>JAXCLR010000105.1:11338819-11406326 GCA_035584095.1 Annona squamosa | reverse complement strand
GAAGTTTTTTAAATGGGTTAATAAACGGATTAGGGTTGAGATATATTAAATGGGTTAGGATTAGGATTAGGATTAGGCTTCAACCCGTTCAACCCGATCCGTTAACACTCCTAATGATATTAATGTAATGGCTAAAAATATTATCAAGAGAGCAGCCAAGGTAGCATTTAGGGCTAGATACCAAATAAAAATATTATGGGGGTATAGTTATCTAATAAGTGGTTGATATTTGTCAGCATTCAAGGGATGAAAAAGGTAAGCAAATAATAAGGCATAAAGAATAGGTCTAGAAAGAAAATTGTGTGTGGGTCTAGCCAAATGAATGAAGAAATAAATTCAAATGAGCGAAATAATATTATAAAAAGAAGTTTGTTGCAACAACGAACACCCGTAGGCCAAAAGGTAAGTGCTAATATGGAGGATGATAGTGAGTGTGGAACTATGCAACCGAATAAATGGAATTTGTGGGCAAGAGTAAGCAGTGCCCTATTAAACAGTTGTCTGGAACATGGAAACAAGTTGGTGACTATAGGTAAGAGACCACTTGATTTAGTAATGAAGGAGATAACCACTGAAGACACTAAAGTAAAGAAAAAACAAAAAAGCCTATAGATTGTGAGAAAAATTATAGTTCATCAATGGTGGAAGTTGATTCTCAGCTTCATCGAGATTAAATGTTTTCTATAGCACAAAATTATCATGGGCTTGGGATCTCACGATTAATTCACAATTCGTTGATCTTATTAGAAAATAAGATCCATATTATTGGAGACAATAGAAAAGTAATGAGATGGAAGTGATCTGTGAGAATTTGAAATTCAAATCTTGTCTAATAGTAGCCAGTTAGGAAAGAAGGGTCAGTCTAGAACTATTGTGGAATAATGATATTGATGTTATATTGAGGTGTTATTCAAATAATACTATTGATACTAAAATTTTATAGAGGGATGGGTTTGAACCGGTGGTTGACAGGAGTGTATGGATATCATGAAAGTTTTAGAAGAGTGCAAATATGGCAATTAATCATGTGTTTGAAATCTTAGTCGGACAATCCTTGCCTCATTGGTATTGACAGGTGACTTTAATGCAGTATAAAATACTGTGGTGCACATCATATGCCAGAGAATCAAATCAGATAGTTTAGGAAGATTTCAGAGATTTGCATTCAAAGATTTGCATTGTGTAAGTTCTTATGACTTAGAGCAATAGCAAATTTGGTCCAGAGAAGGTTGAAGCAAGATTAGACCATGGTTTAGTTGATGTAAATTGGCTGAATGCTTTCCTATTTGCACAAGTACTTGTAAATCAAGTTTATCCTTAGACCAAAAGCCATTATAGCTGATCCTCAATAAAGACAATTGAAAGGACAAGCCAAAGTAAAAATTTCGGTATGAATTGGTTTGGGTAAAAAGTAAGGAAGTTTGCTGTATAACAATGCATGGAAAATAACAACGAAGAGTTGTCTTTATTTGTGAGATCAAGTGGAGGTTGTTCAAGTGTGGTTAGAAATTGATGAGCTGGAGTAGAAATACAAGGGGTAATATTGCTTGAGAGCTATCAAGATGTCAGAATGATCTTTGAGGACATTAGTATGCTACCCTCAATGGATCAAAGGGATGAAGATAGTATGAGGCTTAAAGCATGAATAATTTCTTTACTAGAAGATGAAGAGATCGTTTGGAAGTAACAATTTAGAATGAATTGGCTGCAATTTGAGGATAGTAACATTGTGTTTTTCATCAAATGGCGTCCGCAAGGAGTAACTATATGGCCAATTTAGATGATGAATTGGTTGCAATTTGAGGATAGAAACATTGTGTTATTCATCAAATGGCGTCCATAGGAAGTAACTATATTGCTAGTTTAGATGATGGAATGGGCAAAATGATGAGCGAATAGAAGGAAAAAGTGAGGCTAGTGGTGGGATGCTTTCAATGAAGTTTCCAAGTTGAGTACTCAAGGCATATACATAATGCGGGTGATGATGTAAAGTCAAGGACATTTGATACTAAGAATAACCAATTCATTGAACTACTATGAAGGGATGAGGTTGTGACAACATTGAAGGCCATGGATCCATTAAAATCTCTAGTCCTTGATGGCATGTCTTCTGGCCTATACATTAAACATTGGGAGATTGTTGGTGATAATGTTCTCAATTTGTGTAAGGAATTCATGGAGGCTTTGATTTTTGCATAACCGATTGCTTATTTGAGGGAGGATAATTTAACTACCATTGTCTTTATTCCGAAGAGGAAGAGTGTAGTTAAAATTACTGATGTTAGATTGATCAGTTTGTGTAATGTTATTTACAAAATCCTCTTAAAAGTGTTAGCAAATAGATTGAAACTATGCCTTTTGGGAATTATTTCTGACAACAAAATGTCTATGTATGAGGTAGACTCATAATAGATAATATGTAGATAGCATATACAACCATTCATGCATCAAGGGGTAGAAATAGAGGAGGAAAGTAGAAAATGACGGTCAAACTAGGTATGTTTAAAGGTTATGATAGGGTTCAGTGAGATTATTTATGTAATATAACAAAACGAATGAACTTTGGATAGAAATGGTTTAGATGAATAACACTTTACTATTGCTCAATTTCCTATAGAGTGGCAGTAAACGGCCATAAAATTGATTCTTTTTTTCCCTAGCAAAGATCTTAGGTGAGAAGATTCACTATCCCCTTACTTATTCTTATTTTATGATGAAAGTTTATTAAGTCTTATAATGAATGCAAATAAGGATGGCTTGCTGCATGCTATAAGGTGAGCGCTAGAGGACCTCTAATATCGCACTTGTTCATTTGAGCTGTTTGAGGTAAGTTGAACAACATGATGAGTTTATTTCACTTATATGAGGATTGCTTTGGATAGAGAGTTAATATAGATAAAACTAGCTTATTTTTAATGTCAATGTTAAACCAAAAAAGAGAAAAGAGTTGGGGAGCATTATTAGAAATTAAGGACAATGTATCTAGTTTGGTGGGAAAATTATAGACTACCATGATCAGAGGAATGAAGGAGAGGTTTTGGGCAAAAAAATTTAGGGGTGAAGAGTAGATTTCTCTCCTTTGGGGGGGGGGGGGAACGCTAATAAAAGCTGTGGCATGAGCTATTTCTACCTATGACATGATCCTATTCAAGTTGTTATAGAGTTTTTTTTTGAGGAGATTGACTTAACGCTCAGTAAATTTTGACAGGGAGATAATGAAGGGAAAAGAAAAATAAGTTGGGTATTATAAAAGAACATGTATAGTTCAACACTGGTGGGGAAATGGGTTTTAGGGACATTGCTACACTTAATTTGGCTTTACTAGCAAATCAGGCTTGAAGGTTAATTGAATCTCAAAGCTCTCTCTGCTACAAAGTCTTGAAAGAAAGATACTTCTCGAGACGCAATGTTCTAGAATGCAATTCAAAGGTAGCTAATTCGTTTGCATGCATGAGCACTATGCAGTCATTTGCAATCATTAAGGCTAGAAGTCGATGGAGATTAGGGATGGAAAAGAATCTATCAAAATTTTCAAGGATAGATGGACACCAACTGCAATTTGCATAGCTAGACCATTGCCAAATGGAATATGTCATAACATTACAGTCGATCTCTTCATTGATCAAAACTCAAATCAATGGAAGCGGCAGGAAATTGTGGTTGTGGTAGGGAAATTAGTATGGAAGCTAGTATGAATCGTGTTGTCGGTAGGTGAGGAGGGAATTGATTAATTGTATTGGGTGATGAGATCTGATGGCTAGTTTACAATAAAGTTGGCTAATTGATTAGTGAGGAATGAAATTAAATTAATGGGACAACAAGATGATGGATCTAAAATTGCTACAGGATCAGATGTAACTAATGTCTATGGAAATCAAAGCTATCTAAGAAAACTAGTATCTTTGGTTGGATGCTGCTATCCAAGTTACTTCCTGCCAAAAGTAATCTTGCAAAACATGGGATACCAGTTAATATTCAATGTGAGGTTTGTTAGAATGGTAATGAAGATGCGATGCACATCTTTTGGTAGCATGAATGAACAAAATTAGCATGGTGACATTTAATGTTTGACTTCGTTAGGGGAGGTAGTTATATCGAAATGAATGATATCATGAGCCCACTCACCTTAAAAAGGAAGCAAAGAACATTAATATTTTTTTGTTTTAATCTACTAGATGATATGGAAAATTATAAAAAGTTTTATTTAGAAGGAACGCAACCACATTTTATTGACATACAACTTTGGTGTATGGAACTATGGGAGTAGTTCAAGGATGCTGAAATGCTTGCTAATAACAGTTTTGTGTTTCAAGAGAGTTATCCATGATGGCAGAAGCCAATGCTTGGTCGTGTCAAATTAGAAGTTGATGCAAGGAGGAAACATGATATGGAGGTTAATGATTTTGTTGCTTTCTACGTGATGATTAGGGGAACAACATTACAACAAAGTGTTGGAAGGGAATAAGTTTGGTCAAATTTTTCCTAATGAAGGTCATTGTAGTTTGAATGAATTATGCTGGCTTGGAAAATTGGATAATGTAGATTTGAAATGCGACTTGTTCGTATTATTTAATTTCTTGAAGGATGAGAGGATAGTGGTGTCCCTTATTGGCATGATCATTGAGAAGATTAAATATGAGAATTTAAAAACTGTTCCATTATTCTTTAAGTGTGTGCTTAGGACAGGTAGTCATGTAGCACGTGTGTTACCTAGGTTTGTTTTAGGCACTAGGAAAACAAACATGTATAGGAGAACGGTCCACCTGAATGTGGTAAGGAGTAGATATGTAAGGACATTTCACTTATTGATATATGATTATGGGTTGATAATATTTATATTTTTCATATTATTTTCACACTTTTGTAATGCTTAGAATTGCATTTTAAAAGGTTTTTGTATGAAAATTATTTCAAAATCATATTTTTGTAATTTAGGTGGGAGTTTTGTAAATTTCTGAGAGATTTATTGGCTAGATATATTTTTTTTTGGGGATGCATTATCCATGTATTTTTCATCAATTTGAGCAAAATGTGGATGCACGAACCCATCTCCTAGCATCACCCCTGCTCTCTCCATTGGCCTCCTCTAAGGTTCATTGAAACCGTGGCCTACTAAGAATGTAGACACAAATTCCATGGATGGTGGGATTGCATAGGAGATTCAATCTCCTACCTCAGCCATTCTAGTTTATATCCCATCTGGAGTTTAAATCACTAGCCAACATGCACAAATTGGTGCTGCCATCAATTTGGACAAACGTGCGACTGGAAGCATCTTGCAATTGCATTATCTTTGATCAAGCACCCCCTATTCAACCCATACAGCCATCGAAGATGCATCTACCTATTCAAGTGGCAACAATTTTCTTCAGCCGCAAGCAATTCATGTTTGCTCGAGCAATCTGCACAATAGATGACATGACAATGAGAAATTAGAAGCCAGCTAAGAGCATCGCAGTGGTTTGGTTTGAGAGAGAAGTTCTTGATGCGAGTTCCATAGAAAGAGTGCAACTAATTTGTAGCCCAAAATTCGTAGGCAATCCGTCTCTTTTTAGGCTCTCCCAATTGTGCATTGCAGTTTTTGCTATTATAAAAGGGATGTGTGCAAGGCTTAAGGGGGCATCTGGTTCAATCCAATCATTAGCTTCTAATTTCAGCTTTCAAGCTCATGGGTCTGGAGAAATAACGGGGAGAGGAGATCTTTTTCATGCAAGTTATCCGGATTTGTTTTCTTTTGCTTTGTTAATTTTAGATTTTTTTTTCTTTGCTTTTATTTATAATTAATTTTATTGTACTTTAATTCTTAGTTGTAATGTTATTTTGGACAAATTAGTTTAATCAAATTTTCTTTTCCAAATAATTTAAACTTTCATTGCCTTTCTGTAGATTTGACCCGTCTCACATTATTGTATGCTATAATTAGTTGTTAGTTTTAATGTGATTTAGTATAATTTAAGATTGGCGCTCATGGGTTCCTAACGACACTCCCATTATTGTACACCATGGGTGCACTTTTTTTTCCATTTCTCATGCTCATATGCTCATGCTCTATATGAGCATGTGTAGTAGTTTTTTAATCAGGCATTGTTTTTAACATAAAAAAATTGATAATACTGTGCCTGAACATCAAATAATTCAATCAACAACGCTGAGTGTGGGCAAAAATAGACCAAATCAGTAATCAAAACAAGCAAATGGCAATTATGTGAGACAATACTACAAATACTTTTAATATGCCCTTCTATATCATTTTTTTGTTTGTATAAAGCAATGTTCCCAAAATCTTCTCATCTCCTGTTATGCTCCTTATGGAGCAATGGACTTCTAGTTTAACACAGAAAGAGGAGAAAACAAAATTCAAGTGAGGATCAAGGACATGAAGAGTTCAATGTGTCTTTTTTTAAATAAAAAAATGTTTGGGAAGAAGAATAAAGAGAAGCAGTGAGGAGAAGAAGAGAGGGCTATTTTTCAATAAATTTCAATAATGGGTTGAGTGGGGCTTTAAACTTCCATAGTTGTTTAAGAAATTTGGAGGCTTGTTTGGATCCATCTAATGGAATTGGACTTAGATGGGAATGTGCATGACTAGGGTTGCATATATGGTTTTTGTGGACCTGTGGTAGTCATATGTCAAATTATGCATTGGAAAATGAGAAATATAGGTAATGTTAAGGAAAAATGAGATTGTTGTGTATTCAGAAATGAGAGCTAATATTTGGAATGAGAAGAGAAATCCAAATCCAAGTTCAGTGAAAATGCACCCAGTTTTGGCCAAGGAAATGCTGGGGATCTTAAGAATTAGAAAGTAGTTAGCATGCATATTGACCTGCCACGCTTATCCTCCATGTTCTCAACTCTTACTTTCCTGGTGCAAGTACAATGTTGTCTGATTCAGTTGATTATTTGCTTATTGTGTTTTTTTATGATGTCAAGTTTAGATATATTTTTGGCATCAAAAAACAGTTTAGATAGATATACTTGGTGAAACTATTGATGATGGCATTACATTCATAATATTTCTTGTTTATCAGCAAGTTATTCTCATTTCACTAGAACATTAGCCATTGCATTTTGGTGGGACCTTTTCATATTCAAGGAACATTTTTTGTAGTTAATCAACATAGTTGCTCTGTATTTTACTCAATATGTCAGTTGGAAGTTCTAACTGTTGTTCAATTTTAGATTTCTGTCTCACACAAATTACTGAGCTTGCAGGAGTTAGGGTTTCTCTGTGATAAAAACCAAGGAGAATGTCGTGCAAAATTCGCTTGCCATTTGGACTGTTTTGCATGGGTCAAACGAGATAGCTATCTCCCTCAAGGCAGTCATGGTTTGAAGGTGCAAATCCATCCGAATTCCTCTCTAGGTGATCAAAAGAGATATAATTGAACTTGTGTAAATTCATTATTCTGATGTTTGCTGTTTTCGTTCAAAAGGGGAAAAAGAAATGAAGCTAGTAAATATCTTTTGTAGATTTTCAATTTTCAACCAATTCCCTTGTCCTTTATTTGATAATTACACATTACCGTTTTTTTCTTTGATCTGTAAATTTGCAATGGTTTAGTAATATTTTGAACTTATTTTGCTTGTCAGAATATTTGGCATCTAGATAAAAAAATGTTTACTGATTTCAATAATTACGCCATAAAATTGGAATATTGTTGAGGTTTTGTTTGTCTAGCGTCTCTAGCCAGAAGAGAGAAAGCCTTCCATCATTGATGAATGATATGCTTATCCTAGTAACTTGGCATTTTTCACTGTTATGTGCCTATGTTTTTTATTTGTTATTTTTTTTGGAGTTTAAATTTTTGTTATGCTGCTGACTTGGTGTCCTTTCTCTTTCAGGGTGATTAGTTGATTTTGAAGTACTGGAAAAAGAATGAGAATTATGTCAATAATATTGGCGTTGATGAAATCTATAATCTGAATAAACTTAAATATATAGAATGTGACGATTGGAAATAGTAGGATTGTTGTGGTAGGCAAAATGTTATATCGGCACCTGGACAACATGATTTTTCTTTTTGACACTTCCTAGAATATGAGCTAATCTGCTTCTTCATGCCATTTCTTTTCATTTTCCACTTATCCAAGTGGGCCTTAAGTTCCTGTTTTGGAGTTGTAGAGGAGGCAGAAGAAGTGGTGAAAAGTGAGGAAGTATATGATAAGGGCTAATGATTAAAAATGAAGCAAATGAAGATAAATATATCCTTGGATGAAGAGATAGGGTTGATGATTGGAAGAAAGAGAATAGAGAGTATAAATATAGTTTTGAAAATATAGATTGTAATGAGGCAAAAGTACCATTGTTTGGTGGGTAGATGTGTGGTTGGAGTCAATATTTTCATGTCTACGATCTCAAGATAGTATCGTCGCAAGTAAACTAATGAAGTGACAACAAAGGGTGAATGAATGGTGTAATACCAAATTAGCCATTTGAGGATGCTGGTCATTTTGTAAGAGTTGGGTTACTGGGTTGATGGGTTGGTTCGCAACCCATGAATATACATTTTGTTATTTGAGAGGTTGAGTACAATCCAGTTTCTCACCCATAAATGTTTTTCCCTAACCCTAATCCAGTTATGACCAAGTTGGGTTGTCTGGGTTATGCCTTGACCCCAACACACATACACCCCTTGTTAATGCTCCCTTATTGTTAATTTTTCTTTTAAATAATTTGTAGTAATGACTTTATTTGTTTTGCCAGGCTGTTACAAAAGCAAAGTTGGGTTATGATCCAATCGAAGTGAATCCAGAGGATATGGTTCGCCTTGCCATGGAACAACCTCAGGTGGAATTTGCTTAAAGTTGTTTAACTTCTCTTATGTTGCTAGGATTGGTGGATCAGCGATGTCAGTTTGTTGAATTAATCTG
This sequence comes from Annona squamosa, assembly GCA_035584095.1. Taxonomy (NCBI): domain Eukaryota; kingdom Viridiplantae; phylum Streptophyta; class Magnoliopsida; order Magnoliales; family Annonaceae; genus Annona; species Annona squamosa. Next base: position 11,397,452 of record JAXCLR010000105.1, on the reverse strand, counting down.
ACTTTTATAGAACCCATATGGATGGGTCGTTTGGATATTAGACAAACTACAAGGAATTGTCAAGACAACTTAAATTACTATTAATCTGACAGCTTCTTAAGGCATTACTGAATCTTTTTCTTTTCCAATAATTTTTTTTTCCAGAAAATGGCTTCCTATTCTGTATCAGATGCTGTTTCAACATACTACCTTTACATGACATATGTTCATCCATTCATTTTCTCCCTTGCAACTATCATCCCTATGGCGCCTGATGAGGTTTTGCGGAAAGGAAGTGGCACTCTTTGTGAGATGCTGCTCATGGTTCAAGTAAGTTATCTCAACCATTTATTATGTGGTAGATGTGTTATCCACTTCATGATTGTTTTTGTTTGATGAAAGAGGCAATTAAAGAGGACAAAGCCAATTTCTTAGACATTCCATTTGCATTCTTGAACCTTAGTTTCTTTTTCTATAATCTTCAGATGCAAGTGTTTCTGATCACAAATATAGAAATGGGCAGTTTTGCGTTTCAGATTGAGCTGTGAATTGCATGTTGTCAACTGAAGCTATTTCAAGTAACATGTTGTTTGTCAGAAGTTTCACTTTCAGGGGGAATGACTGCTCTTGAATTTCAGCCAGATATCCTGTCAATGTGCAGCTGGTTAAACTGTATTGAGCAAAATCCATCAACCAACTTGGAAAACCTTGAATGTATCCCAACCAAAAAATTGGGTTAATTTTGTCCCCATGGTTTTTGGTTAAACTTGAATTGAAGAGCATATGTTGGTCCAGAAAAAAAATGAAATAAAAAAAGAAACAGCTTTTGTGTTCCTTGTTATAGATGAACTCGGCCAACTTTGTTTCCCTGTTTCTTCATAAAATTTGTGTAAAGGGAGGAGAATGTTCTTTTTTGGCACATAGTGTACCTTTTCTGCTTGAGTAATAATCACTGATGTGTTGGTAGCTCTATGTATTCAAATGTGGATTTAGTTGTTCAATAACTTGTCATAATGAATTTTCTTGTTCTTTCATGTTCTCTTTTTATTTAGCTTCCATCTCTTTTTTAGCTTAGGCCATGAACACAAATTTATGCATAAAATCACTACTAATTGTTAGAGTTATTAGATCCAGATCTAGAAGCTCAGTAGTTGTTAGTAGATGAGATAACTCTATTAAAAAAATTTCAAATTGCTTTTATTGTGAAAATATCTTGTGCTGTTTCTCTTTTCTTTATGAAGTTTTGCAATGCACCTAGTAAGTTATGCAATAGCAACCTGGTTGTGCTCACTCCTAATTCATTTGTCAACATGCCTTCTAGTTTGCTTAGAACCCATTTAAAGTTTTAAACTATTCAATTTGATGGTCGATTCCAGGGATGTTGCCATGTGTAGAACACCTAATTTCAATAATAATAATTTTTGCACATGCATTTTCCCTTTGCTTATTTCAAACACATTGGATTGAAGTTTATAATGCTGTTTCATTTATTGAAGTTGGTATGTTTTCTGTCCTTTCTTGATATGTTTACATGAGAATTGATCGATTTGGAAAAATTGTTAGGCGAAGTGTGTGTGTCCTATCTTTCAACTAGTAGAGGTGTATTTACTTATGTCGTTTGGTTACCTCATTCACATTATTTAGCTTCATAATCCTTCATGTGTTTAGTTTATGGTATAGATCTCACTGCTTAATGAATTGTGGTGGACGAGGACCCTAAATCGTGACTAATGATGTATCTAGAATTGGATGATTGAAACGGATAATCAACCAAATTAATAATTCAATAAATCATTAATATAAAAATAGTTGCACTTGATAATGTCTAAAATTTATAAAAATCGAGTAATAATTGTAGAACCACCTAGGTGGGAAATGGGTTATGATGATGATGATGATGATGAAGTAATAATTGTAGAAAGCGTAGTAAAACATTAAAAACTCCAATATCTTAAATGGCAGAGGTTATGGATTGAAGAGGGCACCAATTGCTTTGGAGGATCTACTCAATTTCACAAAAAAATTAAGGAGAAAATTAGGTTTATTTAGATTTTTGTAAGTTGTTTCACATTGCTATGCTAATATGTTAATAGATGGAAAGGAACTATCTTATGTTGTTCATGAGATGTTTGATAAGGTATCAAAACAGTGATCATGGTGAGAGATGCTTCTCATTTGTAATGTGCATTCTGCATCGCGAATTGCAAAATATAAATTTGAAGAAAAATAATGGTACGAAGTTATAAACGTTGTTAGAAAAACCTTTATCTCACTATAAATGAAGATTCAGATGGATTTTTAATATCTTCAAAGATAATTCATGAATGAAACTTAAATAGTTAGAATAAATTGTGAAAAATGATTCCTTTTGGCTTTTATTCCAATCACTGAAGAATTCACTGATCCCACTAGCCATAGACAAAATAGTGCTGTTTTAATCTGTGTTACTTACCTCAGTGTTGATGCTTCAGTGAAACTAATTCATTTAGGCTTTAGTTCCAATCTTCAAAACCTTTGTGAAATTCTTGCAGGCTTACAAGGCAAACATTATCTGCCCTAACAAACACCAAGAAGAGCAAGAGAAGTTCTACAATAACCACCTTCTGGAAAGTGAGACATATATAGGGGGTCATGTGGAATGCCTTGAAAGTGGTGTTTTCAGATCCGATCTGACCACCAAATTTCAGCTTGATCCATCAGCATATGAGGTATTTGTGGAATGTCTTCTTTCAGTGACCAAAAAATGTTTTTATTTTTGTTGTCCTTCTTTTGTGGATTACCTTTGACTGGTATTTGCCTTGATTTATTGTTGGCATGGCCCTCCTCTATTTTACCTATATTTTTTCTCATTCAGCTGCATTTATGATCTTTATGTTTTTGTTTTGCTTGTTTTCCTCATTTCTGCTCTAAAAATTTCCTTTTCAACTGCAGTTGTTATGTCAATATTTGAAATAGCTAGAATTTTGTGAAAATAGAAGGATATTTTATTCAAACATGGAATAGGTATTAGATCAACCATGATAAATGGAATGGAAAGTGAGGTGGTCTTCAAAAAAAATATTGATAAGATGATATTGTTGCATGAGTATAGATTGATCAGTTGTTATATTTGAAATGATAGACTTGGGAATGAAAGAATTCAAGAAAATATGGTGCTAACTTGCAATGAGATGTAGGAGACTGTCATATGCAGTGAGAAGCAAGAAGGTAAGGACTATTTATTAGGAGTAGGTTATGCGCACCTGTAGTTCTCTTGTGTATGCGTGGCCGGGCATGAAATCCTGTGGAAGTTCGCAAAGTTAATTATTGAAAACTTATCTCTCCCAATTAGGATCAACAGTTCAAAAGCTTCTTGGTTGTAATATGGGAAATTTAAAGAGTTAATGATGCTCCTAGCAAGTTTATCCCTGATACTCAGCTGGCTCCAAATGCTTGCAATTACTATTAATCTGAAAAGTAATTGAGAGGATAGTGGATATAGAAAAGGGATTAACCTAATTTGGGACCAATTTAAGACCATGTGTAGAATTTACATGGGCAAGGATTATCTGCACAGTCAATAAGCAATTGTGCATCCACTCAGAAGTAAGATGTGAATGGGATGTCAAGATTGAATGATAAGAAGTTGTTGTATATTGAAAAATGAGAAATTATTTTGGGAATAAGAAAAGTATTGTTAGAAATGGAAAAATTAATTTTTTGTTTATTAGAAAATGATAAACTTTATTGGAAATGAGAAATCTCGTCCTGTTCGCATCTCATTCGAGCCATTCATATGCTTCTGAACATGAATGCAATTTTGTTGAGTGACTTTGGGGCACTGAAATGATTGATCCTATGTGGATTGGTAGTGTTTATCGAGTTACTAATACTCAAATGGTAGTAAAACTGGTAGTTTATTTTTCAATGGGCTCTTCATTTGTAAAGGAAAAGATCTAAGAATAAAATGGCAAAATAATTTAACCCTTCAATGGGGAATTGGGAAATTATTTTTTTTATCAACTATTAAGACACAAGGCTAATGATGATGAATCATTGTGATGGAAATGTTGAAAATGATGAATAGCTGGCAAGTAGTTGAAATGATGATGATGGATAATTTGTCGGCATACAATATTATAATTTTCGTGCCAAATATTTAAACGGCAGGTGTGTGCATTCACTTTTTTTTTGGTGTGGCCCACTTCTAATTTTATCATCTATATTTTTTGGAACTCCAGCCGTGCACATGGATTTTTTTATTTTTGGCTAAACGCGTTGATGATGCCATTGGTTGATGAGTTATTTTATCTAAAATTGATATATTTCAACATGGCATTTGTTTGAAAGCTATTAGTGGTGCTGAGAGATCTAGGTTATGATCTTTGAATATTTTCATTTTAGCAATTAATTAAGAATCTCGATCGAGATCTGCAATATGCTATAAGAGTGGAGGGAAAAATGGATGTAGATTTGGTGTCCAACTATGAAGATGTGAAGAATGCTATCAAGGATAAGGTGAGTCTTATTTTTCCTATTCTTAATGATAATTGAGTCCTGAATTTAGTTTTTTGGCATTTTCTATTGTGGATCTGAGTGCTAACAATACAAATTTCTCCATTATATAGCTGGTTATGTTGCAAAATGAACCAATACGGGAAGAATGTCCTCTTATTTATCATTTGGATGTGGCCGCAATGTATCCAAACATAATTTTGACAAACAGACTCCAGGTATGGGCTTTTGGACAATCAGTCTGTACACAATGGATTTCTAGTTAATTTCTTTTTGTTTCTTATGGAGGATATCTCTCCAGAAATTGCTGGAACTCAACCACATGACATGTATATTTATTTGTTTTTGAAATTCTGCTTATTTTTAGTTCCACTTGTTCTTCTCATTTTGTTTCTTTTTGAAATGATTTCTTGAGCTTGAATCTTGGTGTCTGTGACACTGTTGGCACATTGGAAGAGTGGATACCTTAGGTTGTTATGTGCTTTTCCATTTCATTCCATGAATTGATATGCAAGTTGCATTTCTATGATTTCTTCTTATCTGCTGCCAGTTTCCAGTGTGTTGTCAGAACCTTGAACCCATATACTACATGTTGAGCTTTCTGGTTATGATTCAGTGATTTCTTTCAGGATGACATTCTTGATCCCAATTTCACTTTTCTAGGTTTGATTCATTCTTTTTGTCTTAACTACAGCCACCCTCAATAGTTACAGATGAAGTTTGCACTGCATGCGATTTCAATCGTCCGGGGAAAACTTGTCTCCGAAAGCTTGAGTGGGTTTGGCGTGGAGAGACCTTCATGGCAAAGAAGAGGTCTTGATTTCTTGCTTTTGCTGCCTTTACAAAAAAATAATAGAAATGAAACATAGAGAGCTGAACTTTTCCTTGTCTTTTAAATACCAGTGATTATTATCATTTGAAGAAGCAGATTGAGTCTGAACATGTTGATTATGTCGATGGTAAGCTGTCAAAGTCATTCCTAGACCTTCCAAAAGCAGAACAACAGTCGAAGCTTAAAGAACGGTTAAAGAAGTATTGCCAAAAGGTATACTTATACCTGGCATTACTTTGAATACTCTTATTTTGAAAAAGAAAATCTTAATTTGTGGCTATTGTTTTGTGATAGGCGTATAAAAGGGTTCTTGACAAGCCAGTTACTGAACTTCGAGAAGCTGGGATATGCATGCGTGAAAATTCTTTCTATGTTGACACTGTTCGCAGGTAAATTGCTTCCCATACCCCTCTGCTTGCTTTTTTTAACTACATTCTTTACCTTTTTTGATGTAGTCTGACATCTTAATTACCTAATTGTCCTACTTTTTTCAATCATTACCTATCTCTTCAATCATTGTTTCTCAATTTTTTTTTTCATGCAACTAGTATCTATTTTATCCTCATGCTCTTGATTCCTGATAATTACTCTTATTGCATAAATCACCCTCTCGCTTTTTGAGAATTTTTTCCTATATTGTTTTCCCCACTTTTTTTTCCCTCATTACCTAGCGGTCTGTAAATGTTTCATTCCTACAATGGTTTGGAGAGGTCTATCACCTAGCTAGTGAGAGAAGTTATAGGTAGTTATGGTCAAGTGGTCACTTTGTAACTTTTTAATTTATGATATGCTCCAGCCTTTTAGTTAATAGTATTCCGACAAAACTAAAACTGTCATTTAGCTGATGTTTCTGTGACATAATCTATGGATTAGCATGACCTATTTTGATGTTCCAAATTAATTGGTCACTGACTGCTTTGTAACTTCAGTTTTCGAGACAGAAGGTATGAATACAAAGGACTGAATAAGGTCTGGAAGGGGAAATTAGCAGAGGCAAAAGGTACTGGAAATTCTATGAAGATTCAGGAGGCTCAGGTAATCACTGTTCATTTGGAGTTTCTTGTATTCAGCATTCTAATTCTGTAAAACGTATAGTGGGTGCATTGAATAATGTTGTAAAATTTTCATTATCAGCAATGTGCTTTTTAAGTTAAAGATGCCTTATGAAGTCTGGTTACCTTTACATGGGAGTATCATTTTTAGTAAAAATACTGGGCATTGCTAGTCTGTGCAACCGGTTATTGGAGCAAGCCTATACATGGTTCTGTGCTCTGGTGGTGCATACATTCATCCTCATGTAAAGGGTAATGTAGGCAAAGGGAAAGATAAAATTTATGGAAGTGGGAATTCCTTTAGGGTGGATTTGGTTTGATATAAAAGGAGAGATTTTTCTAAAGATGCAAGATCAAAAGAAGTGTAAATGGGGATATCAGGCATACAGTGAATAAATATGAAGTAGATATGCTTCTTCTTCTTCTTAAAAGTAATGATGCTAGAGGCAGTTTACTATTAGATTAGTACGAGGAGAGAGAATAATGGGTTTTACACCCCTTACAATAAAGGGGATTTTACCCCTTTCTAAACTCAAACCAAATTGACAGTTGTGTAATTCAGTGCTCCATGCTCTCTTTATGCTCCAGTGGATTTTAGTGAATCATCATGTGACATGACATACATTTGGAATTGAAGTAAAAATATATTGTGATTTCAGTGCTATGATTCATTGACATGTCATAGTGCGAGTGATTTCGTGAATTCTTAATTTTAATGATGATTAAGTACAATGTGCTGAAAATTACTACCAGGTAATATTGATTAGACTTTTTGCATTTTTTTCCTGATGGCAACTCAAGCAAACTATTGAGCTATGATCACATGTTACTTTGACTTAGAGCAGATTTGATCTGTTACAAAATTGATCTGGCTATAAATCTGAGAATCCCAAAGGCAAAACAGACCCACAATCTGATGGATGTTGTAGATTCAGATTTGGATTTTTATTTCATATGAATATGAAGTTCATATCAAACTTGCTTTCTTTGTCTCCTGTAATTCTTTCATTATTAAATGTTAACCATTGGGAATGAAAAAAATCCATAGTTGAAACTTACTATTCAGAGTTAGTAGACTAGATCTTAATCATCTCAAATTGGGAAATTTCTTATATTTGATTGGTAATCCAGTTTCTCTGATTTCAGAAGTACTTATTATCAAGTGATATTAGTTTCGGATTTATTCTTTATACATATTCGGTCAGTTTATGTCACTTAGTTGTGGATGTTCTTCTGTGTATTGTATAGGTCGTCTTCATCTGTAATGGCTGTCTTTTTGGTTGTGTGATCCTAAACGTCTTGCTTGTCTATTTTATGTGATGATGTTAGCTAGCATTTTTAAAATTCGAACCTCTGGCAAGACAAGATTCCTATTGTTCTGGTGGAAAGGAAGATGAATTTAGGATCTAGCCTTTGCCATATAGATTCTAAAATCTGGCAATGGATTGTTGTTATATGGCTGATATGATGTTAAATTAACCTATTCATTGGTTGGTTTGCCATTTGCAGGATATGGTTGTTCTTTATGATTCATTACAGCTTGCACATAAATGTATACTTAATTCCTTCTATGGATATGTCATGCGCAAGTGAGTATTATCCAAGTGCTGGATGTTTTCTTCATTGTATAATTATGACCACCTCATTACTCCTTCCCAACCTTTCTTTTATGAAAGCATTCATTGTAACATATCTTTGTCTTCTAGGGGAGCAAGATGGTACTCGATGGAAATGGCTGGGGTAGTCACATATACTGGGGCTAAGATCATTCAAAATGCTCGGTTACTCATTGAAAAGATAGGGAGGCCATTGGAATTGGATACAGATGGAATCTGGTGTGCACTTCCAGGATCTTTCCCAGAGAATTTTACATTCAAAACCAAGTAATATCTGTTTCCTTTTTGTTTTAGTTTTTTCTAGTATGAGAAATCAGCATGAAAAATGGAAATGAAATTTATAACATTTGCTTGTCTGCTTCATATTCCTCTCTTTTGTATGGTTAACTTTTGTACTATTCTATTACTATATATTGTAGTTAATGTCTCTCGTAGTGACACATTGTGGGCTCTAGCCTATCATAGTATTCTTAGTTTTTATCCATTCAAGGCTCTTTTCAAGCAAGCTCTGCCTTGTTAACTGCATTTTTAGCAAACGATTATCCTCCATCACGTTTCAAAACCAGAAACAGATAAATCCTATCTGTGAAATATTATTTTCCTATCTATGGGTCAGCCCATATTACAGTTGGGCTCTGCTTTGGTGTAACCTGGGTTACTCCAATGTTTTTCCTATTACCCAATAGATGGGATCCATGTTGACGAGGGAATCAAAATCCAACTGTTCAAATTGTTCAACATCATCTGCTTTATCATGAGACCAAAAATAATCTCGATTACCATTGTGGATGGGCCATTTTTTCTCAAAAATATGTAATGATGTGTAAATTATGAAAAATGCTTAGATCCATTCATAGTGCATTATAGTGTAATAATATTATAAAGAATTATTTATTCACATGGGAATGATATTTTTCATGGTTTAGATGTTCAAAATACATTTGGAAATGAACTTTGAAAGTGGATTCCATTCTAGTCATGATGTGAGTTCAAAGAAATTGTCAAAGAAAATATTGCTGTATTTGCTTGCTGAAGTTCTTTATATGTATTTCAGAGACCCAAAGAAAAAGCTGACAATTTCATACCCTTGTGTTATGCTGAATGTTGATGTTGCAATAAACAATACAAATGATCAATACCAGGTAAGAATGATAATCCTTTCTTTTTATCTAAAATTTCTACACTTCTTATACTAGATTACTTCTTCATGACATTTTGTCTATTATGTTTAAGAATATCCAAAAATAATTTCATTGAAAACAGAATTTTTTACACGGTAAATGATTTTTGTTTCTATTCAGACCCTCAAAGATCCGATCAGCAAAACTTATACTACTCACAGTGAATGCTCTATTGAGTTTGAAGTGGATGGGCCCTACAAGGTGAGCATTCTTCTGTGTTTTTATATTAAATTCTCATGCATGCTAGAGTGATTTGGACTCTTTTTGTGTCTTAGGCAATGATTCTCCCAGCTTCAAAAGAAGAAGGTATTTTAATTAAGAAAAGATATGCTGTTTTTAATCATGATGGATCACTGGCAGAGTTAAAAGGTTTTGAGATCAAACGCAGAGGTGAGCTGAAACTCATCAAAGTTTTCCAGGTATGTTTTACCATTTCTCATTTCTCTGAGAAAATACCTGTAGCTTGTCATTATCTTGTTTGATTGATAAGCTTGCTTAAAAAGTAGATGTGTAGGAGACAGGAACAGTATATTGTAGTGTCCTTAAAAGTTTCCTGTAGAAGTTTGAAAACAAACAGAGGCCAACCAATCGTGCTCTTCTTCGAGTCATAGAAAATTTCAAATCATCTCTCTCTCTGTCTGCCTGCCTCCCTGCCTGCCTGACTGAAAATCATAAGGATCTCATGTCTCCATGCTTCAGGTTTAATTTTCATTGAACTGCACTCTCTCCCATCCTCAGCGTAATATTTATATGCGTATGCCAAAGGAACACAAACTTCTACTTACATCTTTGTAGAATCCAATATGAACTCTCAGAATGCACTTTCTCCCAGTAAAAATCAAGGTCATCTTGGTGACAGATAGATTTATACCTTCAGAATTCAGATAGACATTTTTGTAGAGTCATGCAGATATGTTTCATTTTTTAATAATGGAGGATGGGATTCAATTGGAATGAAAGTCCTTGCACTTGCTTTAGTGGTAACTTAGAATGAGGTGATAAAAATTCATCGAAGTATATTTTCCATAATAAACAAGGAACAATTAGATGATTAGAGATCATTTAAACAGAGATTCATTGCTCAAATTTTGTGACATGCAAGTCTCTGTCATACACCTTGTTTCTTTATGCATCTGGGTCGTCAATGAATCTTCAACAGTTAGATGATCTTCCATTCATATAATGGACTCAACTACAAGTAGAATAAATTTCATGAACTTGAGTTGATGAAATGATAAAAGTGATAGCATAAAATAGGAAAAAATGCATGTGTTGCAATTCTATGCTTTTAACATGAAACCTTTTAAAAGGATATTGTTGGAATGTCTGAACTAATACACTTGGCCGATTTTGATGGAATTTAGAGAAATGTATTTGGCTCGGTGATACTGAAAGTGCTGGAAACAGTTGGAATTGGTCTGTGAAATCTGTGGGTAAAACTGTAGGTTGGATCGGTTGACGGTTAAGGGTACTATCTATATGGGTTTGGTCAATTTTCCTTAGTCCACTTTACTCTTTTGTTTAAGGGAATTATTTCACAAAGGCTATTTTTTTTTTTTTTCTCTTTCTACTAACATTACTGGTTGCTTTCTTTCTATTAACCTTATGAACTTTTCGATAAGGGGAAATGGTCAGGGTTATTCCTGTACATGTACTTTGAAAAAATCGGTAATTTTTTGAATATGCATTTGAGAAAAAGGTCGATATGCTGCTTTTGCAGAAGACAAATAGTTGCATTATCAATCTATTCAAGTGAGAAGCTTTTTACTAATTTCACTTGAATCTTCTTGTTGCACATCTATCTTTTTTATTGGGCCATGTGTGGATATGCTTTGACCGTTGTGTCTTTGCATCTTGGTTGTCATTACTTGGTCTTCTGAATGAGCTATTCTGTTTTGAGTTTCTGGTGCATGCCTATGCTTTATTTCCTTGTATTTTACATTGAATATTTCATCATCTTCTTGCTTTTTTGTCCTTTTTGGTTGGATTTTTTCTGCAGGCTGAGGTATTTGACAAGTTCCTCTGTGGGACTACATTAGAAGAATGCTATTCAGCAGTCGCAGCTGTTGCAAACCGCTGGCTTGATCTTCTTGATGTATGCAACTTCTGTCCTGAGTTTACAGCTCTCATTGTTCTGAATACCACTTGGGCTGTACTTTTCATGTGAACTCTATTTTGGTTGTTTGCTGCTTGAATCTTATGTTTAGTCAACTAATATCTATTTTCCTTTTGCCCATCAGAATCAAGGAATTGATATTGCAGACAGTGAGTTGCTTGACTACATTTCGGAATCGAGCACAATGAGCAAATCTTTAGCTGACTATGGTGAGCAGAAATCATGTGCTGTTACCACTGCTAGAAGACTTGCTGATTTTCTTGGTGATACAATGGTCAAGGACAAAGGATTGCGTTGTCAATATGTAGTTGCATGTGAGCCACAGGTAAGTCATTTTTTTTCTCTTTCGTATTTTTTCCAAGTTTGTGCTAACTTGATCTGTTGGAACTATTATGTTATCAGAAGATTTTATGTGAAACATAAGACTAGAGTCACTAGACACCAATATTTATCACAAACAGAAGATTTTTCCGATAATTTATCTGCACTTTTGGGAGACTTCTCTGATGCTGCATGTTTACTCGACTGTCTTCTATTTTTAGTTTTTATTGTGTGTTATTATTGAATATTGTAACACCCTAACCTAGCCTAATGCAAAGTATTTTCACTTTGGGGGCACCCAATTCTGCTCGTATGTGGAATCTGCATTGTTTTTCCAATTCAGGCCTGGCTTCCCACCCCCAAAGATGCCTCACCTTGCTACATTGAGGTTCGACTTGAACTCTCAACCTCATATCTCGTTGGTTTCAAGATCAAAATTCACATTAGTCTAGCCTCCCAGCCAATACTTCATAGAATGTCAATTTCTTTTGATATTATTGATGGCGTTTGCACAGATTTAGAGGTACTCAATGCAATTTCTATGTTTAACATTTGCAAATGAGCCACACTTTTCTGAAGTGTCAAAATCGCCCTCTTAGCTATGAATTGCTTTCTTCTTGTCTTCTTCTTTTACCTCCTGGTGGCACCCTCCTGCACTGGCTACAACATTCTTTTTCTTCTCCTTCCACCAACTGCACCTTAATTGCATGTTGCGATGCCCTTCAAAGGTGTTAAAGATCAGGATACTTTCCGTACTCAAAAGTATCTGTTTCATGGTATACTTGCCTTAAAATCATTAAAAATTGTATGGTGCAAGGTCAAATTGACTTTCCTTTTAGTGTACTGTTCACCTTGGATGTGACTGTTGAATTAATGTATACAGCATTGTTGTCAGTACCATCGTTGGTGTTTTATTTAAACTTCTATTCTCTATTGATGCAGGGAACTCCAGTTAGTGAGCGTGCCATACCTGTTGCAATTTTTGAGACAGATACTGGTATTGGTTATTTATTAATTTTGCAGGAAATTTATTATGGTAGCTGTTTATTGAAATTAATGCTAAGTTGTGATTTCTTTCTCATTCCACAGAAATTTCAAAATTCTATTTGCGGAAGTGGTGCAAAATGTCATCTGATGTAGGCATTCGAACAATTGTCGATTGGTCTTATTACAGGCAGCGACTTGGTTCTGCTGTTCAAAAGATTATTACTATTCCTGCAGCAATGCAGAAGGTGTTAATGATTTGTTGTTCTCTGCAAATCCAGCACTTTGGTGATTTTTTTCCCTTGTTCATAATCAAACAAATATTTTCAGGTTGTCAATCCTGTTCCAAGAGTAACTCATCCTGATTGGCTGCATAAAAAGGTCCGTGAAAAGGAGGACAAATTTCGGCAAAGAAAACTTATTGATATTTTCAGCTCCTCAAGAAAAGATAACATCTTCCAGAAAGATGCAACAAGTAATACTGCAGAGAATATGTCTGGCAGACTGAATGCCACTGACTTGGAAGATTTAGTTAACAAGGAGAATATTTCCATCACTAGACCACAGCCAATTGTCCGGACTTATGACAAGAGGAAGCAACATTCAGCAGAAGTATCTTGTCCCACAGCTGGTGTGCCTTCAAGGGACCAACAGCAAAATCTTCTCGGAGGGTCATCTGAAAATATGGCCCGTCCCAAAGAAATTGATAGAAATTCGGATTATCAGGGTTGGCTTGCAGTAAGTAAGAGGAAATGGAAATATTCTCGAGAAGAGAGGAAGAGACGCAGGTAAAAATAATTTCAACATTCAGTTGTAGTGTGTATATTGGAAAATGTGAAGTGAACAGTATGTTTGCATATTGGTCATCAGATTTGTTAAATGTACTGTTGTTAAAGGCACACTTGGGTGCCAAGGAACCTTGGGGCCTAGGTGTAGGGTGCACAAGCAAGGTTTGCACCCAAGTGAAGCGAGACGCTTATAACATAACATTAAATAAATTTAATAATATATGTGATTTTATAAGAAAATGTATAATATGTTCTAAAATCATAGCTGTTATGAATAAAGGCAACCTCAAATTTCACTAATCTAACATTTAATTTAAAAAAAGATGAAATCAAGGAAGTCAACTCTATTTTTTTTTTTTATATGAATGGAGACTATCGCTCTAGTCTGGACTCGAAATCAGGACCACACTCACATGCACACAGATGTTCAACTATTTGCATTTGACTGCTAGAAATTTTTACATTTTTGAGCAAGTTAAATAAGGTGCAGAAGAGGCACGTCAGGACTCAAGAGGTGGGCTTGAGTGAGCCTCGAGCCTAGGCAGGCCATTAACTACTATGGTTAAATATTTTGTTTGATTTCATATCAATTGCATTTCATGATTTTAGCTTTTTGGATTGTAATACAAATACTTGCTTTGTCAAACACATTGCCATCTATTGTATGATCAGAGGACTTTGGTTTTCAGGTTAAGTGATTTAAGGATATCAGGACAGTCTGCAGGTGCCACTGGGTTCCCTAGTTCTGTGGTGAATCATAAAGATCAAAGCAGGAATGGGGTTAACTCATTCTTCAGGAGACAAGATTTATCTCTTTTTCACTCTCATTGGCAGGTAAAAACAATTCTCTGATGTCTAATCTTTTCGGTTTAAGTAGCTTATTTAATTGCATCTGATAACTTGAAAAGAAGAGCATGACCTTTCTCCTAATGTTCATTTTTGACATGTAGATAATACAGCTCATTCCAACTAAACCAGGACGATTTTATGCTTGGGTTGTTGCTGAAGGAATCATGCTGAAGGTTCCTATCAACATCCCTAGAGTGTTTTACCTCAACACTAAAGAGCATATTACAGGAGAATTTCCTGGACGGCGTGTAACCAAGATTCTTCCTCATGGACGACCTGCATTCAACCTATTTGAGGTAAACTTGTTCTTGTTAAACTCTTTACGTGGTTTGCTCTTGATCAGACTATGCTGCTTGTAGAAACTAGAATTTGACTCTGCATGTTTATTGTCTTTTTATTTCCAGGTGATAACTGATGAAGAGCAATTCAGGGCTGAAAGCAGAAAGCTGGCAGCTCACCTTGCAGATCCTGAAGTTGAGGTTAAGTACCTGAATGCTCAAAGATGCTAGTTTCTTCCATAAACACATCACTGGCTGCTGCTTTTTTTGTTTTTTTGCGGGGGGGGGGGGGGGGGGGGGGGTGGTTGTGAAATGAGTCCTAACAACTGAAAATCTACCCTATGATTCTTTCCTTCCTTCCTTTTCAAAAATTGTGTTTCTGACTTTTTACTTTGTACCATACATGTGCTTCTTTTAGCTCTTGGAATTCATTGATAGAAATATCTCCTTTCAATAAAACTTACCCAGAATGTTACACATGGGAAATGAACTGTATCATTTCTCCAACTGTCTTCTGTTTTGAGCTTTTATGTGATTTGAACTGAAAGCTTGCTTTAGAGCATACCTTCAGGAAGTTAATTCTTCTGTCTCATTTAACAGCATTCACCTTTCCATACCCGACATGCATTTCCTTCTTGTCTTAGATTTAAGTATATGACTTCCACTTCTAAGATTTGTTTAGCAGACGATACCTTAGTCAATCCAAAATGATAATGATCTTTATATCCAATATACCAGTTTGGCTTTAATGAATATTTCCTATCACGAAATTCTAAAGCATCTTCTCAGTTCTTTTTCCCCCTAATAGGAATGTGCATTTTCAGAAAGGAGAAATGAGAACGTGAAGGTGCATGAGTGGTACAATAAGAAAGATTAAAATGGAAATGGATTAGCTTGACATAATCTAAGCTGGTGCTAAAATAATGATTTAATTTGTGTTTACTGGTGATGATGTTGAAATTTATCAACGATATTATTGGAGTGAAAGAAATGCATTACATCTTATGCCATGATAATTTGTTTTCTTTGAATCACGTCCTTTTTGTATATGTCATTGATTAATTGAATCTTTTGATCAGGGAATTTATGAGACAAAGGTACCTTTGCATTACAACTTTGTTGTCCAGATTGGTTGTGTCTGCAGAGTGGATCGGACAGCCAAACAACGAAATCCCCATGATGGATGGAGTATGAGTGAATTGCAGATGAAGACTACAACTGAATGCTCTTATCTTGAGCAGGGCATGCCTTTCTTTTACCTGTACCAGAGGTAACAATTTATGTGATCTCAATACCATATTGAAATACCTTTACTGGAAGAATTACGGTTTATATGCTTAAAACATAATGCGAAATAGTCCAAAAACATGCGAAAGTTCAAAAGCTAAAACTGCTACGATGGGCAATAAAGGATATGGTGGGTATAAATAGTATTTTACTGTCTTTTTGTGTATCACATTGAAGCTTTGAATAATAAGGTCTAGATTGCTAGTTGTAACACTTTTACATGAAAACACGAAGCAATTTTTTATTAATAATTTTTTTCAAAATAAAATTCATAGTTGTATTTTTTGCTGGTCATTAATGCGAAAAAATTTCGATGATATTTAGACTCAAAAGGTTTTTGAATTCATGTTTCTGTATATTTTATTGTTCTGTTCATTATTCATTATATTGGTGATTTGAAAGTGTAATTATTTAGGCTTTGTTGGCTGGTTTCTTATTCATGTCATTTAGCTATAATAAATCATAACTTGAAAAATTCTTTTCTTTATTGCTTTGCGATTCTTAGATTTGGGTAATTGTGAACCTTGTGACTATGATTTCATGCTCGAATTCTGTAAGTCTAATTGCTGCTTTGTAGTTATAGGGTCACTTTTCCATACATATATATTGCATTGGTGTTACCACCTCCACCATTCACTCTTAAGATGTGATGTAGAAAGAAGATTGTAGAGACATATCATCATGGATAACGTAAAACAGATGCCACTGGATGTTGGTTTTGAGAGAATTTTAGAATACATTGGGTGAGTTTGAGTCAGGCATAAGGGCTGACCTGGTGTATTGGGCTCCTAACTACGGGATAACTGACTATGAATTGATACTATTATGTTTGGAGATTTAGGTAATTTTAGAAGTGCTTTAGTCCATGTAAAAGTTGGGAGCCTCATCATAACCAAGCAAGTGAAATGGTAAATAGGAGAATGTTTTAGAAGAGTTCCCATACCTTGTCTACTCTGCTTTCCTGTTTTGGATGATGTGTTTTCTTTTGACTGCGCATTTTTGTGAATGTTGACTAGGCCATGATGGGACTATAAATCAAACTCTGCATGTGATGATAATATGCAGGCAATTAATGTTCACAGGTGTCTGTGGATGATACAGGCGAAGAAAATGTGGTGATTAATATTTAGTGGTATTTACTGATGTATTAGCAAAATAAATCACACTTGTTCCATCTCACTACCATCTCTAGATGATATAAAAAATTATCACTCTGTGCTCCAGTTGGTCTCACTTGCATATTGCCAAATGTGTCCAGAAAAGTTCTTGATCCTTACTGATCGGTGCCTATGTGCTGGCTGATAATTGGGCTAGGAAATTTTCTTTTCCTTTACTGAAAACAAGATGCTAGTAAAATGAACGAACTCAAAATTTTCATTGCCATCAGGCCCAAGGTCTTGTTATTGCAATTTTAAGGAACAGAGAGGTGAATTTCATCGTGTCCATCCACTATTATTATGTTCCTTTTGATTGGTCGGAGGGTTGCTTATTGATAATTACTGCTGTTTATTGCAATACTCTCGTGAATGTGAAGGATAACATTGGTGAAATTTTATTTTTATCAATAAGTTGGCAATTTGTTGTTGTTAGTTGAAACAATTTTGTTGCCAATTGTTGTGCTTTACTATCTTCAGTTTCCTACTTACAAATGAATATAAGTATAAACATCCCTTGTTTATTTATTCTGTTATTTTCATCCATCTTCATATTAAACTCATTTTATGATGCATTTGACAACCTAATAGCTAAAGGATGAGTATGTAAGAAGAAATATTGATTTGAAACTCATTTTCAACTGTGGGGGTAAAGTTATATAAAAAAGATAAAAGTTCACATTTCCTTATCATGTTTTAATGTGATTTTCCAATAATTAAGCAAATATTTATTTTTTTCAAGTTATTCCAGGAATTACTTAAGTGTAATCAGGTTTCTATTAGTTTATAATTAAAGGTTAATCCCAGGAATTTTTAGTGTGATTACAAGATTGTTTTATTGGATCAAGTTTCTTTTTTGTCTGAATTAATCAAATTTCAACTTAGGCTGATTTGTTTTACTGTTGATCTTCAATATCTGAATTTTTTTTTTTTTTTTTGATGTATAATATCTGAAGAATTGATTGCTAGTTTTCAGATGAATTTCAAGAAATGTCTAAAAATTTGATTATGTATAACATTTATAATTTCAAATGTTAATTATAAAGTTTATTGAATTGTTTCTATGATTTAGATTTTTTTTATTTTTATTATATAGACAATATTACAATTAGTTTCGTGCACATTTTATGGAAGAAAATTTACAACACATTACTGATTTGAACCATCTATTGTTATTCAGTGGATCTGATGGAAGGGCAGTATATGTTGTATACATCCCAACCTCTTGTATGATAGTTGTGGTGGTGGTTAATCCTTTCCAGAACAAAGAACTCTCTCCATCTCTTCTTGAGAAACAATTCCGTGATGCATGCCTAGCTCTTTCTGTGGAACCTTCTTCACATGGGAATAGCATCACTTGCAAGGTCTTGTCCGCATTTATGATTAGTGCTTTGTGAAATATATTATTTTTTTATATCGAATTGTTTTGTCAAGAGTATTATTTTTTGTCTAATTACTTATTTTCATTGTTCGTCTCGGCTATTAATATTAAGGTGGACTACGTTGGAGCCGTTAAAGATGCTGAAAAGCTTTTGCAGAGAACCCTTAACGAATTCAGGTTTTGCCCTTATACATTAGTATGTGGTCTTGGTATCCGTTGGTGTTAGTAACTGATTTAGGGAAGGTGAACTTCAAGAGGAGAACAGAAATAATTTTCCTTTTTTTTTTTTTTTTTTTTAAAAAAAAAAGCATTCTTGATTTGGGAGAATTCATGCTTAACTGGCATGCATTTCAAGAGAGTATATACTTCCCAACAGATTTAGGGCTTATTGTTTATATCGGATACTCATGTCATACATAATGCTCCCAGTGGTGGATTTGAATTTGTTGTTTTGTTTTCAACAAATTCTGTTATGATCCATGACAGGCATCAGCATCATGGGCCTGCTATTGGGGTTATTGAATGCCCAAATGTTCAAGCAACGAAGTCAGGTGTACATGTTCTGGATGATTTCCCATGCATCGACATACCGTGCAATGCTCGTGATAGCCAATATCAGGTCTTTTGCATTCTACTATTTCTGATTCACTTCATTTTGCTAAATTTATCTAAACTCTCGACTAGAATTTTACTGATTGACTTAATGTATACGCTTTAGGCACTGGGATGGCAGATTATTGCTGCCAAAATTGGGATGCAACGATGTGCTGCATCTTCTCAATGGTTGAATGAAAGAATCTCTCTTTCAAGATATGCACATGTAACAACTCCCATATTCTGTGGCAGGAACTCTTCTTTCAATTATTGTTGTGATGAATAAGCATGAAATTCTAGTAATGCATCTGTTTTTTTGTGAACAGGTGCCTGTGGGAAACTTTGAGCTTGATTGGCTACTATTTACTGCTGATGTCTTTTTCTCTAGAGCATTACGTGATCAGCAAATGGTTAGTTTCTATTGTTTTATGTAAATTGCTCAAAATTATTTATTATTTCATGAAATACCATAGAATTGCTCTGCACTGTCCATAGTTACCAGGATTATTCTCCATGTGACCACATTACTCTCTTTTTTTTTCCCCATCTCCTAGCTATAATTTTTTATCTTTTATTTTAAGGAGTTGTTGCCTTACTCCATCTTGACCCAATTATATGTGCTCTGGGTGAAGTTTAGCATAACTTACCTTGAATGTTAGTGTGTCCTATGCAGCCCTTATCTCTTACTCTTGTGGAAGGGACATGATTTTCATATTTTTATTTGACTTAAAATGTGGGAAAGGTTAATCAAGTTGTATCATTCATAATGAAACATCAAACATACTAGAAGTGCCTGCTGGTGGACACCATTCTTGATATTGATATTTTCATCAATATTTATTGATGATAACATATTTTTAAACAGTTATACAATAAATTCATGAAATGATTGTTTTTGTGTTTTCCCAATTTATCTGTAAGATCCACAAAATGATTAATATTTATCATCAATATTTAAAATTTTATGTGAAATTATCAACAATATTGTGTGTCTCTAAATGATGATATCTATTTTGTGGAAATGACTCCACATTCAGACAGTATCACACTACGGCATCCAGAGTTTCCAAAATGCAAATTTTCTCCTTGAGACCATCCATGGGTCCTACATAGTTGAGGTAAATTTGAAACTGCCATTTGTGATTGGAAGGGAAAAAAATGTAAAGATCAAATTTTAAGTTTTTGAGTTGGACAGATGTTGTCAAAGTACAAAAAAATGTTATTTCTTCAGCTTTTTTCTTTTCGACTTGCAATTATTATTACACTATTTGTTTTGCATTCAATATCGGATTTTGGAATTTTTCTTGATTTGGTGGGAAAATATGCAATTTTGGAAAAATTCCAAATTATTTCATGCAATTTAAAATATGTTGTATTTGATGATTGATGATAGCATAAAGATGGTAGGTCTAGCAAAATAAGTAATGTCCACTTCAATTTTTTATTTTTAAAAAATTAGGGGTTTCAGAAAAAAAACCTTGCAGTGCAATATTTTAACCATTATACGATTAATGTGTTCAGCCAGCCGTTTTATTGTGCAAGTTTTTGTTCTAGATTATATCCATATCTATGCTAATTTATTCAAAATTTTCAATGATTTTTTTTTTATTTTCCTATTTTCTATTTTTCAATGTCCTAATACATGTGATATTCTCTCCAAATAGTTTTCTCTGGTGACTGATATAGAAGTATTTGTCGATATTAAGAACACTAGTAGTGGGAAGATAATGTTGGAACAATTCATTTCTCTTTAGTGGTGTTCGATTAGTGGAAAATTTTCTACTAGAAATGCTTTCCTCCAATTTAGTTGATCTGGTGTTTAGTGACCATGATAATACTACTTTTTTACATTGTTGTTTTAATGTTTCTATTATAAATTATACTTTTCGAGCAAAAAGGTTATTCATTTGGCCAGCTGGCATTATCTCATTTCGTGCTGATGGTATATTCTATCCATTTTAAGACACTTCCATTTGACGCTATTCAAAAAGGCCTGTCAATTTTGTCATGAAGTTTCATCTAACAACATGGATAACGTAGAAGCAATGCATGTTTTCAATCCTTCTTTAGAAAGAATAAAACCATGGTTAGTCATTTGTTTTCAGTAGGTTTGACGTCATGATAACATGAATGTGTCTTCATTCACTTTTTTAGTCTCATCAATTGCCTTCTGAGTTCTGCCAGAAAGTTTAAAGTATTTCAGCTTCAAGTTGATTTACCCATCCCTTTCCCGAAATTTCTATGGTCGTTTGAGTTTTCTCGGTTATGCCTTTATACAATCTGAAGTCTTTATTCAAATTATTATTAGGTACTTTGGGTATCTGATGATGGAATTCCAGATTTGGGAGGCTTTACTGAGGAAGATACATGCTTTTCTGATGAGGTTAAGATTTTTGCTGCGTCTGTATTCCTTCAAGTTCTTAATCATACTGTATCCTTGTTTCTAGGACCTTACAGTTCTTCCTCCTTTATTCTAATTTTCTTTGCCTCTGATATATTTGGTTCTTTGAAATGAACAGGTTCATCAACCCATTCTGACTTATCCAGGGGCATATAGAAAAGTGACTGTTGAGCTGAAGGTTGTTATTTTTAATTGGGACCATCTTAACATCTAGCTTTAGATTTCTTTAGATACAAAGTCATTTTTCTCCATTGTCATGTGATAATGACATAATGCTTGTTGTTATGTAGATCCATCACTTAGCCATTAATGCTCTTCTCAAAAGCAATCTAGTGAATGAAATGGAAGGAGGGGCTTTATTGGGATTTGATCATGATCCAAATTCTGCAGCTTTTGTTACTGAGCAAAATAGCTTTGATGAAGTTAGCTCATGTGCTCCTGCATTTCGTGTACTGAAGCAATTGATCCAACGTTGTCTATCAGATGCAGTCACATCTGGAAATGTGTTTGCTGATGCTCTATTGCAACATATTTACCGATCACTCTGCAGGTCCTCATCTGGATTTCATGAATTTACATTTGGTTCATATCTTGTTATTTCACATTATTCTTGCTTGTCTTTTTTATTTTTATTTTTATTGCAGTCCTCAGTCAAAACTTCATGACCCAGCGCTTCACAGGGTTCTACACAAGGTAATCAATTATACTTTTTCTGCCCAATTTGGTCTGACAAGAAGGAAGATCGCACTTCTTTGGTGTCTGGTGAAAGTTTACTTTGTTATTTTACTTGTTTTGATTTAGTGGTGAAGGGTGATGTCCCAAATGTGAAACTCTTTACAAATCATTATTGGCTCTAATCTCATAAGATTTTTAGCTTTTTCTAATTTCTTCAAAATTATACCAGTTCTCATTTTACTTGAAACATATTTGAATCTTCTTTTGTATTCCCACCTTATGTTGATAGGTCATGCAAAAGGTGTTTGCATTGCTGCTGGCTGAGCTCCGTAAACTAGGTGCCACTATTGTCTTTGCAGATTTCTCAAGGATCGTCTTAGACACTGGGAAATCTGACTTGTTAGCCGCCCAAGCTTATTGCGACTGTTTATTAAAGACTCTGCAAACCAGGTAGGCTGGGGCAGTAAGTTGAGTTGTCATGCATTGTTTATTTGTCCTTGAATCGGTGTAATTCCCATCTGTCTTCTGTTTTGTAGAGATCTTTTTGAATGGATTGAGCTTGAACAACTGCACTTTTGGCATTCTCTTCTATTTATGGATCAGGTATTCGAGATATATATATTTTTAAACTGCATACTAGACCTTCATTCTACTCCATTGCTTCTTTCATGGATCAGTTTTCTACGAAGATTTTTAGCTAGCCATATGAATTATGTATGTGCCAACTGAGGATGGTTTAATAATCTCAAATCTTTCTGCAAGTTTTAAAATTTACAGAAAGGTTCTATTTTCAAATTTTTTGAGAAATATTTTCAAAAAAAAAAATACTCGTAAAAAAAAAAATCTAACAAACCAAAATCCTTTCTGGATCAGATCAACATGGAAATTTTATCACTTTTATTATGATACTTCCTACAGAGATCTGACTGATTATTATCCCTCGAACTTTTCAACTACAAGTTGTTATGATTATGATTATTGAAGTTACTTGGAAGGGAGATGTGCAGGCTATGTTTAATGCTGATGTTCTCTATTATAATAATGAATAAAACATCCACACATTCATAATTGAGTGAATTCTGTAGAACATGTTTCTGAATGCTGTACTATAATAAATATTTTGGAAAGCTACATTTTGTACTTTCAAAGTGAAGCAATGAATTAAGCAACTTAAAACATAAATTCTGAAATTGCATATTTCTCATAATTAGTTCAACTGGAATTTTGAAAATAAGAATTACTTCAAGAGAGTCATGTAAATGTTGAATTATGTGTTGTAAAAAGGTTTTATCAATTGCTATGGGGTAATCAAAATACAAAAGATTATATAAGGAATGTTATCGATAGATGGTCAAAAGTTGGATGATGATGTATGCTCTGCAACAAGTTAAAGGCTACTGTTGAGGTTCGAGCTTTGGTTTGGTTTAGAACTAACGAGCATGGAATTGAAGGATTTGAATGACATGTGAAAAGACAAAATTTGTTGGGAAGGAATAAAACAAAATAAAAGGGTTTGAGTTAATTGGTATCATATGAAAAACAAAGAATCAAATCCTAAGAGGACTTGAGCTTGATGAATTGAAAGAGTAGTAGTTTTTCTCTTCTTTACATTTTTTAAGTCGTTTTTTTTATTCGTTACATTTTTTAAAGTTGTTTTTCTCTATTTTTTATTTTTTTTATAAAGGGCTTGTTTGGCAAGGTGTGAAAGTCTTGGTATGAAAATTTTCGATCTAAAATTTTTTCACTCTCTACAATTACTTTATTTTTTGATTATTTCTTCACATCTTCCTGTACAACTACTCTACTTTTTAATCATTTTTACACAATTGCCTATACAACTAACTTTTCTATTTTAATTTTATTTTCTTTACTCGTCATCATTACCTTTATTATGTCACATCATTTTTTTCAATTTCAAAAAACTTCTACTCAAAAAACTTTTCATTCAAAAATTTTATCACTTTCCAAACACACTCAAAATAAAAACTTCCTTCGTTCTTATCTCCTTAAAAGGATTCTGCTTTTCTCTCTCCTCGTCCTTAAGCAATATGTATCAA
Organism: Annona squamosa; assembly: GCA_035584095.1. Lineage (NCBI taxonomy): Eukaryota > Viridiplantae > Streptophyta > Magnoliopsida > Magnoliales > Annonaceae > Annona > Annona squamosa. The sequence continues at coordinate 11,373,413 of JAXCLR010000105.1, read as the reverse complement.
ATGGTAAAATGTTGCAAATTTAAGGCATGGAATTCACAATTTGTGTAGAGGCAATTCAAACACGAGTGAAACCAAAGGGCAAATGCACTGTGCAGTTTAAGGCAGTATGCTATGATTTCGTGGACTTGGAACTTGTGCGAATGGTTGAGACTCTTTGGTGCTTCTTTTTAAGCTTCTCAACTACCAGTCCTCATGTTATGATGTTTTTGTTCTTTTATTTTGGTATTGGTGAAATTATTTTTTGTGGCTCTTAAGTTATTCAATGATTGCTTCTGCATTTTAATCTTTTATTTTCTCATGTGAAATTTGTTTTTCTCTACTATTTGTTTCCATGCTGATATTTGTCGTCTCATGCTAACATTCTTTTCACATTACAGTACAACTTTGGTGGGGTACAGGCCAAAGCTGTCAGTGGCTGTGTCTCTGAGCCCCCGAATGAGAATACACAGGATGAGCCTCAAGTGGACATTGTGTCTAACTGGAATATAGCAGAATATTTGCCAAAGGTTACTCAGGTAGGTCTTTTCTCTTTCTTACTACTACTTTTGGAGGTAGAAAATGTCGATGAAAAACCATTAACATTTCACAGATCCGTGGTGCGAGGAATTGATTCTTGACATCAAGATGTGCGGCCTTGGTCTCTATACGTTGTCAGCTATGCTTAACACCTCTGTGATGTAGATGCACCATCTTTTGAGGACCAGGTGTGATTAACCTTGTGTTTAGGTGTGTATTGGGTGGCAGGCTGGCAGCTTATTGGTTAGAAAGAAGGCCAGAACCAACTTCAATTTCAAATGCTTTGGTGCATGATCCACAATCCAAAGCATTTTGGATTTATATTTTGAGAGTGGACCTTAATAATTTAAGCATTGCATTATTGGTTTCTCAAGCTGCATGCATTAATTTGCACCACATTCTCTGGCTTCTTGTGCAGGATCATTTTATCTTAGTTGTATCTGAATTTATCTATGAGCCATGGAAATATGCACAAAAACAAGCTGCTGTTAGAGATTTGTCAAGGGAGGGTAGCTCTTGCACTCCGTCAGTCACTGTCGCTGCTACTGAAGCTTTTGAATCCCGTGTCACTAAATATGTTAAGGAACTTGTATGGATGAAATTTTGAGTTAATTTTCTTTCACACTAAGCGTGTCCAGGGATTTTTCCCGTACTTAAACAAACTTATTTAAAATGTGCAGATTAGCTCTCATTTCTCTGAGAAACTTCATCGGATTGTCCAAGAAACTCTTCGACATATCAAAAGAAAGAACAAAACTGATGGTGATGAAATTAACAGTCATGGATTCCCACAATTAGCAGGTTCTCATGCTTCTGTGGGAGATCCTGCGTTGGAATTTATTAAGCATGTCTGTGCAGTCCTTTCTCTTGACCAGAGTGTTCAGCATGATATCCTGGTAACTCCTGGAGATTTAAAAATGATAAATAGATCACTCTTTTAGGTGGTAAAGTCAAATGTCAATGTTGTGTGCTACTTATTTTCTCTGTTGCCTTGTCCTTCAGAAATGTGACTTTGATGCTTTCTTTTTTTGGGTCTTTTGCTGACCTTACTGGTTTGGACAGAATTTTTGATGATTGTTGAAGGCTTACCATGGTTGTGTAAGTCCATGGTTCCTTTTTTCTCTTTTGAGTTGTATGCATCATGAAGTGGAGATGATGTTAACCATCTGGAAATCAAATTAAACAGAGGCTTTTTTTCTTTACAACCCAACATGGATTTAGTTCTCTTGAAGAATTGTATCCAAGAAAAAAGAGCATCATGAAAAGCTTGCAGCCAAGAAGTACCCTGCATATGGTGTACCAGCTTTAAAAAATTTGCAAGGCTCTTTACAATCTTATTGCAGCCATTTATTGTTAAAGAATATGGTGATTTAGTTCTGAATATCAGCATCAACCCACCTAGAGAACTGCACAATTGAATTTATCCCTCAGTATGCATCCCAAAAACAAAAATAAGTAAATAAATGAAGGAAACAGAGATAAATTAGAAAAGTGTTGATAGATCACTTTTTTCAATTTCTTGAAGCATTTTATTCTCTGGAAATTATGTTTACAAGAAGCAGTAACTTTTCAAAGCTGGCATTTAGTTAATAAAAACATACTCTGGAATTAATGAGCCATCTAGTTGGATGTAAACTCATGTTACCTGTCTTCCTACTACGTAATCAGTCTATAGAAATTCGTAGCTTACTTCCTCTGCTCACTGTCACACTGCTAATCAAAATGTATCTATTTTTCCTTTAAATATGTTATTAGGATCATTTTATTTTAAAGGTGTTCAAATGAACAAGGTTTCCATGTGAAGAAATTGATTGACATTTTGTATGTTACATGCAGGTTATGAGGAAGAATCTATTGAAATTTATTCATGTAAGGGAGTTTGCTCCAGAAGCAGAGTTCAGGGATCCATGCGTGTCCTTCACTCTTCCAAATGTAATTTGCAGGTAATGGATTCTAAAGAAACGAATGTTGATGCCCTGTTGGATTCATGCTATCAAATAAACCCTAGTCCTGTTGTTCCAATAAAAGAAATGATATTGGCATGTGTTGCAACTGAAAATCCCATCAAGCACCATTTATACAAGTTCACAAATTCACAATATTTGGTTGACATTTCCACCAAAATTTCAATTAGGGGAAAAACAGAAACAAAATATGGTATCAATAACATAATTTTATTGAAAGTAAACCCTTTGAATCTGTCTACTTTTAGATCCATACATGCACGGTATTCTTTAATTCATCCAATCAATTTAATTTTGATCAAACCAGGATTACTGGGATTATGTCGAAGTGATGTCTGCTTATTGGGCAGGCGAAGCGCTTTAATCTCTGAAAATGTGCACGCTTTCCCATGAAAGGCATTCGACAATGTCACATAAAATCATGTTCTGCTATTCTTTATCTCCTAAAAGTCTGGAACAATAGCTTTCCTAGAAAAGCTTCGCACTTATGTGTTTTGCTTATTTTCTAATGCGGGTCATGCCCTTTTCTGTATGTCATGGCATCCATGTGGTGATAAGAACCTCTGTCGTGCTCTGTAAATGATGAACTCTGCATGTCACTGACTTGAAAGTATTTTAGGAAGTGGTGATAGGTGTAGTGTTGGTTTTATGTCTTGGGGGAAGGTGCACTTCTGAAAGATCTGCATTCCAGTGTGCATTACCCCATGGCGGCAAGAATCTAGGGTTGTACGCATCTGTAAGGCCGCATTTTGGTCAGCATTTGACGCCAAATGGCTGCATCTGGAGCCAGCCTGGGGCCATTTAGTATCTTTGACCTCATAGACACATTTCCATATCAGAGTTTTCTGCACGGACAAATAGATAAGCCGCACCATGTTTTTCTCAAGCAATATCATTCTCTTAATCAGTTATTCCTTTAAAAAAAATTTTTTTTTTTCACTACTGCTTATTAGGATGTGTATTGATTGATGATGCTTTTTTTTTTTTTGCAGCTATTGTAACGACTGCCGAGATCTGGACTTATGCCGTGACACAGCATTACTTGCACATGAATGGCGCTGTGCAGTGCCACAATGTGGTCAACCTTATAACCGTGAACAGATGGAGAATGCGCTCCTTCAGGTTGTCCGACAGAGGGAGAAGCTTTATCATTTACAAGACCTTGTGTGCCTCAAGTGCAATCAGGTGAAAGCTGCCCATCTGGCTGAGCAATGTGGGTGTGCTGGCTCTTTCAGATGCAAGGAAGACGCACACGAGTTCCTGAACAAAATGAAGGTCTTCCTTAACATTGCTGTACATCAGAAATTTCAACTTCTCCAACAATGCACTTCATGGATTCTGGAAGTACATTGATGCTCCAGTGCTCCAAGAAATACGGAACTCACCACCAACCTGTCTAGATGGAGCCATCCTCCCAATGCCTCACGAAGTTGTTTTTATTAATCATATGGGGTGCACGATGGGAAGATGGTCTTCAACGCCAGTTTTATGGAGAGAAGTTTATTCTGCCGAATGCTGAACGGATATTGTATTGTTGGAGAGAATTTTTGTCGGGGCATATCCAATATTGGATCAGATCTTGGTATCTTCCGACTAAAAAAGTACGGGTGGCCTACTACGAAATCCAATCGTATCCGAATGGCAGGAATGAATATTGAATTGCTGAGTATATAATAAGCTGCAGTGGTATCTACCAATATTGATGCGAATTCAGTTTTAGGGGGATGGGCATTCCTGCCTTGCTGTAAATTGTTTCTTGTCTGGACGTGCATCGTTTGTTGTAGATTATTGCGTAACTTGTATTATTCTTCTGTGCATTTGTAGCAGTAGAACTTTAGTCAGGGTTAGAGAGCAGCTCACAGTTGCATGCTGTTGACGATTTCTCGGTTAGATTGATCTTCTGCAGTTCATTTTCCTCTTAAGGGCACGAGTGCATTCCCTTCCATCCCCTGATAACTATCAAGAGTTTAAAGACCTAAAGTCTCAGGTTCCAGGCAGCTGCCCCTGGTACAATAATCTGTTGATATTTCCTAGTCCTGATACAAACTACAAGGCAGTGACTTCGTATTTATAGGACTTAGTTTTTTCCATCATTAGTTATCAGAACCTATGTTTTCAACTCTTATTCGTGACTCCACCTCTATCCTCCCTCTAATTTTCCTGTATTCATTTCCCCTGTATATTTTAAACTTCTTTTCTTTTTTATTTTTTCCCCTTGGCATTTGTAGACGCCAAACACGAAATTTCGGAGTAAATTTCCAGCACAGGAAAAAGATTTTTTGGTTCTCAAAATTAAAAAAAATTAAGTCGAAGAGCTGAAAATGAAAATTGACGCTAAGTTCGCGCATAGCCCCGGCAAAAAAATTCGAAAAATAAATAATAGTTGCTCCCAAGAGCTGGAACATTGGATCTGATCCGCAATAAATAGGGTGGAGACTTTTTTTTTTTTTTCTGATGAAGTAACAGGGTGGAGAATGATTGAGCCGGAACTCTTGCAAATGAGTCAGTACCGAGCCTGAGACGACACCGGTGAAACGAAAAGGAGAGCACGACTCCCGTTCAAACTTGAGCTCATGTTCTTCATCAAAAAAATAAAAAAAGAAATTAAGCTCATGCGACAAATGATTCTAGCTGCTCTGGCTTTAGATGCTGCTTGCTTAGCATGAAGATGCAGTCATTGTGCAACAGAAAGGTGGTAAAAGGTAATAGATGAACTTAAAAGATTTACACCTCAGATATAAGAGCATTTCCCTATGATGGCTTTTGATCTACTTGCGCCATACCCTCATTAGCAGGATCAGGCATAGGAGGGGACATCATTAAAGGAAGTGAGTGCCTCCGAAAACTAGATGGGGTTGGGGGAACCCTGGGTGAGAGCTGTATGAACTCCAGGGCTTGAACCCTCACTTCAAGAGGATAGTCCTTGATGCATCCAATTCTCGGACCAGCTCCTGTAGACCATTTTGAGGACAGTTGATGGCCTAACTGGTATGAGTTTGCTGCTTTCTTGGAATTGATTCTCTCCAGTACTGCTTTCCGCGGCACTTCCGCTCTAGGGCTTTGAAGACCACCAGATAAAGTCCTTTGGTACAAAACCTTAATCTCAGGTTTGGTGGCTACTTCTGGTTGGGTGCCTGCAGATTCAGATGCGGTTGGAATTTCATTTTGAGATATTTTGGGAGCTGCTGGAATCTTCTCCTCGGGAAGATTTTTAATGTCTTCGTAGTAGTCTTCGTTGGATGATGAGCGTATCTACAGCAAAATGAGGAGCAGCATCAGAACTAGTCTTTCATAATGTTGAGAATGTGTAATCTCAGTTCTGCATCTTGCATAACTTGTTCTGCATCTTGCATTACAAGTTATGCATACTTCTACAGTACAATCTATTGAATACCTCAACTTCACTTGGGTCAACACCATTTTCTTCAAGGTATGATAAGAAGCTCTTCAGGTTCTCCTCAGATGGACGATAGTGCCCGCTGTATGCCCAAATAGACTGCAACCGAAGGTCCAATGAGAGTCAGATATTGGGAATAAAAACACTGCCACAAAAAGATACGATCCAGAACCAAGAGACCATTGTCTGAATACAATTTTTAGATTGGAGGCTATCCAGAATAAAGTGTCAGATTAACTAACCCTACCTGTCCACATAATTAGCTCAAGATGGAGAATGGAATAGAAAACAGTTTGATTGCTATTCAAGTTGTGTTCTCCTACCAAATTTCAGTACATCTGAATTTTCACAATGCTTTCGAGGGATCTACGAATTAGATGCCATTCAGATTTTGCAATATACTGAGAATCAATAGAAGTGGTCAGTACGAATATTTTGTTCTTCTTCAAGGAATTCCATAGCTACGAACTGTTGTATATGTATTAATAGGTATGTGTATTAATAGGTGAAACTTGTTTATCTAAGAATTAAAAGCCACATTTAGATTGGCATGCATGAACACTGAAAGTTCATTTTCAAGCTCACAAATGGTACCATACACAGGAGTGTGTGTCTGGGCATGCAATCATGGTAAATACCGAGTCAAATACCAACTTGAAAACAACAGAAGGTGTCTTCAACTTCACATGCTGTATCTTGGTTCAAATCATTCAGTGGGGCCAACAATGGAAATGAAAATGCTCATCTGAATGAATAAAAATATTTTAGGGAATCCTAAGAAATAGAACATTATCATCAATCAATAATGGTCTCAAATTCAGTAACTTTTTACATTGCTGTCAAACGGAATTCAGTAACTTTTTATTTGGCAAATCAAATTTATGCATAAATACCTTAAGATACCCATCTTTCACAATGAATCTTCCAGCCGCTAAAGTGGCACCGCCTGCAAGGAAGCTGGAATGATGGAACCTCCCTTTCCTTTTCTGGATACAGCAGATAGATGTTAGAAAGTCTTCCTAACATAATCCATCAACAAAGTAACCTTCCTAGCAAAATCAGTCAACAAAATATTCCACGAGATGACATGGACCCCGCATGAAGCACGCAACATCTTATCATTCATCCATGATTCATCTTGTCAACATGAGTGCTCATATACAAAATAGGCTGTCATAAAAAATATGTAGCTAATACAGAACCTCAATCCAGAAGAATAACAGTAGAAGATGAGTCAAATAATTTCCATCAATTGGTCATGATGGGATTGAGAAATAAAAAATATTCCTTAAACAATAGAAGTTATCAGGCATTCAACCAGTGCAACTACATGTTACATTCTTCAACTTGTAAAAATTGTCCCAGTAGGACATTGTACCATTATAAATTTATAATCCAGTTTCTGGAAGATAAAACTAAGCACCCGTACACTTATGCTCATATTACCTGACCAGCATACAGCTTTTTGGATGTGCTCATCACAAAAATCCATTTGCCCTCTTTAGATTCTTCAGTTGTATCAAGCGTCTCCCCAGAACAATTGTGCACAATCCTGCCCTCTTTTAAGTTGTACTCAAAATGCTCCCTTTCTTGCTGAAAATAACAAAAGCACAAATATAAATCTTCATAAGCAAATAAATTTTTTTACCAATTTCTTCCCTATTGGTTGGAATCTGAACATTAGACTTTGTCAAAAGTTGTTCAGTTCTGTGATAGAAATCCTCTCCAAATGCAAAAAGTACTAATGTTTAATCATCTTTGGTAAAGATAACTAGGAGCAAGACTAATGATTCAAGGACATTCCCTTAATGGATCCATGCCATCCATTAGGCACTAGAGCATTAGGAAGAAGAAGAAGAGAGGAAAACCTGCCCCCCATCCGACACATCAGTAGAAACCTAATAATTTACTGTAAATATCAACGTTATGATCCACTTGCATCTTACAATAGCCTAACATTCTTGTTGCTCTCAACACAAGCCAGCATAAAGACTCGTGGTATGTTCTCATCCCAAGGAAGCATAAATGAAGCAATAGAGATTATTAGACAATAATTGAAGATGGACATGTTTGTCAACGCATGGTCCACAAGAGGGTGGCACTAGGATTTATTTAGCTGATCCCAGCAATATGATGGAATGAAAAGAAATATTGAACGAAATTTAGTTACTCACAGGACCAAGATATTTGATGCACTGTTGTCTAAGCAATGACCTTGGGCATTCCTTCAGATCAACATCCCTGCCATCTCCAATGTCTAGCCTGTATAAAAAATTAAATTTTTTTTTTTTTTAAATCTCTAGATTCAGAGGTTCATGAATAAATTTATGGTTCTTCTGTTTTACCCATGATGGCAAAGCCTTTTTAAAAAAGAAAATACAAGAAATATGTTTAATATAAATGTAATAAGACACAATTCAAACTTAGTGATTTCATGCAATTCATATGTTTGGGTAAATATGGAAATGTATGCACGATTTTATTTTATTTATTTTATTTTATTTATTTATTGAGTGTTCTGTTGTACACAGTATGTTGCCAGGTATAAATATCACACAAGATATTGCAGGCTTGAGCTAGAGAAGCCAAAGAGTTTACAAAAAGTTTTAGTGAGATTATGTCAGTAATGCGTCTCTGGACTCAAACAAATAGAAATTACCCCAGTCAGATACTTTCTGTTGCCTTTGTTTAATTCTCTCAATGGAACTGTTCATTTCAAGCACACATGGCTTTAGACTAATTAATTCAAGAAAATTGCTCTTCCTATCAAAATCAGTCAAATTAAGGCATTTTTTTCCAAATCACTTAGAAAAAATCATAACAGTGTACAGACAATTATTTCATTAATCATTGTAACATTTCCTGCTGTCAAATTCAAATCAACAAAATTTTCACTAACTTCTGTTCATGTGAAACCGAAGTTCTGTAGCCTCTATCTACATAAAAGAGGCATGATTTTATTAGCCCAGGCTAAGTAATGGCTTACCTTCTACATAAAAGGCTTATGTCACTTTGATTTTTAACAGTACTTTTTGCCAGATGAGATTTCTTAACTGGAATTATCCAAGATCGCAAAACCACTTAGAGCTAAGAATCTGGTCTAGGAAAACACAAAACTATGAAACAACTAAAAGTGAAGAACTGATCCCAACAACTAAGAATTTGAAACCACCATCACTCAATAAAAAAGAACAGCTCAGACAAATCATGAGAAATTTCAGAAAAAGAAAAAGAAAAAAAGCATCTAAATCTTCATTCCACATGACTAGTTATGCAAAAGCAATCCTTTAAAGTTGGTAATACCCTTCTTCTTTCATTACAATGATGATTAAGATAATGGAGAGACGCTCACCAGTAAAAGAATGGCTGGCCAGCATCGCCTTTACACCAAACATCATAGTAAAAATGTAGGTTATGCCCATACCTATGGCGTGGATCAATCTGCAGAAATGTCAGGCAAATGACCTTAAAATGCAACAAATTAAGAGAATGAATGCAAATCGTGAAAAAATTAGAGCTATACGTCATGCGAATCAAAATAATCATATATCAAAAAATAAATACAGTACAGGATCAGCATTTAGCATCAACAATTCTCAGATTTTTAAGACTCACATTTTGATATGCTGCACAATTGACACTTTTACACCAGAGATATGTAGACTTTTCCCATGACAAGGACAACGGATGGCAGACACCAACATGGCCAGACCAGTAGTTCAATAATGATAGAATCAACCTATTCATACGTCCAAGGCTCCAAGCTCGATGACCTAAATACTATCCATAGATTTTCCCAGGACAAGAAGATGGGATGGCAGAAAAAAACATGGCCAAAACAACAGTTTAATGGTATAAGATCAACTTATACATGCGTACGTCCAAGGCTTCAAGCTCCATGACCTAATAAATAGGTTTTTAGGTTACCATGCAATCGCAGAAGGTACAAAAAAACCAATAGCAATCAAGCTTTCTACAAGAAATGACCAGGATAATTCTGACATAAATTGTGACCATTGACGCTTTCGCACATATACATTGCAATCAAGCTTTCTATAAGAGATGCCTTGGTCGGTTCTGAAATAAATGCTGAACTTCAATAGTGTGGCACTCGGATAGCTACCACGCCCATGGTCAACATCTATTGCAATGACACAACGGCTAGAGTGCACAAGGTCAAAATCTCAAACTAATGAAAAAAGCAACAGCAACCAATCAAACTCAACCCCACAATTGAACAAGAAAGATTGAAGTGCTTACTGCTTCGATCCAATGCTGAAAAGCTAATTTCTTTGCCTTCTCATCTTGCTGTAAACCCTTTCCAACCTATTTACAAAGTAAACAAGATACCACTCTCAGAACAAATTTGATGAGCAACATAGAAACCGACAAGAAACCAAATTCAACAAGCACGCACAAAATAGAAACAAATCAAAAACCAAGATCATGGGTAATGCGTAAACCAACAAATTATAGCAGGACCAAACAACCAACTCTAAAAATACCAAGTAAATGAGGAAAATCAACACTTTGACATGTCGTCATAATTCCTTATAGCTGAGAGCACCTATTCCACCGTTAGGAACTCCCGACATGTTGATCAGGTGGCCAATAATAGCATCAACGGGGTCCTATGCAGTCAGTTTAGATGACGGGTGCCCAGCATAGAAGAAATGCAATAACGGGAATGAGGAGGGGACTCGCACAATTTTCTTGGCAGTGTTGTGCAGTCAACGCCACAAGCGATAATTGATAAAGCAGAAAGGCAGATGGCTACGATTGGGATTTAGGCGGACAAAAATACGGTAAAATCATTTATGTAATCAGATATATTAAGTAACCATTAAATCATGATTTTGTCGAAAAATGAACTGCACGTAAAATGAAATTCTATTTTTAGGAGGAAAAAAGCATGCCTTGGATGCATTCAAAGTTATTCGATTCCACCGAGAATGCGGAGACTCCGGCCTGAGATCGTTGAAGAACGAGATCGTGCTGTGATTCAGTCGGACATAGTCGATCGCTTGCCACCTTCAGAAAAATTTAGAGCAAACTTATGCTTTGAATTAATGAAACAGCCGTTATAACACTGAGGGCCCGGCGATAGCTGCAACCGATTCCGACCAACATACTTCGGTAATCAAAACGGTTGGTCCGTCACATCCCGCGCCTGATGGCAATTTCTAATCAATCCCCTCCGTAAGACAATCCCAGCCATTGCCTTTTCAAACCAACTTTGTTCGGTTAGAAGAGTTTTAAGGCTGAGCCAGCCCAATGAAAAATATTCAAAGATTAACGGGTAGGATCTTCCGTCGAGGAGATTTTTCCAGAATCGCCACAGTAGCCAGCTCAGGATCAGATGACCGACCACGACTGATCGAAAACCCGAGTACGAGTGCAGAAGCCGAGAATCGAATTGCAGCACGCTACAGTCCCTTCCAAGCTGGACACCGATCCCCCAGGGGCAATTTGTCGCGTTCGTCGGATTTCCACCAAAAATGAGATTGCGATAGAAACACTAGAGCGGCAAGAACGAGCACCAGAGGAGCTCTCCGGCGAGAGACCGTTTTAACGGCCGTTACGGTCGAAAGAAGGCAAAATGAGACCGCAAGAGGGAGCGCGAGCGCCGGAAAAGCATCTCCGTGCGAAGGTCATAATGGCCGTTCGAGTGAAAAGCGGCAACGGAAGCGAGAGAGAGAGAGAGAGAGAGAGCACCATACCAAAGCTCTTCGGCGACTACGGCGGAGTCGGCTAACCTGCGCCGGGTGCGGTAGCTCCGGTAGACTTTCTGTAGCTTGACAGCAGCTGCAGACGAGGAAGAAGAGTCGGAGTTCCGGGGAGTAGCGACGTCGAGGTTGACAGAGAACTGGTATGGCGCGCCCGAGGGGCGATCGAAGATCGACGAAGACGCTGCTGCTGCCATAGTCTCCACCTCCATTACTGTGGTAGGTAGAGAGATTCTGTGGCTGAAAGATCTCAGCGATCGAGGGATCGAGAGAGAGAGACAGGGAGAGAGACGGATATGTGGTGTGTGTGGGTGTCCGAGCTGGGTTGTGGTGGAGGGGTTTTAAGGAGGAGGGCCAGAGAAGATCCACTTTGGCGGGGCCTACAAAGTCAGCATATGGCAGTGGCGAGGGCGAAGTGACTCAGCACCAGAGACTCCTGTTCTTCGCTGTAATTACTCCTACAGCCTGCCAACGCTTACGCGCGTTCCCGCTCCGTCGTCGTGGCATCGCGGATGGTTCATCTGAACCGTTGATTGTACGTACGTTACCGTTCAGCAATGGCGGCTGCATCTGGCTTGATTCGCAGGGCCACTTCGGTCGGTGGACGGCCTCCTCTTGCGCCATTAACATGACTATTCGAATGATGTCATCGTGGGCTCACATGGTGACAGGATTTTATGGATCCCAATTCAGTGCTACCGTGAGCATGCACCCGGGTGCATACATTTTTTTTTTTTTACTTTTTTTTTAAAAATATTTGCATAAACATGTTAGCCCAAGTGTGTTTAATCTGGGTGTAAATTTTTAACATTTTTGGAATATTTTAAGTATTTATTTTTTATTTTTGAAAATCAGTGACATTTTACGTAATTTTAAATTACTAAAATGCTATTGATTTTAAAAAATCAAAAATAAATATCTAAAAATATCCAAAAATAGTAAAAATTTATATATATGTTAAATACACTTGGGCTAACATGTTTATGAAAATATTTTCAAAATTTTTTTTTAAAAATATATGTATACGCCCGGGAGCACTGAACCGAGGTCGGGATTATATATATATATATATGATGATGGCCTTGGTAATGAATAATAATTTTCAAATTAAAATTTTCTAATCAAAAATTTTTTGCACTTTATAATTTCCCAATTTGTTATCATTTCTAAACATTTTCTATACAACTATCATATTTTTCAATTATTTCAACATAATTACTCGGGTTACTAACCTATCTATTTTAACATTATTTATTTTATTCTTTAATATTTATCATTTTATTCTATTTTAAAAACTTTTACACTAAAAATTTTTTATTCAAAAGTTTTATCACTTCTCAAATACATATTAGTATATATTGAAATTTGAGAAGTCATCATGTTAGTTCGGAAATGTCTCATTTTGCCTATTTCATAAAACTTATTTATAATATTTTTTAGTTTTTCTTAAAACACTTGTTTACTTAAGTGTCTCTAATATATAAATTAACTTTTAAAAAAATATGTACACATCTAAAAATGGTAAAAGTTGGTTTTTTATATTATATACACTTAAATAAACAAGTATATAATAAAACAAAAAAATTGTAAATAGATTTTTCAAGATGGGCCAAGACAAACATTTGTTTAGCCAGAACTAACAGGATTATTCATCTTTAGATTTATTTTAATCTGTTTTACAATCACCACACAAGCTTAATGCTTCAACCTTACGGATCGGGGAAAAAAGCTTGCAAACACAGACTCATTTGGCAACGGAATGCACTTACCAAGAGGGAACTATTTGATTGGCAGAATTTTATAATTTTTTATGGTGTTTAGAAGTTCGGAATTTACTTTTGAAACTTTTTGCAAATTAGGCCCAGTTTCAATCATATTCGAACTGAATATTCTCTCTAATTTATTAAAATGATTATATTTATTTATGCATTAAGTATTTTAATTATTTGTAAAATGTTTATTCTAAAACTTGTTATACACATTTGTCCATAAAAGTTAAATACATTATATTTTTATTAACTTTATTTGCAAATAATTATAAATATACCAACTCTTTAATTTAATTACGTATATACTAATTAACTACGATATATCTAAGGCTCCGCTTCTATGTAACTGAATTATATAGAAATGAATCCATGTAACCCTTTAAAAATTTAAAATTTTAATCTTTGATGAGAAATTTAATCCATTCATTATATTTAATATTATTCGTTTATCCAGATGATCAAGTTTCAACCTAATCAAATATGTTCATAGGTTACATTTTTTTGAAAAAATATATATTCACGTGTAAATTATAAAAAATAATAAAAAATTAATTTTAAAGTAGTATTTTTGACATCTAAACAGTCAAAATATTATTTCTATGCGAATAGATAATTTTATAAAATATTTTTATATTCTAATACATGTGTAAATATATCAAGGTGTTTCTCATAATTTATACACGAATATATACATATATATATTCAAACAAATGTGGCCCATAAACGAACTTGATTGGGATGAAATTTAGTTTTCTAGATAAATAAATGATGTTAAATACAATGAATGGATTGAATTTTCTATTAATGATCAAAATCTTAGATTTTGAAGGGGTTACATGGTTTTGCTTTTACATAACTCGGTTATATGGAAGCGGAACGGATATATATATATGATTATTATTAAACTTTAGATAGTGATTTCATGTAATCTCATTTATTTTTCTTACCTTGATTGTTTTATAACATTACCTTGTTTGTTATATGTAAATTCATTATTTTTATTATATTTAAAATTATTTTTAAATTAAAAGATGAATTTTTATATATATAAAAAAAGATACCATGGATCATATAAATATATTCACATATAAATTATTCAACTGTTAATGTGATAATGTTTAAAAATTTATTATCTCCATCGGTAATCGCAACTTCTGTTGGTTTAAGAATAACCCGAAACTAACACCGAAGCCAATGTCAAACTAGTTTGAACCCGAATTTTAATATTAGGCATATGGCTTGGGATTACATAAACCTAATAGGTTTAGGATTTGTTTCACCTAAACCCAACCCGAGTTGCACCCCTAGGCATGCATATCTATCTATTTGCATAAAATTGTAAGAATGTATGATGTACATGAAGGGAGAGTAAAATGATCATTTTATACCGGTAGACTGGTCCATAAAATAACTTTTTTGTTTTTTTTTTAAATTGTTAATCTAGTTATCTTTAATTTATAAACTAATTTTTACCAATTCTGAAAATATTTATTTATTTTAGATTTTAATTATAGGGATATTTTAGTCATGTTGCATTAATTTAAATAACTAAAATATCTTCGTATTTAAAAATTCACAATAAATATATACATATGTTCAAAATTAGTAAAATTTGGTCCATAAATTAAACATAACTACAATAAAAGTTTTGTAAAAAATTTTGAAGAAAACCCAAAAAAATATGTGTTTTGAACCAATCTAAAATAATCAGGACTCGAAGGTAAAATGTGCATCAAATCTATGATCAAATGACAAAAATACCCCTATTTTGTAAACATTATTTTATTCTAATTATTATAAAAAACCATTACAAATGATGAAGTATATCATATAAATAATAATATCTATAAATAAATATTTCAATAAAAATAATAACGATAATAATCAATTTATTATTAACAGGGAACTGTCGTTAATAAAACTTTAACGGAAGGGATATATTTACAATTTCATACAAATATTGTTGTGTTTTTCAATTTTATAAAACTATAAGTATACACCTGTAATTCGCTTAAACTATATTGCCACCGATGAAAAAATCCTCCTTTGATTTCAAATTGAGCACATTTTTTTCCTTGTTAAACTTAGCCTAGAGATCTTACATGTAGGTGCGTGAGTTACAATTCTGACTTCAGATGCCAATTGGAGTGTAATTTCCATTTTAATCCAATGTAATGAAAAACAAGTTGTATCAAGGATACATTCGGGAGAGGCGGTTTGGCGTCAGGTAAGCTCGATTTCTCTATCTCACAGGAGGGTGGATGACTCTATATATTGGATGCATAAACCAAATGACTCCTTTACTGTTAAATCGGCATATAGACTTTTATGCCCAGATGATGAGAACCAGGCCCTTCTTGGATGCTACAAGGCTATATGGAGACTGAAGCTTCCGAGTAAGGTCATTATCTTTGGATGGTGACTCCTAACTGATTCCCTTCCCACACTCAAGAATCTTTGTCTTAGGGGCCTTGATATTGATAGTCGTTGTCTTCTATGTAAGAATGATGTTGAAGATGTGAACCACATGTTTTTGGAGTGTGCAATGTCCCTGAGGGTTTGCTGAAGGGCTGTAGGTTTGAATCCTCATGGAACTTCGGTCAAAGAAATTATGGAATCTCTAGCGCGGAGGAACAATATTCAGGAGCTAACCCTCTTCATTCTGTGTTGCCGGAGGGTTTGGTATCTTCCAAATAAGTTTAGGGAAGAGAATCTCCAACCGAATTTCATAGATATTTTGGATGGTGTACTGATTTCTTGCTCCAGCACAGGTGTGCAAGAAAGCTTTCGATGTCTGGGCTTGTGGATGGATGGTTGTCTGGTACCCCGTTGGACCACACCGCCGCCGACTTTTGTTAAAATCAATGTGGATGCACATCGTCATGAGAATATGGATATGTTTGGATGTGGTGCTGTTATTAGAGACTTGGTGGGTAATTTCGTTGCAGCTTCCGGTTGGAAACGGGCAGGGGTAAGGGAATCACTTTTCATCGAGGCTACGGCTTTCCTGTTGGGAACTAGATGGGCGATTCAGCAGGATTTTCGACATGTGCAACTCGAAACAGACTCCCTCATTCTATTCAATTTCTTATCCAAGTCGGATCCCATATCCTCTAATGTTGGTTTTATCATCGATGAGATCAGGTCTATTTTTACAAGTAATGTTTCTTTTTCGGCTCATCATGTTCTTCAGCAGGGTAATGCAGTGGCGCATTCCTTAGCTGAATTGATTTTGGTTTCTTCTGAGGACCATCAGTCCTGGTGGGGTAACCCACTCGTAGCTATTTGTAGAAATATTTGTACAGATAATCTTTTGGCAATGAATAGGTTGAATCACTCTTCCTCTACTCCCTTCATAAGTGACAGGGAGTAGGACTAGAGTGACTTCCTTTATAAAAAAAAAAAGGATACATTAGGGAGAAAATAAGAAATGTTTAAAATTTTGAAAAAGGTCAACGAATGGTGTGATATGAGTGACCGGATAATGATTAAGAACAAAGATAATAAAAATAAAATAAACATAGAAGTTGTAGAGAAAATATTAAAAAATGATTGAAAACTACAAATAATAATAGAAAAATTAGTTAAGTAGTTGAGTTATCATATCATATCAATGGCATGTTTATTTAATAACAAAAATTTTTCATTATTCGTAACTACCATATTTTAATTATTTCGTCATATCTTACTATATAACTACCATATTTTTAAATTATTTTTCACAACTATTCATAACAAACTCATCTATTTTAACTTTATTTTCTTTACTTTTCATTGTTATTCATATCATATCATATCATATAATTTTCTATCAATTAAAAACTTTTCACTAAAAACTTTTTATCTAAAAGTTTTATCACTTTCCAAATACATCCCAAAAATAAGTAGGAAAAAGTGTTAGAGTTTTTTGAAATTTTTTCCAAATATATCCACTAGTTTGCATTTAATCATAAAAATGCACATTCCCCATACTAAAGTGGTTAGTTAATATAAGAAATTAGTAATATGTTCATCAAATTTTGGATAAGATTGAAGAATTGAATATCATAACTTACTAATGTTTTAATTACATTTGAGCTCTAAATTTGGAAAGCCTAATTTTATTTTTTTTATTTTATTTTTTATTTTTTATTATTTCATAATAAAGATGTTTTGGGCATTTATAAAAATTTAACTAATGGTTTTTTGCCGATTAAATATTTTTAGAATTAAATGCTAATAGAGAGAGTATATTTGAAAATTTAAAAACGTTATACGTATATTTGATATTTAGTAAAAACTCAAGTTTTTTTCTACAACTTATCCGGTCTACCTTAATGAAAATAATTCCTTCGGTTGGCAATGAGGGTTGGAGTGAGTTAATCACTCGTTTTTAAAACTAACATTCTTAAAATTAAAATAACATAATATATAACCAATGATATATTTTTTAATCAAAGGTTGTCAAAAATCCAAAGTCTTTACTTATCAGATGTGTAATGTATCATCATCTTGAACTGATGCATACATTAATATGTCAATAAGTGGTTTCAAAGATATGTTCCTAGCGAAAAAAGAAAACTATTTAGTGGGGCTTTTCCCTGTACTACGAGTTGATCATGTTATTTTCAATAATCTTTTCGCTATAGTTTTATCGATTTTTTTTGTTAATGAATGGATTTAAGTGATGTGTAGGCATGCTCCATCTTTTGATGGGGTATGATGTTCGGGCGTTGGTTCAATGCACTTGGGTCAATGCACCCATGTGTGCTTTACTTATTTTTTTTTATATTTTTTTTTATATTTTTTTTTAAAATTTTTTTTAAAATTTTTTTACACAAGTATTAATCTAAATTTATTTAACATGTGTATAAATTTTTATCATTTTTAGAGATTTTTAGATATTTTTTTGAATTTTTTAAAATCAATGGTATTTTTAGTAATTTGATTTTAAAATATTCGAAAAAATATCTAAAAATCTTCGAAAATGTTAAAAATTTATGAACATATTAAATACACTTCAATTAACATTTTTATAAAAAAATTTCAAAAAAATTTAAAAAAATAGATGAAGTATGCATTAAACCAGCGTATGTGATGTTCATGCTCAGGCATGTAGCAAAGCTGAAAGACTCCGAAACATCGGGGACCCTCTTGCGACTCGTTGCTGTGGCTGACTCGGCATCGTACGATAGAAAAAGCGTTCATCCGTCCAAACCTTAGCTACAAATTAATTAAGAGCTTTTCCATCCAAAAATAATAATAATGATAATTGGGGGCTGCTATTACCGGATTGAACGAGAAGGGATTATCGTGAAATGAGAATGAAAAAGCGGTATTGGAAATCTAAAAATTAAAGCAACTATATATATATACACATGGTCTCATTTTTATAAAACCTCATTTCTAGGTAACTCTCTCTATTTTTAATATTTTGACAGTTGATAGAAAATCTATTTCATCTATTGTATTTAACATCATTTCCAATATTCTAGAAATGCTTTTATCTTTTTAATTTCACTGTGTATGGGTCTCATCTATAAAAGTGTAAAATAAACGTAATAAAATCAACTTCAAAGTAGTTTTTTTACATTTAAAGTACTAATAATATGTGAATAAATGATATTATAAAATATTGTTACATTCTAATATATGTATAAAAGGATCTAAGAATTTTTCATAATTTATATATAAATATACATATTTTTAGTAAATATGGCTCGTTCATATACTTGTTTTATATGAAACGTGGTTTACTAGCAAAACAAATTGCGTTAAATATAATGAATGAATTGAATTTTTTTTCAAAGATCAATATCTTAAAATTTGAAATAGTTATATGGGACCACTTTTATGTAACTGGGTTATATAGAAGCAGACCTATGTAACCTCTTCAAAATCTAAGATTTTGATCTTTGATAGAAAATCTAATTTATTTATTATATTTAACATCATTTGTTTATTTAGAAGATCAAGTTTCATCCAAAACAAGTATGTTTATAATCTTTGCGTCTCATCAATCTCACTCGGCTGTGTACAAGGCGATTTGGAAGACGAAGCTCCCAAGCAAAATCATGATATTCGGATGGAGATTATTCAAAGATGCCTTACCCACTAAGTCAAACTTATTGTTACGTAATACTGTGGTTGACCCATTTTGTTCGTTTTGTAGTTCGGAGAGGGAAGATGCTACTCACTTATTTCTTGAATGCCGACACATTCGATCGGCTCTCTTGCGAGTAGCCGGGTTTTCTCATTCCTTGAGATCCATCCAGGAAGCTTTTTGTGGATTATGCTCTTCTACTAGACGGGGTAAACTGGCTCTCTTTGTTACATTTTGCTGGCGTGTATGGTTTATACGTAACAAGCTAAGGGAGGAGGGGGTTCTGCCATCATTTGGCAGTATAATTGATTGGTGCTACGACTATCTTGAGCAATGCAAAAGGGCACCATCTCTCATTTTGGATGGGCTTATGGATAAACCCCTTGTGGTTAGATGGACAAAGCCTCCCGGGGGCTACTTCAAACTGAATGTGGATGCTAGGTTGCATGATGACACACAAGCTATGGGGTTTGCTGCCATTATTAGGGACTCCAATGGAAGCTTTGTTGGAGCTAAAGGTTGGAGGCGTTGCGGCAATTGGGGACCACTCTGCAGGGAAGCGACCGCGCTTCTTTTGGGGATAAAATGGGCGGTTCTCTTAAAGTTGGGGAAAGTGCAGTTCGAAACTAACTCTCTACTTCTGGTCCACTATGTCTTTCAGGATGGGCCTATCCTTTCGCCGGTTGGGGCAATCATTGAAGATATCAGAGCTTTATTCTCTTCTTTCCCATATTTCTCTCTTCTTCATGTGTTGAGACATGGAAACGGTGTTGCCCATACCTTAGCTGATTTTGTTTCTTTATCGGGTGTGGATTGTCACGTGTGGTGGAATAATCCACCCCAGATTCTTTTGGAAAAACTGTGTACAGATAATTTTTTGGCAATGAATTGCTTGGACTCTTCTATCCCATCCTCCCCTTTGAATGTAGAGGAGAGGGGATAGGGTGTCCTTTTCATAAAAAAAAAGTATGTTTATAATCTAATTTGTTAGAAAATATATATATATATTATTTATGTGTAAATTATGAAAAATGCTAAAATATCAATTTTAAAGTAGTATTTTCAACATCTAAACCATCCAAAATATCATTTCTACATGAATAAATAATTCTATAATGTATTATTATATTATAATATATGTGTAAATAGATCTAAGCATTTTTCATACTTTATACATAAATATATATTTTTTTGAACAAATGTGGATCATAAACATATTTTATTGGGATGAAACTTGGTCTCGTAAATAAACAAATGATATTAAATACAATAAATTGATTAAAGTTTCCATTATGAATCAAAATTTTAGAGTTTAAAGGGGTCACAGGAGTTCATTTCTATATAACTCGGTTACATAGAAGTAGGACCGATATATGTATAGGGAAATGATCCAGTGCATGCGACTACACCGTGCAGTCCATGCACCGTGGGCCCCACGTGATCATGAATGGGAACTCCTCCCTACCCATTGTGTTTAGAATTGTCTACTTTATTAACATACCAATTTTCATCTAAATCTAATATGCGTGTGATCCTCATCTTAAAATGGTGCAAAATCAACGTAATAAAATAGTTTAATGTAAATATTAAATTTAAAGTAGTATTTTCAATATCTAAACCGTCTAAAGTATGATTTTTATATGGATAAATGAGTATAAAAAGTTTCACCGCGATCTAATATGTGCGAGGCCCATTTTACGGCGAGCTGCACAGGAACAAATCTTATATATATATGTGTGTATGTATGTATGTATAAGAAATATGCAAGTGTAGCTTCACTGCGCCACAATTATGGTGCGATTATCTCAAAATGAGCCTCATATGATCATTAAAATTATAATCTATTCTACCAATTGTATTTAGAATTATGTATTATATTCTCATATTAATTTTCATTCCAATTGGATTTGTATATGGGCTCCATTTAAAAATGGTAAAAATTTAACATAATAAAATAGTTTAATATAAATAATAACTTTAAAATTATTTTTCAATATATAAATCATTTGCTATAAAATTTATATATGGGTAAATGATGGTATAAAGTATCAATATATTTAAATACATGTGAGGCCTATTTTGGGCCAAATGCATTATTAATTATAATGTAGTTTCATCACACAAGAAAGATTATATATATATACCGCAATAACGGTACATTTGCTCAAAAAAAGTTCCACACGTATTATAATACAATGAAATTTTATACCATCATTTATCTTATATAAATTTTATAGAAAATGATTTACGTGTTGAAAAAACTACTTCAAAGTTATTATTTGCATTAAACTATTTTATTGCATTGAATTTGTAATATTTTCAAATAGGATGCATACACACATTCGACTAGGATGAAAACTGATATGGTAATAAAATACATGATTCTAAATACAATAAGCAGAATAACTTATAATTTTATGATCATGTTAGACTAATTTCGCGCAACTGCACCATTGTTACCGCGCGCAGTGGTGCAGTTGAGCTGAATCTGAATGTTTCCCCCATATATATATAAATGAGAGGTTGCATTTGAAAGTTAAAAAAATTGAAAAGACAAAATTTCATGGCATTCGCATCCCGCTCTGTCCTGTCGGATTACACAAACACGCCATTAAGCGTCTATTGGACACCCAATATGTTCTAACCGCTCATGACTCTACATTCTCCCTCCCAGTAACTCCAAGGATTCAAACTGTTCAGCCGATCATATTCTCCATCTATCGTGATAGTCGTCCTCCTTTTTAATGCGAAAATTTAGATAGAAAATAACAAATGACAACATTGTGAATAAATACTACTTACCTCCACATACCTTTTGATATGATTAAATATATATATTAACCACTTAATTACCTATTTTCTATTTTTAACTTTATATTTAAATCATTTTTTATACAACTACAATACTTATTTTATTATTATTATTTTACTTATTGTCATCATCTTTATCATGAATTTTACATGAATTTTTTTAACCTTATACCAAATGGACACTTAAAGTGTGTTTGTTCCGGAGGGGAATAAGAATGGAAATGAATTTACTAAGGTAAAATACATTTTTAGAAAAATATGTGGTAGTTGTATGAAAATATATGAAAGTAGTTGAAAAATATGAAATTAATTAGAATAAAAAGGTAAAATTAGAAAAAATAAGGTAGTTAGGTGTTAACTTCCGCACCACATTTTCTTCCTCTCCATTTCCTACAAAATAAATACACCGTTAGTTATATAAACTTTTAGAGATTTTACAGAGGATGTATGCATGTGAGTAATAATTAAATACTTATTGTAGGCATAGAGGCTTATGCTTACCCTCTATTTTTAATTTTTAATATAAATAAATCTAAACTATTTATTATGTTCGATGCATGTTGTTTTATTATGCTATCAAAAGTATTTTTCATTGAAAACTTATCTTATAAGAAATCCTCTTTTAAGAGTAAATATATATTTATTAAATTTTTTGAACACAATTAGTGTAAAGTTGATTTCATATATGACCATAAGTTTTACTCTTATTAAGGTATAGGATCATATATTTTAAATTGCAAATATGATCATACTTCCAACTATTACGATTCTTCCTTAGATTTTTACAACGTCTCTAATTAAAACTTAAAATTCTATCTTTCTTTCTCATGTAAAAAATGATTTTTATAGTGTGTTATTTTAGTTTTATATCTTACTAACTATATGCGCAAATGACTTAATTTTTTTACCTAGGTTTAGGTTTTAACAAAATGATATTTCGGTTAAAACATTTGGGATATTTCATATCTAGAAATATGGTAAAACTACGGGATCATATTTGTCATTTTCATAAATATGTAATTATATCAGAAATATGGGTAAAAATGTGATTGTATTTAGAATTGACTCTAGTATAGATATATCTTATAAAAATTATGATATATATGATTCTAATTCATTCCATTAACAGTTTTGATTTTATTAACCCCAGCTAATAACTAAGAGTTCTAAGTAGCTCGGGCTAACAAGTGTATTTTTTAATTTTTATGAAAATGTTAGTCTAATTATTTTAATTTACCTACCAAATATTATAATCGTTGAATGTGAGAACATATTTTTTTATGGATTTCAAAAAACAACGGTAGAAATACTTAAATGTCCAAAAACTATTATTTTTGAAATTAAAAAATATATACATATATTTGGAAAATATTAAATCTGGAAGATAAATTACATACATGTAGGTTAATATTTTCATAAATAAATTAGCCCAAGTAACAAGAAATCCCGTTAGATATGGCTAACAAAATTAGAGCCCATTTATTGATATTCAACGGAAGCGGCTTATGTTACGCATTTACGTGTAAAAGCATGGTCTTGCTAACCCGATATAAATAATGGTTTACTTATCTCATGCCCGATAACCTTTTTTTTTTTTTCCTTCAAAAACTTGTTAAGCTAAATGCTTTTGAAAACGTGTGTATTTTTTATATTTTTAAATGTTAAAATGGCTAAAATATTTTTGTACTTAAAAATCTAAAAAAATATATACATTTCTCCAAAAATGATACAATCTTGATTTATACATTGAATACATTTAGAATAATAAATTTATGAAAGAAAAAAAATAAATTAAAATTGAATATATTAACATAGGCTAAATAAATTATTAATTAGCCCAAGCCAATCTTATATTGAAAGCGCTTTAATGAAACTCCTCTTCTATATAATTTTTTTTATTTTTAACATCTAAATGATTGATGGTAAATCTACTTCACCCATTATATTCAACATTATTTATATTATCATGAGAACTTTTTCGTTTGTCTGGTATCAGTGTATATGAGTCTCATCTACAAATGTGTAAAATTGACATAATAAAATAATTTAATATTAAATATCATTTTTTAGATAGTATTTTCAACATCTAACCATCTAAAATATCACAAACATATGGATAAATGATTCTATCAACTATTTTTACATTCTAATACATATATGAAAATCTAAGTATTTTTCATAATTTACACGTAAATATATCTATTCTCGAGCAAACATGACCTATGCATATATTGAATTTGGATGAAATTTGATTTTTTAGCTGAACAAATGACATTAAATATAATAAATAGATTAAATTTTTCATAAAATATCACAATCTTAAAAACGAAGGGAGTTGCATATATTGAATTTGGATGAAACTTGATTTTCTAGTTGAACAAATGACATTAAATATAATAAATAGATTAAATTTTTCATAAAATATCATAATCTTAAAAACGAAGGGAGTTGATGAAATATCTTCAATCTAACCCAGTTGCATAAAAGAGAACCTTATGTTATGTCCTTTACATGGCCGCCAGGAGGGCTGTACGCCTGTACCAGAGTAGCAATGTAAACAACCGACTCAGCATTTGACAAATACAGCATGAATGGGAATAGTTAGGGGCGAACCACGTGCAATTTGGGCCTGTGGTTGCAATGTTGCATGCATTCACTACTTATAGCATGCGTCTTAAATGACGATTTGTCGGGCGTGGCCTCGTGTTTTTTTATTCTTATATATATCAAGTCCTCTGTACAACAAATTAATACATGTATAATCCAAATAGTAGCCTCACTACTGGAACCAATTCATTCATCGACTTGTCTGCTCTGCATTATTCACTGGAGTTAGGATGACTGAAAGTAATCACTCTTAGCCCAGGAATACATAATTCGTTTAATCAAAAAGTGGAAAGTAATATTTGAGGCCATAAGTCACACAGAATTTTAAAAAAAAGATTTGAATGTTTGTTGTCTGTCACCTATTTGATAAGAAAGAACATTTACCTTTTCCGTTAATATTTGTACGCTTGTTAATCGAGCCGTGCTCGGTTGGTCACCGCGGTCAAGATAAAGCAGGCGCTAGGTGTGCGGTGTGACAAAGCAGGCGCTAGGTGTGCGGTGCGCGATTCGAATCCCGTATATGGGATTTCGGCCAGAAATAGAAAAGTTGTTAGTAGGATCTGTAGTCTCCTGTTTGATTGTTGGAAGTTGTATTTTCCTTATTCTTCAGCGGAGTTATGTCTCCGGATTTCTTTGGGGGAGCTGTGTGTCTCTAGATTTATAAGAATGTCTCTGAACTTCAGTGTAATATATGTTGAGATGAATGTAAAAATGTACCAATCAAAAAAATATTTGTATGTTTGTTACCAAACCGATTCGAAGTACCAGTGGTGTCCTTTTATACTATTGATAATATTATTCATTTTATATTTACAACATTTATTTATAATTTTCCTTGTACTAATAATGTTTCAAAAATTCGTTTTATACATATAATATTTCGTCTTAAATTTTTTCATACTAACACCGTAAAAAGGCGTATTTGTTTTAGTTTTTACGAAATTGTTTTTTCAAGTAAATGGATTGTCTTGATGATGCTGTTTAACGAAGACAAATTTTTTGAAAAAAACTTATATATCAATTTTAAATTTTTAGACACGTATATATATTTTTCAAAATTCAAAGAGTGGATTGAAATACTTAAATATCCTAAAGATTTTAAAAATTTTTTATGAAAAAAAAAATATATATATATATACATATATACGAAAATTATAAAACTCCGTATATTTAGATAAAAACACTTGTAAATACAATTCTTATCCCAGAAGAATTAAAAGTATAAGCTTATGTTGGACAGGCCGACAAGACAATAACCCTTTTAAAAGTGAAATATCGAACGTGACTTATAAATTCTCAAATTCAAAACGAAAAAAAAATAAAAATAAAGATTCAAGCATACACATGTACAAGTATGCCGTGGGGATTGCTGACTTCAATCTTCGCCATTCCCAGCCGACCAAAAAAATAATAATAATAAGAAGAAGAAGAATAAAAGCGCTCGCATGTCATTGCAAGAATTTCAAGAGGATCACCGTCCGCAGTAGATTGAGATGAACGCAAGCTCGATTTCCTCTAGCCTCTTCCAAGTGCAATATACTCTGTACCTAGTGAGAACTTCTTCCAATCTGCTCCATCCACATGACTTGGATATTGATTCTGTGAGCCAAATTGGAAATCAAAATTCAATGGACGGTCAGGAATCAACGATATTGTTGAATTTTTTTTATTTTTATTTTTTGATATAGATATTGTCGAAGTGGAATCGGAGACATCACGCGACACGACGAACCTACTAGATTCCACGGCAAAATGCTTTTGTGACAAAAATACCCTCGAGGGTGACAGACAGCATCAACTTTTAGGGTTAATTTTGGAAATGTGAGCGCGTCGGTTCGGATTGATTAGGCATTAGGTTCTATTCACGCGCATGAATCTTCTCAGTAGCGGGCATACATACGGACAAACAATAGACACTGCCACAGGCACGTGGTCGGAGCGTTCCACGTGGTTGCAACTAAATTCCACGACGCTTTTTAATGACCAGGCCAGTTGTGACAATCCCGTTGGACAGACATTCTCAGCTCTTGGTCCCGGAAAGTGGCCTGCACAGCAGATTGGCGGTGGATCTGACACACGAGAACACAATGGTTTCTATTGGGAATTTAAAATTTTCATATTAAAAAGGTACTAGAATATAGGGAGTTGTACTAAAAATTTAAAAAGTTATTTTATGAATTTGAAAACTTTTGTATTAACAATGGGAAGATATATTATTTTATTCAAAGATTTTAAATTTTTTAGAATACTTGTGCTTATAAATGTGGAAATTTTATTGAAAAGTTATGGGGGAAAATTTTCAAAAGGTAAAAGAGTAATATAATAAAATATGTCGATGATGAGAAACAAATAGTAGTTGTATAAAAGAAAGTGTATAAATGATAGAAACGTGTTATAATTATATGGAATGATATGTAGAAATGACTAGAAGTAAAACTGTTGTATAAAAAGTGTATTAAAAAGTTTTTTAAAATTTTCTAAACTCTCCTTGCCAAAAAATTTGGCA
Organism: Annona squamosa; assembly: GCA_035584095.1. Classification (NCBI taxonomy): domain Eukaryota; kingdom Viridiplantae; phylum Streptophyta; class Magnoliopsida; order Magnoliales; family Annonaceae; genus Annona; species Annona squamosa. Next base: position 11,346,035 of record JAXCLR010000105.1, on the reverse strand, counting down.
CTAGTTCTCCTCAAGATAGTAGAATGGGATTGATGTCACTCACAAGATTGGATGAAAAATTTAGTATTCGAAAACCGGCAAGTGTAAGGGAATGAGAAAAATAAAAAAACTAAAGTTGTTGATTATTTAACTACTTCATTTTCTTTTCATTTTTTTCAATTAAGGCGTGTCAGCATGTCAGCAAAAGTAAAGTGACGGAAGTTTCGAATGAAAAACTTCTAACATAAAAATTTTTAAAATATGAAAAAATTATATAATATGATAAGAGTAATGATGACGAGTACAAATAACAAAATTAAAATAAATAGATTAGTTAAGAAGGCAGTTATTTAGAAATGATTGAAAGGAATGATAATTATACGTAAATATGTAAAAAAATAATTAAAAAATAGTGCAATGTGGAGAGTAAAAAGTTTTCATATTAAAACTTTTTCATTCTCTGTAATTACCATGTTTGTAATCATTTTTCACACATTCATATACAACTACTCTACATTTTAATTATTTTTATACAACCACTTATATAACTAATTTATCTATTTTAACTTTATTATTTTTATTCATCGTCATTATTGCTATCATTTCACATCATTTTCTTCTAATTCAAAGCTTTTAATTAAAAAAATTTTATTGAAAAGTTTTATCACTTCCCACACATATTATTAAATAGAATATTGTTAGCTAAACAAATTATTAGGAAAAATAGAATATTGTTAGATGCTTATAAAATATTATAAGAAAATTGGAAGAATGTCTCGAGAGCCCGATTATAATATAAAATTGAGATAATTGTAATATAAATGCCCATATAAAAATCTTTGTAAAATTGCATTTGATAGAAGTAGAACTTTAGGGAAAGAAGGTCAAAAGCATTTTCATTCAATTTACATTTGCAATTGAAAAAAGTGTGTTTAATTCTCATAGATGTGTTCTAAAAAAAACTTTTAACCTTGTTGTCTATTTATAGCAAGTGTAAAAAATAGAAGAAGTTCGTAATTTTTCGAAAATGAGTATAGGAAAAAGCTTATAGCCAAACTTTCAATGTCAACTGGTCTTTCTAGTTTTAATTTTTTTAATTACATTAAGGGAGGGAAAGAAAGACATGCTCCCAAGTAACATCAAAACCCGCACCAGTGGCTAACAAGCCACAATTTGAAACCAATCCAGCATTGCTCGAGTTAGTTTAAATTTGAGAATGTAATAGTTGGTAAGAGTTTTAATATGAGGATTGGAAAAAAAAATATTTTGAGAATTTTGTAATTAATATAAAATGATAAAGATAAAATTGAAATAAATATGATAATTGAAAGGAAAAATTATTAGGATATAAAGGGTGTGTTTGTTTAGTATAAAAAAGTATCAACTAAAACTTTTCAATATAGAACTTTTCACTTTTCATAATTACTTTATTTTTTAATTATTTTTTCACATTTTTCTACACAAACTACCATACTTTTCAATCATTTCTACACATCTACCTATGCAACTAATCTATCTATTTTAACTTTATTCTTTTTACTACTCATCATTACTCCTATTATATCACATTATTTTCTATTGATTTGATAATTTCTACTCTAAAAATTTTTCATCAAAAATTTTGCCTCTGACCGACCACACCCAAAGTCAAAAATAAAATGAACTTCGTCAAGTCACCCTGTAGTCACGTTACTTTGAAGCAGAGTTGCCGGCCCACTGGCATTGACTTGGATGTTTTGGAACTTGTAGTCAAAACAATTTTTAAAAATATATGTCTTTTCAGATTTGCTTTCTGGCAGAGACGAAATCATGCTTTGGAAAGTCGGTTGGAAACTGCGGCAAGGCTGGTGCGCGCAGGGATTTCTGCAATCCAAGGACTAGCTCCAGACGCTAGTCAATAGACTCAACACTCTCGCATTTGTCAGTATCCCCACAAAATAGACGTGAATCTACAGAAACACTTATCACAAAAAATATCTAGTTTTTGGTCATCGAAAAAATATATATATAGTTTTTTTATTGCAAAAGACCTGCGTAGAGAGTTTGTATTTGACAAAATAGTATGAGAAAAGTGCATTTGGCGGTGTGTCCGGTAATATGTAAAAATTGTCATAAAAATTTTTTAGTTTAAAATTTTTTGTTCTTTATAATTATCATATGCTTAATTATTTTTGTTGCATTTACCTATATAATTACCCTTTTTAACAACTACTTACGCAACTAACCTATTTATTTTAATTTTATCATCTTTACTTTTCATCATCACCCATACTATATTTTATTATTTTTTTTTAATTCAAAAATTTTCATATAAAAAAATTTTCATCTAAAAGTTTTATAATTTTCATAACACTTGTACTATTATTGGTAGATTAAAATGGGAAATGTTGTCATCAAATTAGGCTTTTAAAGAAAAATGATTAAAATGTATATAATAACAAAAAATAGGTTATATTCCAAATATTTTGCTCTTTCTTTTTCAATACACTAAATATGGCCTAATAAAAATTGTCATTATGCGGGGCCTAATTTGAGCTCTAAGACCATTTGAAGTTGCATGCATAATAAATTTCGAAAGGGTCCATATACTGGTGTGACCTTGTGGGTAGCCAAGAGTTTTATTTTTTAAAAAAAAATTTTGGGCCTTGCTTAAATTTTTTTCATAAATTTTGAATTTATTTAAATTTTTTGAAAATCCATAAAATGAACAATTTTATAATTTGCAAAAAATTAAAATGAAATATCATGTAAAATTAAAAATATTAAATAATTTATATAAAAGAAAATTTTCAAGTTTTAATATGACTTCTTACTTTTTAATATAATTTTTACATTTTCAATGGTACTTTATTCTATTTCTAATACACAACAACTTCAACTTCTATTGACACATCTCGCGATCCAATTTTTATCCCATCTTCACCAATTATTTGTGAACAGGCACTTAAAAAGTACTTATATATTTATACATAGGGTGCGTTTGGTAATAGATAAAACTTTTGATGAAAAATTATAGAGAGCATAAGTTGTCCAATGATGTGTTATGATAGGGGTAATGACGATGAATAAATAGGATAAAGTTGAAATAGATAGGTTAAGTTGTGTTAATAGTTGTGTAGAAAAAATTAAAAAGTAGTGTAGTTATATAAAAAATATAAAAATATATTAAAAATAAAATAATTATGGAGAGTGAAAATTTTTAACTTCACAACTTTCAGTTATTAAAACACACACCCGTACATAATTCGAGTTAAAAATATCTTGACGCACCGGATCGCCAGCGCTTTGAAAAGCAATGTACGGACATATCGACGGGCAATACCCCCGCTAATTTCTGGCTGGCTAGCGGCTGGTGTGACTTGTCTCGCTCTCGTCCACTAGTGCCGTGCATTTCATTTTTCTACCACGTGGGCTTGACTCTGGAATCGAGCAGCGCGCTTCTATTTTACTCACCGTCAGGACTCAGGACTCAGAAAATTAGAAATGGATTGCCCGCGCGTAACTCCGGTTTTGCCGTGACAGAACCAAAGAGTAGCCGAGGTGAAAGCTAGGCCAGGCCCAGGCGTTGTATATTTTTATTTTTCAGTTCTTCAAAAGCTTTCGGAATGCATTTTGTTTCAGTGGATGACTTGTAGAAACCTATATGCATATCTGAGTCACTGAATATGTTTTTCTTGATTAGCAATTGTAATAAGATAGACTATCTAATCATTTTGGAGAGAAGGGGATTGGCATGGACACCAACCAAACAATGATCCCCTCGAAATAAGTCTCCGAGTCAATGAAAGTATCAACTGTTTTTATTTGTAACCACAGGAATTAAATAAAAGATATGACAGCTCGGAAAGAGATTGCGATCCGACGTCATGAATTGATGATTGAAGGCGGGCGTGTGCGCCCACTGACAAGGACTAGGGTAGAAAGAAAAGGCATCTTCTCCGTCTGCATCTCGACAAGACACTAACTGTGGACTACTAAATGGCAACGTGTTGGGTGGTCCAAACATCAAATACGGCTTTTTAAATGCATCAACTACTCCATGCAATTTGAATTTTTCTAATGAATGGTGGATATTACTCTATTTTAGTGTGCATTTTGTGGGAAACGCGAAATGACATCATTGGATTGGATAAGCGGCATATATACTATTCAATTTCAGGTGCGTAGTCGTGTCATTAGCAGCGTAGTCGTGTCATTAGCAGCTTTTTGGAAATCTCACGGGTGTATTCCGAATTGTCGGGCCGGGTGGTAGATGTGGATGGTAAATGTGGACAAAACAGTAGTTTTCTTTAGCTCTAATATGGACTGCACTTTCAGGCGGAATGTTACCCAATTGTTGGGATCAGGGGGTAACGAGCTTTAACACTATCTTGGTCTTCTCGCATGGTTGGGTAGAGTCAAGAATGGGATGTTCAAGAACTTCAAGGAGCGCATATGAAAAAGAGTTCAAGGATGGAAGGGTAGACTCCTGTCATGGGGAGGCAAGGAGGTTTTGATTAAGGCGGTAGCTTAGGCCATCCCGTCATACATGATGAGTGCATTATACATGATGAGTGCATTTCTCTTGCCTAAGACATTCTGCCATGAGCTCAATGGCATGCTCAGCAGGTTTTGGTGGGGCGAACTGGGGAACAAACGTAAAATGAGTTGGATTGCTTGGAGTGATATGTGCAAGTCAAAGCTGTCTGGTGGGCTTGGATTTAGAGATATTTTCAACTTCAACCTAGCGCTCCTTGCAAAACAAGTCTGGAGGTTAACAACTAACACTGGCTCGCTGTGCTACAAGTTGTTAAAGGCTCGCTACTTCCGAAATGCAGATATTTGGCAATGTCAGGAGAAAGCTGCTGACTCGTTCACTTGGAGGAGTATTCTCAAAGCAAGGGATGTTATCCAACCTGGGTGCAGATGGCGAATTGAAAATGGTAGACATGTCCGGTGTTTTGGGGATTGCTGGTTAGACTCAAGGATATCCAAGGTTGGCCTTCTTCCGTGCTCGATTTTGGATGATGTCATGGTGAGCTACTTTATTCATGAGGATACAAACTCGTGGAACAGAGACCTCATTATGGTGGCTGTGGGCGAGCCTGGATGGCTACAGATCAACCCTATTCCTCTTCCTCACACGGGTGAGGAGGATGTTCTGTTTTGGAAACATGAACCTAGTGGAGCTTTCACTGTCAAATCTGCATACAGGTTACTCAATCGATAGCTGACGCACCACCTAATGCATCTGTTTATCAGGTTATATGGAGGACAAAGCTTCCTAGCAAAGTCCTCATTTTTGGATGGAGATTGTTCAGAAATGCTTTTCCAATTTTGCTGAATCTCTAGCGAAGGGGTATTACTGTGGACTCTATTTGTTTGTTTTGCAGGACCAATGTAGAGGATGATAACCACCTATTCATGGAGTGTTCGCGTACAAGGGGATTGTGGCCCGGGGCGTCAAGGATCATCTCGGCGGGGGCAACCATACAGGACATGCGAACTTCACTTGCAAAAAACAAAAAAACAGCTTGATGGACCTGACTCTGTTGATTTTGCGGTGTTGGAGGGTGTGGTTTATGCATAATAGACTTAGGGAGGAAGGGAAACAACCGGAGTTTGATGGGATCGCAGACTGGTGCCTTAATTTTCTCGAACAACATAAGAGAGCAAAACTTATTTACCAGGATGGTGCGATTGACTAACCTCGTGTTCTCTGGTGGACTATGTCGCCTCTTGGTGTGTTCAAAATAAATGTAGACGCCAGGAAACATGGAGGGAGGATAGTCACGGGATATGTGGCAGTCATTAGGGACTAGAGGGGGTGTTTTTATTACGGCGAAAGGATGACGGCAGATAGGCGGGGTCGAACCTTTGCTCATGGAAGCCAATGCTTTCCTCATGGATGTAAAATGGGCTCTCCAACTTGGGTTCGACCGAGTACAGATTGAAATTGATTCTCTTCTCCTGTTTAATTACTTATCATTGAACTCCACTGCTTCTTCACCGACAGGGATTATCGTGAAGGAGATAAACGCCATCTTGTCTGCTTCTCCCCACATATCGGTTCATCATGTCCTACGGCAAGGAAACATGGTTGTTCATTATTTAGCCGATTTTGTGTCAGTTTCTTTTTTAGATCAGTATGTCTAGTGGGGTAATCTCCCCCAAGCCATCTTGGCAAACATTTCTACAGATAATTTTTTGACAATGCTATTTTTGGACCACTCGCCCAACCCTCTTTTCAAAATAAAAGGGGCCTGGGACAAGGTGGGTCTTTCACATCAAAAAATAAAAAATAAAAAAAATTTCAGGTACGTAGTGCCTGTTCCAACGTACAGCACGCTTTTCATGGGATTACTTAAGTTTGTAACAACCTTCGATGCCATCTTTTCTCAAGCTACACGACGTTAGCGATCTTTCCTATAATTTTCTCAATTCATCAGTTTATTGTCGGCCGTAAACATTCTGCTTCGAGGCCTTTGAACGCTTGCTGCGCGTTGTGGGCCACCCATCCTTCTTTCTCTATTAATTCTTCTTTAATATTGGATGACCTGATCCAACATCTGCTTTCATTGCTAATGGCAGCATTGTTAATTTCGGATTAGTTTATGGCATTGGTTTATTCGTGTTCTTTTTTCCGAGTAAAATAATATGTAGAAAACCTTGCTAATATTTTTCTAATAACGATGTAAAATCTTCTTGGCGGCCGTGGAGCTGCTGGTCAACCCATGTGATCAGTGATAGAGAAAAGATTTCCCCGTGGGAACCGCAGCGACTCATTGACGAGTCCGGCTTAGGGGGTGTGTGTATATATATATACATGAGATTTGTTCCCGGGCATGCACCATAGGCCCCACAGGATCATGGATGGGAAATCCTCCCCATCCATTGTATTTAGAATTGTCCACTTTATTAGCGTACTAATTTTCATCTAAATCTAACATGCGTATGATCTCATTTTAAAATGACGCAAAATCAACGTAATAAAATAGTTTAATATAAATATTAAGTTTAAAGTGACATTTTGAACATCTAAACCGTCTAAAGTATGATTTTTATATGGATAAATGATTGTATACAGTTTTATTGCGATCTAATATGTGTGAGGCCCATTTTACAGCGGACTGCACTGGACCATATCCCTATATATATATGAGGTTTGAAAACCTTTTATTTATTTATTTTTATTTTTTATGGGTAAGTAAATCTAGATGTATGAAATCTACAAACCAAGTTTTACTATTTTTGGATG
>JAXCLR010000105.1:11315698-11338719 GCA_035584095.1 Annona squamosa | reverse complement strand
GTTTTTAAGTATTTTTTTATTTTTAAACACAGTGGCATTTTCGTAATTTTCCTATCTCCCGAAAATTACGAAAATGCCACTGTGTATAAAAATAAAAAAATACTTAAAAATTCAAAAATAGTAAAACTTAGTTTATAGATTTAATACATCTAGATTTACTAACCCATGAAAAAATAAAAAAATAAAAGATTTTCAACCGGACGCACGTCCGGCTTGAAATGATCACCCCTCTATGTATATTATATGATAGAAAGGTATAAATATTTTAGGTGTATGGCTATATTCATTTTTCATATCTTGACAGTGATGAAAATTTTATTTCATCTATTATATTTATTATCATTTATATTATAACAAAAATTATATTATTAATCTAATATAATTATGCATGGCCATAGTTAAAAATTGGTAAAATTAACAAAATGAAATAATTTTTTTTATGAAATATAGTCAAATCGTTTTTCATATTATGACAATTGATGAAAAATTACCACATCTATTACATTTATTATCATTTATATTACCATAAAAACTTCACCATTTGTCTAACCTTATTATGCATAACTTCATATAAAGTCAATGAAATACAATAATTTTGCATTAAATATTAGTTTTAAAGTTGCATTTTTAATGTCTAAATCATCTAAAATCTCATTCTTATATATAATTCTATAGATATTTTTATATTATAAAGCATAAATTAATGGATATAAGCATTTTTCTTAATTCACACATAAAAATATTTTTACTGAATAAATATATATATATATATATATAAGCAAGTACATCTCATGCACATCTTTTATTGGCATTAAACTTTGTTTTCTAGGTAAATAAATAATATTATATACAATATAAGTGATTGTGTGAATTTCCATCAATGATCAAGATGAAAAATATAAATAAATTATATAAAATTATTTTTATATAACCAGGTAGAAGCTTTATTGAAAGATGATAATACCCTTATTTTAATCAAGACAGAAGATTAAAATTGTCATTCGCCGTTGATTTTCATCTATGCCTTTTCCTCAAGACGTATTTGCAAGAATAAGCAGTGTAATTTTATATAATTGTAAATTAATTTTCACATTTAAATATTTATAAACTAAATTTTCTAAGTTGCAAAATTAGCCTTTATTTAGCTCATTAACCTAAAGAACATGTGTCGCTAATTTCATTATTATTGTTAATTAATTAATATTATTATTATTATTATTGTCGATAAACTGGACTGTAAATTGTAGATTTTATTGCGTTACTCCTGGCATTTCTCAGCCGCTACCAATTAGGATCTGTCTTGGAAAAACCATTTCGTTACGGAATTTATAATGGAACCTATCTAAGGAATGGCTTCCTTTCAAATTTTAGCCGAATCGATTCTTTTGAAAGCTTAATGGATTAAGTTCCTAAATTTAGATGGTTCATTACTTAAAACGCGTGTTACTAGAATGCATTTATCAAGTTCATGAAAATATTGCGGGCCACGCAACAAATCACTTATATGACCATTTTAACCCTTCAAAATTTCATTTTAAATGACTCAGTTATATGACCATTAAAATTTCTAATCATGCAGTAATTACAGTCTTTGCTGAATAAATGTCTGAATAAAATGAGTCGTTTACTTCTAAATTTTAATTGGTTTTTGCATCATACCGGCTATTAGTTTGTGTGAAATTGTAGAAATATTATTAATTAGTTTTCAAAAAATTATATTTATATCTATATGGTTTGTCTGAAATTGTGGGCATATTACTGTAGTTAAAAATTTTCAAAATGATGAAAAGGCCAACCTAAACAAATAAAATTATAGCATGCAAGTCAATATTTTTAAAATACAAGAAATAGTTTTTAAAAAATGTTCCTTATATTCTATTTTATCTAAGAAATTTTAAAAATAATTTGTTTATATTTTGTAATTTTATCTATTTATCGAGGCATTTTTTTTATGTTGTCAAAAAATTTACACGAAAATGATACACATGCAGTTTCAGGCAAAGATATACGTGCGGGTGCAATTTTTCAAAATAGCGACAATTTCAATTTCACCTAAACTATATGAGTTTCGACTATGGATGGAAAACACCAAAAATTAATCCATACAACCTTAGAAGTGTTTTTAACTTTCTACGGCCTGCTATATAACCATCAAACGGTGCCCACGTGGATGCAAGCAAAATCCATCCGGTACCTTACATTCTAGTTCTTGCCTTTAATTCCCAGCAACTTTAGTGTACAGTTAGATCCCAGCCTTCCTCGGCTTCAAGCCATCAATAGCCGTCGGATTGCAGCACTCGGGGAATGACAACAACGGGTTCGTCCTGTCATTGGAAGCGGATTACAAACATACAACTCTTGGGTGATGACTGTCGTCCTCAGTCCACTGCTCGTGTTTTTTGCTAGCGTTATGTTGTACACGTTCCCCTCGTGTCCGTTTGCAATTTGCATCTGTTCATGAGCATTCATTTTCATTTTCATTGTACATAAAAACTCTATTTTATTCATTTCAATATAATATATCATATCCGAATGCATATATAACAGCCACCCTTCGAGGCTTCATCCAGTATTTCTCCATCCAAATCTCAGCCTGTTCAAGGTAAAAGAATATGAAAGTGCTGAGACGAGGATAGGATAATATTTTTCATTCCAAATAATTTTTCTTATTTTTAATATATAACAATCTCGTTTCTTTTAATTTTTAATATTACTTTTCTATTCCCAGTATAATTTTTCACGTCTACTTTTCATCTCATCCCCGTTCCAAATCCATTCTATCATCCGACACAGCGTCTGAGATGTTGAATTGACAAATGGATTCACCAACCCGGTCGACCGTCCATTTTCCAATTGAAATTTTGAAAGATGGGTGGACGCGTCACCAGCTTGAGCTTGGTTAATATCCATTCTCTTCTTCTTCTGCATCCCACCTCCCGTCCATGTCCGTGAATACATGCACGTGTTTTCCAAGTGCCACACATTTGAGCTCTGATAATACAATGAATCCGCTATAGTCCACCCACTTTGCATCATCTATTATATTATAAATATTATTTTTTTGTTTGGGGCAAAAAAATGTCAATCAAATCTTTTTATTTTTCATAACTATTTTATTTTTTAATTATTTTTTCACATTTTCCTATACAAACTACCCTACTTTTCAATAATTTTTATACAATTACCCATACAGCTAACCTATCTATTTTAATTTTATTATCTTTACTTATCATCATTACTCATATTACATCACATCATTTTCTATCAATTGGACAACTTTTATTCTAAAAACTTTTCATCAAAAGTTTTATCCCCAATCAAACACACCATTCAATTGTATATAAAAATATTAATGGCTTAGATTAGTTCAAGGTTATCCATTGGATGGATGGAATATGAAGACGAGTTGTAATATCAAGTTGACGATCCGGCTAGTGTAACTATGGTTTTTTCTCCTGCTAAATTTACCAGTTGAAACCAATCAACCGAAAAAAAATAAAAATACCAGTTGAATATTTTTCAAATAATAAAATATAAACTAAAAATTAAACTGCGTTTGTCAATCTAAAAATATCAAACACATGCGAAATTAAAATTGTAAACTGCATGTTTTAATTTACTAAATTAAGTGTCGAGAGATTGTATCGTTTATTTGACCGGTCGACAGTTCTTGGATGGAGATCTGGACCGTCCACCATCATTTTGGCTTCACTTGAACAGCTGACAAATAATTTTTCTGTTGGACTTGAGCACGTCTTGGGGGCCAGTAATAATAATAATAAGCACGTTAAAAAGGAATTAAAATATCGTTTCCTAGACGTGGTAGCATGCCAATTGGTCGTTGGAAGTAGATCCCAACATTTTACTTGGAAAGCGAAACGCGTTTTCACCATTAAAGTGGACGTGAATTACGGTGCATGAGACTGGAAGAAAACGGATGGAAGAACAATCGAGGAAAACGGGTACACTGAATGAAAGTCGACTACAAGTCATCCCCGCCGTCTAGTCTTCATAGAGATATGCATGAACAATCAACGCATGTAGAGGCGACTTAGTTCTACTTTAGCGGAGCTTAGCTTTGGAGCGGTGGAATAGTTCTTTGAAGAAGGAAATCTGTTAAATTTTTCATAGTTGACAAAGTCAGAAATGACGCAGTCAAGGAGAATTGCCAAGGCCCAGGAAGTGAAGGGACAAAAGAGAATAATTAGTTTTTATGATGGGGGGCGTTTGTTTTCCACGAACATTTTTTAATTTAAAATTTTCGACTTTTTATAACTATTTTATTTTTTATTATTTCTTAATTTTTTCCTATACAATTATCATGTTTTTCAAACATTTTATATAATCACCTGGATATCTAACATATCTGTTTTAATTTTATTTTATTTCTTTCTTATCATTACCATTATAATATTACATCATTTTTTCTAATTTCAAAAACTCTGTACACTATAAATGTTTTATTAAAAATTTTATTAATTTTCAAATACACTAATAGAAAAAGAAACTCTACCGTTCCAAAACTTTTTTGAAAATAATGAAACAAGAAAAAATGTAATAGCAGAAGCCTCAAAATTTTATATATCTCTCCTATGTGTAGGTTTGCAAGTTTCTCTCAATATGAGAGTATTTATTTCCCTTGTGTGAGAATATTTATTGAAATATTTTTTATTGTAATAACAGTCCTCGAATTGTATAAAAATATTAATAAAAAAGAATGCTCCTCAAAGAAGATAAAATTTTATTACTAATAGCAGAAATTACACTATTGAAGGGAATTTACGAACGTTACTTACAGATATTGAAATGCATTAATCTGGAATCTGGATGAGGATTATTAAGAGCTAAATGAAATCAAAGGGCTCATACCAAAATCTCATCAAAGATGGAAAAACAGACAGACAAACACATTCCAAATCTTCTACAAAAAAACCCCTTCATCCAACCATTCAGCCTGATGGCTCATCAGCCAGACACGTGCCCTCTCACATGCTCCCCATCTCCTGATTTACCCCGGGCCGAATCTTTCTCTGGTCATAAATCCCTCCCTAGCTTCGGCCATATCGATTCTGGCCCATCTGACATCTGCTATCAAAGCTTCAATCACATTTTCACTAGCTTGGAAAGGGGATAAAGCCTTACACAATTCAGACAGAGAAAGAGAGAGAGATCTCCCTCTTCAAATCACTAAGTGTTTTTCTTATGTGTTTTCTGCCTCAATAGATTCCATCCCATTGAAGCAGGCAGGACCAATGAAATTTCGACCTAGGATCGAAGGTATTATGAATGATGGGAATTTATTAACAAATTGTTTTGAAATGAGATGGATGAGATTTGATCTTTGAGATAATCTTTGACAGACAATACAACATTTAGTAGCACTTGACAGGGTGGAGGAGTGGGCCTTCATGGCCGGTAACAATTCCGCTATAGGGACCGGATATAGTGAGGACGGCCATCCGCCTGCTTGGCCCCGCTTAATGAAAGAAGAAAAATACATAAATAAAATTAGCTCCATGCATTTTTCAAGAAGCTAAGATTCCAAGCTTCTTTTTAAAATCTCACTTTCGGCTTTTTAAAAGAATAAATATGAAAAAATTACTTTTATAAGCAATTGCCAAACACCCCTCATTGAAATCTATGTGCTTTTTTGGGCTGGCAAAATGCTTGACACACATAACAAGCAGAGCCAAAGTAGCCCTTTGAAGACTTGAGGGCGACCTCGGCATTTAGAACAAGAATTGGTACTAGTGGTAGCAACCTGTATCAATACCAATGCTTCTGAAGGTCAACATGCGTATTTGGTGTACTTGGGCTTGCCCTGATGGTAATACCATGATGGTTGTGTGCCACAGGTGTAGGGTTCGACCCTCTCTCCTAGTATAATTAAAAGATAAAATATGCTTTTGAAATTTAGGCACGAATGCTATGGCAGTCAAAAAAAGCTTTCAGACGACTTACAGAAACAATTACTAATCAATATATGCTGCAGATATTTTCCAATTCGATCACGTGGATGGTCCAACTTTCTGGTTGCAAGCATATACAAGTTATTATAAAATTGGTTAACAATGTTTGGCCACGCAACAGATAAAGCCCAAAAAAAAAAAAAGTTATATTAAGCCTCGAATTTATTTGCCAACACGAAATCAACTATGACGTACCAATCATGTATGGTAGATATTTTATTTCTATTATTAAAGAAGATCAAACGCAGGCATGGCAAGCAGATAAATTGGGCCCTGGGCACAAGACCAGCTAGCCTTGGGCTGAGAACAGTTTCAAGTTTGTGCAAGACCAGCCTTAAGCCTCATAACGGTTGCGACGTCTGTGTTGAACGCCTTGGCAAGAACCGCGTCGTCAATGCCAGGAGCAAAAACAGTGCTGGGCAGGGCAACCGTTCCTGGATTCGCACTTCCAAAGGCAGAGAGCTCGACGGCCGGCTGCTTCGGGTCCGGATTGTACTGGTAGTGGACGAGTCCTTTAGGGAACAGGAACATGTCTCCGTGACTGAGTGTTTGTGTGTAGAGTTTGATGGCCGTATCAACAAATCCCACCTGAAGGCAGCCTTGAAGAACCAAAAGCAGCTCAGCCGCTCGAGGGTGCGTGTAAAGTGGGTTGACGGCCATGGATGGAAACTGGAGGAGAGCGTAGGAGACGCTCTGGCCGTTGAGAGCTGGGAACTGGACCATGCTGGCTTTCGTTACGTTGAATGCTTCAGGGAACGAATACATGCCGATTGCCGAGGGGAGCTCGCATGCCGCTGAAGGTGAAGTAGTTGCCGTCGACGACGTTTGTGTAGGGGGTAAGGATGAAATCTGATGTGATGTCTGGGTCGCTTGCATTGGCCATGTCCATGTGGGAGGTCGTGGCCACGAGGACTACGAGCAAGGATTGGGTACTGAGGATGCTCGAGCCCATGGCTTTTTGGTGGTGTATAATTTCCACGTGGATTAGAAGTGTTGTTAAGAAGTTGCATGGGGTCTGGTTTAGAAATTATATTTATACTGATACGTAGGGGAGCTTTGTTTTTGATGTTACGGTTTTCACAACGTGGAATATTGGCATATCGAGTTGAAAAGACTAGGCAAATAAATTAATCTTTAATATACATTTCTTTTGGGTTTGAATTAGTTCTCCTCTGAGTCAGCTTTATGTTGTTGAGCTTATGTTTAGATGGATATGGAATAGGACGGAAGTATAATAAATCCTTCGCCATCTTCACGAAACAATTTTACTGTCTCAAAATTACATTCATAATTATCGGCAGCGATTCAACGAAAATGTTTGCATGGCTCATTTATTTTTTAGTTTTTCAGATTTTTTGCTACTAATATACAAGCACAAGCATGTATTTTCTACCTATAAAATTTTATAAATTTTGTTATTTTTAATTTTCTAATATTTTTTTATATTTATAATTGAAAAACTCACTGTTCAAGCGCGCAAAACTTGAATAGCAGAATTTTTTTATTATTGTTATTATTCAAGAAAATATAAAAAAGTATCAAAAAATTATAAAATTAATGTGTACTAGGAGCTCTATCTCTTGTGTAAAATAGGTGAGAGTTTGTTGTCTTTCTAATGAATTTGAGAGAATTTATTATATCTCCAATGGATAGAAGAGAACATATTGTCTCTTTTGAGCTTGATTGTAATCTGAAATGTGATGTAAGGTATACCTCATTCTTAATCCAGTTCGAACATTTACATTGGATTACAACCTTTGATTTTTTTTTTTTGGGGTGGGTTTCATTATTTTATGATAAGCAAATGACATTTTTGTGGTAGAAAGGTAAAAATTTTTATTTCCTATTCTTTACATTTAAGGGTGTGTTTGTTTAGGATAAAAAAGTGTCAACTAAAACTTTTCAATCTAAAACTTTTCACTCTCCATAATTACTTTATTTTTTAATTATTTTTTCACATTTTTCTATACAAACTACCATCCTTTTCAATCATTTCTACACAACTACCCATACAACTAACCTATTTATTTTAACTTTATTCTCTTTACTCCTCATCATTACTTCTATTATATCACATCATTTTCTATTGATTTGACAACTTCTGCTTCAAAAATTTTTCATTAAAAGTTTTATCCCCAACTAAACACATCCTAAGAGACTTTGATTTAGAGTCTTTCCAATCATCAGATTGTCTGTACATATTTGGACCTTTCAATTGGTTGCCATTGTTTCCTATGAAAATTAAAGTAAACAAGAAAAGAATTCGCATGCAATTGATTTGCTGCATTGAAACCAAACGTCGTCTACCGATACAGGATACTGTTCTTAATCGCGAAACAAGCAAATAAATAAATATTAATCCTTTATTATGTTGTAATTGACCATAGCCTGAATCTGATCAGCCATTTGGTGTGATACATGCCACTTAATGTCTGACAAAGATGATATAATAATGTAGATAAAAAAAAATGATATAATAATGGAAGGTATCGGCAAGTTGTGCTTAGATCGAGCTCGGTAACATTTGTAACTAAAGCATGTGGTTTGTTTTTGCAATAATAATTGTCGACTATTTTTGAAATAATAATGTTATGTGAGGATATTAGTTAGGAATAGGGTTGTGAGGACAATCACGAATGATGACACACGGTTGTGACCGTGAGGATGGGCTCGTACTGTGATAAAAAGGAAAAGTCCTATCTTAGCTGGTGTGTGTTGTTCGCAATGTTCCTGTTTTACAACACAACAGAAAAGTTTGTTTTTTCCCTCGTTATAGGAACCTTTTTTAGGAGGATGAGCTATCTCGGCAAGAAATGGATGTCGAATGCTAATTGCTAGATCCTTGCCTATCTCCATGGTAGGCAGCAAGCCTTCTTACGAGACGAGCAAGGCTCAGTACAAGTATTGGGAAATCCAATGACATGTCTTTGTCTTTTCTCCAAGAGGGTCGGAATCTTGCACGACCATTGTCCTGACTAATCTTGTTAAATTGAGAAATTCGGTCCGTGTATCCTCACCGGGTAAAATCAGAGCCAAGAAGGTTGCGAAACGAATGGTAATCGTCAGCGCGATTACTCTTACAACTAGTAATGCATGGGCGGATAATGATCCTCACCAGATTTGTCGGGTTGCCCAGTGGCTGAGGGGGCTTGTCTTCTTTGTTCGCAGTAGAACCATTGCTCCACTCTGTTTGTCCTGACGCTGAAGAGGTTGTATCTCCATCTCGACTTTGTTGGAATCCTCCACTGATTGATCCCTAACTTTGTAACTGCTATCAGAATTTTCATTTTGGTTGTCTTCTCCACACTCTTACCCAGCGGCATTGTCTCTGCTGCCCATTCACCCTCCGCGATTTCTTGATAGATGTCATCATACTTATTGTTGCTTCCCTTTAGCCAAGGTATAGTTGAAACCTTAGTTTAAGATTCTTACAAAACTGCTTTCAAACACACCGATTCCTCTTAGCCCCATAATACCAAATGCTTGCCTCCTAATTAAGATGATAAGACGACATTCCCACAAAAGTATATTTCCATCATCAACAACCAAAAACTTGGGTTCTCCAACCGACTGCGAGAATGCCTATGTCTCTATGAGCATGTGTCACTTGTCTGTCATGGATTCAAGAAGGGACTGCATACTTGCTTAAGCTGCTGGGTTTTAAGTAGGTGCGGTAGCCAGCTTGATCGTAGAGCTCTTCCTCTCTCATCCTTCTTTCCACTTTTTGCTAGTAAGGACGAATTTCCTCTCCTAATCTATGCTTCCTTTGCTCACGTTGTTGGCTTTCATGGTTAGCGATGTGAGGGACCTAAGAGCTCTACTACCACACGAAATTGCCGTGGAGATAGGCAATGCTCTGGCATCCACCATCCGTTTCCTAGATAACTCATTCTCTTGGAATGGTTACTAAGGAGGGGAACCAACTCTTCTACCGTATTGCAATAGAACAGGAACATTATAGAAAACACAAGCTACTTAAGCCAGGACTCTCCCTCTTATCAAAGTACAAGCCCGTCCCCCGTGGATCCTCGCTTGGGTCCACTCAGCTCCAGTGCACCTAAGTGCACTAAAGCCATTTTAATTTATTTTTTTATTTTTTTTGAATTTTTTTATACAAATGTTAATTTAAGTATATTTAATATGTGTATCAATTTTTACACATATTAAATACACTTAGATTAACACTTGTATAAAATTTTTTTTAAAAAAAATAAAAAATGAGTTAATATACCTAGGTGCATTGAAGCAAAGTGCACTCAAGTACACAGGATCGGGATCCATCCCCCATGGTTGCAAGTGTGTGTCATCACGCATACTTGCCCTCACTGTATAACCACCTACCTTACACATGTCAACTCTTCTCAAACAATAAGTAATCATACTTTATTTTTAACTTTTTCTTCGAAGGTTATAAATTTATTTTTAAGGATATTTTTATCCATTCACACCAATCGCGATGTGGTTTAGTGATTGAGCACAAATTTTTTGAAGATTGTAACATTAGGGATGAAATGGGAATGAAACAAGGAGAATGAGATGAGAATGGGTGGAAGAGATTAGATGAAAATAAGTACTCATGTATTGAAAATAAGAAAAATAGTATTGAAAATATAAAAAAGTAAAGTTGCTGTGTATTGTAGCATAAAAGATTATGAGTATGTTTGAGAAGTAATAAAATTTTTGGATGAAAAACTTTTAATACAAAAGTTGTTAAATAGATAAAAAATAATATGATATGATGAAAGTAATGATGAGTTATAAAGAAAATAAGATTAAAATAAATAAGTTAATTATATAGGTACATGTGTAAAAATAATTAGAAAATAGAATAGTTGTATAGAAAGATATAAAAAAATAATTTTAAAATAAATAGTTATGAAGAGTAAAATGTTTTATATTTATGTTTTCTTCTTATTACCAAATACACCCTGTACTGAAAAGCAAAAAAAAATTTATAAGCGGAAAAAGTCATCTATCCCCTCATCTCAAAGCTAGGGAGATCATCCTAAATATGTTAATATAAGATAGGAGAAATGTCATTATCAAAATGTGCTTTGTAATAAGCAAAGTTACTCATAAGATGTGTTGGAAAAGTGATAAATTTTCAAAAAAATATTTTTTGCATAAAAATTTTTAAAACGAAAAAAATGATATGATATAAGGCGTAGAGACGTGGAGTAAAGAAATTAAAGTTAAAATAGATAGATTAGTTGTAGGAGTAGTTACGTAGAAATGATTAAAAAGCAAAGTAGTTATATATGAATATGCGAAAAGATTAAAAAAGAATAATTGTGAAGGGTGAAAAGTTTATATTAAAAAATTTTGGAAAAAACTTCTAATGTTAACCGAACCCGCAGACTGATCTCTTTAGATTGGTCTCAGATATTTTAGAATGATTCAAAAACATATTTTTTGATTTTTTTGAAATTTTTTTATAATTATGTTAATTTAGTTATGTTTAATTTATAAATTAAAATTTATTATTTTTTAATATATATTTATTTTAAAATTTTAAATACAAGAATATTTAAGTTATTTTAAATACTGCGGTCCGCGAGATCGGCGCTCGCCAAACACGCCCAAAGCCTGTTGATACAATTTGATTGAAACGCCTGGGTAGGGGTAACATGGGAAAAAAAATTCATTCGTTCCTCGGATGATCGGGCTGGATTGGATTATGGGCCCATTGCCAGCACGGATGAAAGTCCACCGGTAGCCCCGGCGACTGGGAATCTGCAGAGCTTCTATTCCTTTTAGCTTTCTGGGCATACAGCTCCCCAAAGTCGATCTTGTGTTTGTGAGAAGTCGTTGGTTGTCTGTTGCATCGGTTTCCGTAAGAAGAAGAGATGCTCCTGAAATGTGGAAGGAGCTGGGCTATCGACAAGAGGGCAGGATCCGACCACACTCCTTCGCCAGTATCATCCGCTCTAGACGCGCGGCTTCTCTCGCTCTCTCCAACCGCAAGGAAATCCTTAGCCCTCACAAAGGCTCCATCAACGCCCTCCAGGTTCAATCACTCTCTCTCTCTCTCTCTCTCTCTGGTAATTTCTTCGACCATTTGGCCGATGTTCTGTAGAGGTATAGATATTTCTCTTTTCCGTTTGTCAAGAGGAGTTGCATTCGATGATAGAATCTCCTCGACTGTCGTTTAGCGATTGAATGGATGAACCTGTTTGAGATATCGCTTGAACAATTTGAATGGATTGTGGAAGTTTAAAAGTCTGTAAGCTAACTAGCTGATGGATTCCCATACTCTTTCAGCTGTGGCTCTTTTAGCGTGGCTTAAATTAGGAGCATCCTGGTTTGAGCATTATAGCTGGTCTGTGAAGCTCGAACTTGGGCCCAACCAGTTGCGCTAGTTGTTAGATTGATTGATACAAACTATGCCGGGATAGTTGAACTTGCTGAGTGAATATCTGCCAGTTAAGACTCCCTGGAGCTGGGCTGACTCTAATTGTCGGCATGGATGGGTGATAGTTGCATTTCTTGTTGGCGCTAACCTCTTTCTAACATTAATATTAGACTTCAGGTTGTTTAAAAAATGATAAAATTTTTGAATGAAAAGTTTTTAGTATAAAAACTTTTGAAAGTGGAAGAAAATGATGTGATATATAGGGGTGATGATGATAAATAAAGAGAATAAAGTTAAAGTAGATAGGTTGGTTGTATGAGTTGTATAGAAATTATTAAAAAGAGGGTAGTTGTGTAGGAATATGTGAAAAAAATAATTTAAGAAAATAGGGTGGTTGTGGAAAGTTAAAGTTTTAAATTGAAAAGTGTTGGTTGAAAAGTTTTCCTGGGTAGTTATTGTCTAAACAATTGCTAAAAATTATGCAAGAACTTTAATAATTTTGTTGGTGGTGCAAATTACATGTATTCAGAGAAGGATGATTACTCTATTTTGAAAGTAAATTTTAAGTTAAAAAAAAAAGAGCCATGTAGCTAGGGACTTAAAGGTGATAGACGAGCATAGGAATTTCTGTCTCATCGCATGATAAGGACATGTTGTAGCATCAATGATAGGAGATATACATTGCCCATCAAAATCATGTTTCTGTTGCATTAATAAATAAAACATTAAAAATGACAGAATAATTGCCTTGAATTCTTCTCTGTTGCTTGGTGTGAAATGCTTAGTGATGTGGCATAGCTAGCTACCATGTGCAGCCAAGGGAAAGTGATTGCCTGATGCCTACAATTTTAAAGTTTGCATTAGGATGCCTAAATATATTCATAGAAAGATTGTAAATGAGAAAGAACCTTGTGATCGATGTATTATTTGTGGAAAAGAGCGGCATTGTTGCAATGTATCGAGGGAACTGTCAAGTGGGTGGAAACCGAGTGTACATTTTTCTAATGAACAAATGCATCTGTTTTTCTCCCTCTTGTTTATTTATTTTTGATATTTACTTATTATTATATGATTTTGCCCACTCTTTAAAGAAACAACAGTGGTATTTTGATGCTACCTCATCTACAATCGTCTTGCATCTCATCATCAGATATCTTAATGCGCTCTTCATAATAAGGAACTATGCTGTAGTCTTCTATTGAACGACTAAGGACATTCATTCTGGCCATGTGCTTGTATATTTAATATTCTCTTCAACTGTAAAGTATTGGTGACAACAGTTGTGATTCCAATCTCCTCTGTCAATGCAACATTTGCATGTTTGGAAGAGACATTATTATCCAGCTGGCAATATGTAATGATTGTTTTGGGGCATATTGTTCATAAATCTTGCTTTAAATAGGCCTTCACATGAATCTTTTGGTTACTTATTGTTACATTGTGATTCTGAGATATAATATGGCCACACAATTTGACCACAAACTCAGGTTGATTTGACAGAGGGTCGATATTTGTTATCTGGTGCATCTGATGGATCCACTGCTGCCTTCGATGTTCAGCATGCTACAAATTACACTGGAGGTGGCTTCATTGCTGAACACAAGCCTCTGTTTGTTATTGACAAGCAACACCAGCATGGACATCAGTATACCATATCATCAGTTGTTTGGTATCCCATTGATACAGGGCTGTTCATCACTGGTTCTTTTGACCATCGTGTCAATGTCTGGGATACAAATACAATTCAAGTATGTGAACTTTTTTGATCTATATCATTTATTTTTCCTAATATGTTGCTATACTTATGTCACCATGATGTTGCTCTAATAAATCAACGCTAATTTGTAGGTGGTGATGAATTTCCTGATGCCTGGCAAAGTCTATGGAGCAGCAATGTCTTCAATAGCTTCATCTCACATGCTAATTGCTGCTGGAACTGAAGATGTTCAGGTTCGTCTATGCGATATTGCTTCTGGAGCATTCACTCACACATTATCTGGACACCGTGGTGAGACAATGTTCTTAGTCTTTAAGGCTTTTGCTGCATCGTGATGATATTCTCCAGTCTTATCATCTTCACTCTTTGGTTTTCTTTCATATGGATTTGTGAAATAATTGCAATTTTGTTCCTATTTATTTGGAAGGGAGCAAATGAGTAGACCTTAGAGGACAAATGATCTCTAGGTTCTCATTTCCATGGCATGGAAACTGTTTTGTTATATTATGTTGTCAAAATAGAGCTTGGAAGCGTGGAGATTCATTGCTGAATTTGAATAGTAATAAAATAGGACTACTTAATTGCTGGAAATAGATCCCTTCGATACTTTGAGATGATGCCTGCTGCTTGATCTGTTGATCATAGCAAAACTGATAACAGGCACAAACTTCTCAGTATTCTATTTGTTTTGAGGAAATCTTGTGGTATGGTATCTATAACAAGTTACTGCTTCAAATTTTTGAGGATTGGATTCTGATTGATCTGCTGGAAAGGCAGTAAGGATAATCAAATGTAGTTGCTTTCCCAAACCTATATTACCTTCTCGGTTTTTGTGGTGCAATTTGGCTTGCCATTTTGCTTAGCTTTGTAACATTAATCAGATCTTTGGAAATTTTATATTTAGAGTGCAAGTATTCTCATGGATCATTGCTGCAGTTATATGTTTAGATATCTCAGACAATAAATTACGCATTAAATCAAGTTCCTTTCTACTTGAACTTCTAGAATAAAAAGTTCATGTTGCATGCATAAAGCTGGTTTTTGAAATTATCTTTGTCATTCCTTTTCTGTCCCTTTTTTCCCAATATGTTGAATAATTTCACTGATAAAGGAATAATTAAGAAAAAGTAAGATTAAAAAAAAACACAGATAAAGAAGTTGTTAGTAAATGACAAATTAGCCAGGAGTTGAAGTTGTACTGACTCCTTTAAAACAGTATTACTTGGACACTTCTTGTCAAGGAACAACTAATGTTGAACTTAGTGGACTAGCAATGTCCAATGTCTCCACTTATGGTTATACTTCACTAGAGTGCAATATTTCTACAATTTAATGGCAGATGGAGTAATGGCTCTTGAATGGTCCACCTCTAGTGAGTGGGTTCTAATGACTGGAGGTTGTGACGGGGCAATTCGGTTTTGGGATATTCGACGTGCTGGTTGTTTTCGTGTTTTAGACCAATCTTTGTCACAACTTGGGAGACGGCCACCTCTTATCGGGAAAACTCAAAAAAAGGTGAGTTCTATTGAAAACATTATTTGGAACTTGTTTTATAATGTTAACCATATTTTTCTTTCTTCTGTATTTTGCATGTTGGGTCATTCTTACAATGCTTGTAAAGCTAAATGTTCTGTTGTCTAGTCAATTAGAAACCTTTCCGACAATCTGGGACTGGCATCTCAGTCATTGCTGGCAAGTCAATATTCTCCGAAGACCAGGATACCACCTAAAAGGATGGGCCTCAGCGGCAGCTCCAGACATTTGTCTACCCTCTTCAAAGGTTCAGGTCAAACAAGGGGTCATCCTGGTTTGATGTCGAATCGGGACTGTGCAACAGCTCATTATGGTGCTGTGACTGCATTGAAAGCTACTGCAGATGGCATGTATTTGCTGAGTTCAGGTCAAATTCTACAACATTTTTATGGTTTTTTTGGGGGGTAATTCATCAGGTTTCTAATGTCTTAAGAGTTAGAATGTCTTATCGGAGTGGAATCTTTGGTTGCCATTTCTTAATTTGTTCACATCTAGGATAAGATGATCCTCGGATTAGGATGGAATGGAATATCTCATTTCCCAAAAAAAAAAAAAAAATAAATAAATTCCCATTCCCAAGAAATAAGTATATATTTTTTTCATTTCCAGTACAACTTTCCCAATTCAATACATGTTTTCCCATTCCCAATGCACAATAACACTTTTTCATGCGACATTCTCATCTCATCCTAATACTTTTATATTGAACATTGGTGACACATTCTTAGTGGATTTCACCATTACTTTTTTATTTGGTATATTATTTTATTACATAAAGATTCCGGCCTAGTGGATTTGCAAAGAATTTAAGGCAGAAGAAGGAGACTTGTAATTGCTTCAAATTCTCACGCCGTCCAGATATGAAAAATGTTTTACTGAGGTTTTATGGATACTTTGAAAAACTTATTGTTGTTTTCCTTTGTTATTTGTTGGCAACCCAAACCATCACACTAGAAGAACTCAATTTCCTTTGCATTTTTGATTGACATACAAGCTTTGGCTTATTCAAGAATTGCTTGTATGACAGCCAATCATGGTTATTGAGGTCTTTTTTAATTTTAATTTTATAAGTATAATCCTTCCTACAATGGAGAGCCTTCGGTCCATGAACCAATATAACAGATTTATTTGGTTAGTAATGGCAAATAGACTTTTCAAAATAGAAAACAACTTTTGTTGATAACACATAAATGATGGATGATTAGGATATTCTCCATAGATAGATGTGAGCATTAACCATCAGTTCACCTATGGTGTATACCCTCTTTGAGCCAGATGGTTTTAGAATTTTCTGTTGAAAAGCATTTAGCGGGCTTATTGGCATGTCTTTGATATGCAAAGGTATTGAGTCAACTACTACTTTTGGCATTGCTGGGTCTTTAGACCTTCACAGGTTACCTATACTTGTCGCTTAGACCCGCCTAATTGACAGTCTAATTGAATGTAATTCACTAAGATTTGGGGCAGCTCCGCATACCTTGAAATGGCAACAGCCATGCAAGCAACATAGGTTAGCACTTGACTTGTTGAAATTAATTGGGACTGGGGATAGTAGCGCAGGAATTGGATACCTGAGTGTTGACATCCAGAAGGTTGGAATACAGTGTTCCCACAAGCTTGCTGCAGCAGCACCATCAACTTTCCTGATGACAGATGTCAAGATGATAATGACAATAGGAGTTGAAGCAGCAGAACCTTGTCCCACTGGTTGTAGTGGAGCTGGAGTACATGGAAATGTGGAAGATTCTTGTATTAATATCTGGAACACCCAGTTGGAGGAGCTGCAGTTTGTTTCTATCTTCCGCTCATCCTTGCTTGCTATCATTTTTTATAGATGGGGCACGAGTATGGGCGTCAATCACATTCATTTACCTCATGCTTTTGCCTCTAACATCAAGGAGAAAGGATTCGAATGGCAAAAGGGTCCATACAAAATAATTTGACTAGAAAATTTGAAGTGGAGCCAAATAGTGGGTTTATTGCGGGTTGTTTTGGAAGGACAAAAATTTTCAATGGTCATTCTGCTGAACTTTTCCAGAGGAAATTGGTTGGTTTATGTTTTTGGTATGGGTCCTTTTGACATCATTTTATCTGCAATAATTGAAATGCTGTATCCAGCAGGATTGCAAATAAATCTATTAAAGCATGCAACTGTAATCAATGAGTCCCATTATTTTTAGTTCATAGGAGATTGACCAATCCTAGCCAATTAATGACAATAATATGTCACAAAGTGGGGTTGCCAAAATTCTGTGATTTACTATCCAAGTCAAATATCAATTAGAATGCTTTAATGTCATCGTTAAAAGTGTTTCTTTGTGACTTTTGAGAACTAATTGAGTCCATCTTTGTGTTGTTGCTAAAAGGGGAAAAAATGGGGAATAGACTATCTTTATATTGTTTGAGAGAGAGGGAGAGAGAGAGTCATTACTACATGGCTGTTTAATTCCTCGTCGAAATTCTAAAAGTGAGAAAAACTAATTAAAAAATTTTCATTCAAAAAATCTGACCAGGAATGCCGCTTGTATTGGTATAGTTATCCTCCAAGAGTGATAGTTTCAAAGTTTTTTTTTTCCCCCTCTCTTGGGTTGGGATTTTTTTAAAAAATCCCTTATTCAAGTTTTCACCTGATATTTTGTGATATTTCATCTCATGTATGGAAGATTGGAGGTCGATTGAAAAGAATAAATGTTTGTATATTCACTGCAGGATCTGATTCTAGAGTAAGGCTATGGGATATTGAATCTGGATTTAATACATTGGTGAATTTTGAATCCGCACGACTGCAGACTAGCAAAGCGATACAGCTAGCTGTTACTGAGGACTCATCACTCATTTTTGTTCCCTGTATATCTACCGTCAAGGTACTTCCTCCTCCCAAACGAATTGATATCTTCAAGTTGTCTGGAACATGCTATCCCTTATACCAATTTCAATATTGTTTTCTACATCATTTCAGGCATTTGATATGTGGTCTGGTAGGACAATGTTCACAATTTCCGGCCACTATGATTACGTCAACTGTTGCTGGTTTAATTTCCAAGATCAGGTGTCTTATCTCCCTTCCCTCTGTACCTTCATCTCTTACTGCAAATGGAAGTTTTGTGTTGATGCTCTTTGTCATTTTCCTGCAGGAATTATACACTGGGAGTAATGATAGACAAATTCTTGTATGGTCCCCAACTTACCCTGTCGCTGAAATGGTAATCCCTCCCCCTTAGTCTTTCATGGAGTCCAAATTTACTGCATAATGTGAATGAAACAAAAGAAGAAATTCTGAGGGAAAAAAAGTGGGTTTTACCCGATTACTGAATCATAAAAGTTCCAGTTATATTTAACACAGGATTCAATTTTACAGCAAAATATGAATAAAGCAAAAAATTCTGAAGGGATAATAGAGCGTTTTACCAGATTATAGAATTGCAGGACACAATCTTATGTCATGAGAAGTATAAAGTGTGTTGTTGGATCCTTAGGTTGGTTTTGGTGTTTAATGCTACAGAAAGTTCAGATCCATGATATTATCTAATATTGCCAGTATTAGCTTCAGCCCACAAGATCGACCTGTTCAGGTAAATTTTTCATATTTGCCTATAAGCGCAGGATAGTAAATTTAGCATACTCTGACCATGGTCAGACCACCCTGCCTACTCTCCGTGAAGAGTACTCGGTGTAGACAATTTACCGTGCCTGCTCTCTCTGGAGTGCTTATGTGTGGCTCACCTTTGTGCGCTTAGCATGACATTGGAAAGAGAACTGAGTCTGCATTCATAAATAAATGTCATAGTATGGCTTTCTGCTCAAAGGATTGAGTTCATAGCAGTGTCATAGGTATGGTTTTAGACGAAATTATCCTCTTGTATAAGCCAGAGACTAACCATCTATTCAATGTGTGATCAACTTAGGTTGCTGTGTTTTGCACTATAGTTCACCTTTTGATCAGAACCTTAGGCGACCGAATTGCCTTCAGAGACAGTGCTTGAGGATAAAACCATTGATACACACTTCTTTTTCTCGCAAACATGCAGGAAGCGGCAGCAGAGGGACAATTGTGCATGGATCGGGATAACTGGAGTGACTAGATTGTGCTTTCTTTCTAATCCTTGTAAATTTTCTTTTTTCTTTTTTCTGTTTTTGTTGGGGAGCTCTGTTTTAACTTGTAACTGGAAGCATTATCTGTCTCTGTAAATTGGTTACTTTACCTGATCTTTTGTGTTGCTTCTTTGAAGTTAGTTTTGAACGAAACCCTGAAACTTGAGTGCTTGACTGGCATTGAGTCCCCCATTGATTGGCAGAACTGAAAAACCATTCACATTGTCCCTACATTACTCGTTTGTTTATCCAAAATTTGTTAGTTGTAGATGGTAAACTTCATTTTTAGTTATTAAGCAGTATTCGTAAAATATTCCATATTTCCTCCTGTTTGGTTTTTAGAATGCTGCTTAATTGTAAAGTAAGCATACTTTTATAATTCAGGTTTTATGTTGGATAGCGGTTCAGTGCATCCAGTGCACTGCCTTAAATTTTTTATTATTATTATTTTTATCTTTCCCACAATTACATGATCCCAATTCCCAAACATGAAGATTTTATATATATACAATATTGCAAATTTTATTTTTTTAAATATTTTTTAATCTTAAAAATAAAAAATTCACTTTTCATATGTGCGCGATTCAGCGCTGTAAGTATTCAGTCATTACTCATATTTTAGTACCAATATAATCGTCGATGTGAGAAAGAAACCAGCTGGTTCCATGCTTATGTGGATAGTCTTTAATAATCTTCATCAAAAAATGCATATGTGGATATTAACGGGCTAATGAAAAATAGCTATATAAAAAAATCATTTTCCAAATAACACCGTACAAGGAAAATTCGAAAAAAGAAAGAAAAGAAGTCGAAATTGATTTGGGAAACTGGAGATGCATTTCGACATTGGAGATACAACCAATAAAAGGGATCATGAAACTAGGGGCAAAGAAGCAACAAAGCACTGCTATGAGGCAGATATTGAATCTGTCAGAAAAAAAAAAAAAAGGACGCAGATATTGAAGATGTTTTTTTATAGTAATTATTCAAGACTTACTCCAAATATGAAGGCTCCATGCTTACATTTCAATTTTATTTTTAAATACTAAAAAATCTAAACAATTTAGCGTATTTGTCCATGTGCGTTTATTTGTAATTTCAAAATTTGCAAATATTTGTAAACTTCTATATATTATATCTACTATAGTATGATTCGATATTTACATCCTGCACGAACCATTTATCATATTTAACACATCTTGTTTTACGATGATACTAGAAAAAATTTCGTTGAAAATTTATATCTTATAAAAAATAGCATTTTAGGGTAAATATTTAATTATCAACATATTTGAAAATGCATATTATACGCAGTATATGAAAGCTTTTAATACATATAATTTTTGGAATTATTAATAAATGCAAATGGCTAAATATGATAAATGGATAAAAAAAATTTAATTAAAACCAATTGTAAGCATAGAGTCTCCATGGTTGCCGGAATTATTGAATTACTACTCCTGTGCATTATACATTTTTTAAATTTTTAATAATTATATTTTACTTTCAAAAGATGCCATTTTTAATAATAAAAATTATTTTTAGTGAGTTTTAGTAATATGGTAAAATAAGATATGTCGGCATTATAAATGTTTTCGATTTAAAGAATATTTTAAAAAAAAACAACCCAGAGTAATTATGTGGCCGCCATACTCAAAATCCAGCCAATCATATTAATCGTAGTAAAAATTATTATTATATGATAAAAAAAATAATTTCAATTGGAGCTTTGAGTGAGCCATATCTGCTTTAAAAAGTAAACAATTATGTGTAAATTATGGGGACATCTTAAATCCAATTACATATGCATTAAAAAGTAATGATATTGCATAGAATCATTTATCCACAGGGAATAATGCTTTATCTATAAGCTAAACAATTTTATTATATCGATTATGTAATTCCCTGGATAGGTATGAATCTGGTGCCTTAATTATATCTAATGATTCTAAGTGAAATGGATGGCCTTGATTTTGATTTCATAGTCCAGTGGTCTCCATTTAGAGCCAACATGCATAATCAGGAGTTTACGACCGATTGCATAGGAGTGGGAAAAAAATTGCATAGTTGTAACTTGTAAAGCATGCATTAATGGCCATCTTCGGAGGAAGCCAGCGGAAAGCTTATTTGCTATTGCCAGAGGAAACCAGCAGCTGACGGTGACGTGCCCGAGATATCACCTAGATTACGTTTTCACATCTATATATGGATTAGTCCCTCCCTCCTTTGCTCCTATGCTGTGTTTACCAGAGGAAAGAGCAAACAGAAAGCGATGGCAGCATCCACGCATTCCTTCTTCTCGAATCGCCTCTGCATTCTCTCCACGGCGGCCAAAAGAGATACGTGTCTCCACCAGAAACCGCCGGTGGTCCGATGCCAGAAGGCGGCGGAGAGAAGAGCGGAGCGGATCACCGTGGGGAGAGGAAGCGATTCGCTGGACATCTGCAGAATCGTCAACGGCATGTGGCAGACGAGCGGCGGGTGGGGGAGCAGCGACCGAGACGAAGCCGTCGACGCAATGCTCCGGCACGCCGATGCGGGACTCTCGACCTTCGACATGGCCGATATCTGTAAGGCCAGCTCTCCTCTGCTCTAGCAACCTGCTTTGCTGGATTCTCTGCATGCCCCCCTTTATTTTCTTCTTGTACTATTATTTTTTATTGTGGAAAAATTTCGGTGGCAGACGGACCTGCTGAGGAGCTTTACGGCATTTTCATCAACCGAGTTCGTCGGGAGCGACCGCCGGAGCTGCTCCATGAGGTCCGGGGGTGAGTTCTTCCTGGTGAATGTTACGGTGTTATGCCATCTACTCGGCTACGCCGATATTATCAGGGCTTTTTGCATTTACCTCCCTATGATTTCTCAAATTTGCAAACTTTTCAAAATTTTAATTTGCAAGCCACTCTATTTATGGGGTTTTTTTTTTCTTTGCAAAAATTTCCCAGGTCAATGTTTGACCAACTCCTATCCAATTTTATGACGCACCTGGACTAGATATGATAATATTAGGTAGTGTTCTGTTTGATTTTGATGACCCATTAAGGCCATTATGAGTTGGATGAAGAATATGAGGCAAAAGTTAGAGACTGAATAGGATAAATGATTTTGAATTAAGGATGTGCTTGTTTATATAAAAAACTTTTCAAACTAAAATTTTTTTAATTTAAAATTTTTTGTTCTATATAATTATCCTTTTTTAATTATTTTTCATAATTTTTTAATTATTATTATGTAACTTTCCGTACAATTAACTTATCTATTTTAACTTAATTCTATTTAATCCTTATTATTATTTCTATTATATCATATTATTATTTTTCCATTTCAAAAACCTTTATCCCAGTCACTTTTCATGTGA
>JAXCLR010000105.1:11274305-11285154 GCA_035584095.1 Annona squamosa | reverse complement strand
TTTTAAAACATAAATGAGTATTATTTTACATTATTTAAAATAACATAAATTTTTTTTAAAAATATTATATTTGAATATTAAAGGAACTAATTTAGAACCTAAACTAAGACCGACCCTATAGACAATGGATAAGATAAGGTATACTATGAACCTTGCAATTGTTCAGCTAACAAAGACCACACAGTCACCACAAGTAAACACATTTTTCTTAACTGCATTAGGAAATAAATTGGCTAGGGGTTCAGAAAAAAAAAAAGAAAAAAAGAAAAAAAGCTAGCGATTGAAGCCGAAAGACGTGCAGTAAAATACCAATGGGACTATTAAGGGAAACTGGAATGAAGCCTTCACATTCCCCTACCAGTACCACAAGCAATATTTAGCGTAGCTAGCATTGTCGCACAAACATACTACTAGTCACAAGAACATCTATCATACAGTATAGAAGTATTATTAACACACTGAATACTGTCTTGAGCATGTAGCCCAGTTAAGAAAATGACTTTTTAAGCTCTACTAAGTTTTCAAGCAGAAGCAACCGCCTCATTTGGGGCGGCTTCAGCCTCCGCAGGTGCAGCTTTGGCTTCAGTCCCCGGCTCAGCCTCCCAGAAGGATGTTTTCTTTCCTGTCTTCGAGACAGTCTGTAGCACAGCCTCAGGCTGCACATTGCCCTTCACGGTCACTTTCTGCTCCTTCAAGTCCACATCAAATGACTCAACACCTGAAGAGAAAGATATGAATCAAATTTTTATCCAAAAAAACAAAGGATCAAATTAAGAAAACAATAATAGGGACATTGGAATGATCTCTCACTGAAATTCCACTTATAGTCATTCACGAAGACAACCCACTCATGTTCTTGCCTGTGGCAGAGATGTGGCTCACTCAG
The DNA here is from genome assembly GCA_035584095.1 of Annona squamosa. Lineage (NCBI taxonomy): Eukaryota > Viridiplantae > Streptophyta > Magnoliopsida > Magnoliales > Annonaceae > Annona > Annona squamosa. Next base: position 11,284,268 of record JAXCLR010000105.1, on the reverse strand, counting down.
CTATCTTTGGACCACCGTTCAGTCAGACATCGATTGATTACACTCCATCTTGGCACAACCAGGTAAATGCCAGCCAACACACTGTCAACCTGTGCTTAGTCCTACATGTCTACTTCAACTGAGACTGAGGGTACAAAAAAACTCCCATGCATTGGCTGTCGTTCTGTTTTCCTTTTTTGTTATATCATTTAGCATATGGATGCTCCCAAAGTAAAGAACATGCGAGGGGGATCAGCCAAAATTTGGGTGGCAGATCTAACCCTGGGAATTGCTACCAATGCAAATATTCACTGGACCTGATTGTAAATGAAGAAGGGTACTGAACAATGTAACATAAACGTATGATAACTTCCAGGCCCTGCACTTTGTCCCGAGAAACAGAGATCCTCACTGATGAAGATGGACCCAGGCCCAAAATCAGATAGGCAGCTGGTAGGCCCATCACAGAAGTTCGGTTACTCAACGGAAATTATCAGCAATCATGCTGGTGGTGTAATTAGAAAAACTCCAACTATATGAATTCAGAGGAAAAACAGAACTGAGAGGTGCTTCTGTCTGTGGGCATGAGGATTTATCTCTACCTTCCAACTTGTTGAGGACCCTTTTCACAGCACCAACACACCCTTCGCAAGACATGCCAACCCTGAGAACAACAGTCTGCACTCAGGACAGAAGAAATTTCATGTTAGGAATATTATATCAAAGAAGGGAAAGGTAGTTTGAGTCTTGGGAATCCATAATTTGTCATAATCATTAATTACGTGGTCGCCAATCAACTATCTACTCCAGTGATGCAATAGATCCTATCCCCCCGTGAGGATCAATTCGATTAAATGTGGGAGCTGCATATCCACATTAGAAGAAGCATGAAGAATGGAGCTGTACTTTTTCTTTCTATTTCTATCATCCCCAAGAAAAATGGGCAGCGATCGTATGCACCCAGGTGCATACAACCATTTTTTTTATTTTTTTTCGAAAATTTTTTTACACAACGGTTAATCTAAGTGTATTTAACATATTTATTAATTTTTACCATTTTTAGAGACTTTTAGATTTTTTTTTTAGATTTTTAAAAATCAGTGGCACCACTGATTTTTAAAAATATAAAAAAATCTAAACGTCTCCAAAAATGGTAAAAATTGATACATATGTTAAATACACATAGATTAACAGCTTCATGAAAAAATTTTCAAAAAAAACTTAAAAAAATAAGTGTAGTACACTCGGGTGCACTGAGGCTCAATGCGCCCAGGTGCATACGATCGATGCCCAAGAAAAATAACAGTGGAAAGAGGTGTATAATAGAAAATAATGTTAGCAAAACAGTTTCCAATGAAAGAAGAGATGATAAAAATATAGCCAATGAAGAGAGAACGTAAAATTGTCAATGGCGGTTAAGGTGTCATGTCAGTCCAAAGGAGGGGGGAAGGGTGTGTGACACCTCTTCATATTGCATCCAATATTAATACAATTTTAGGCTCTACCAGCACCATGGCCGACATGAAGAATGAAGAAGTTTCAGCTATATCAACATCTAGGTACGACACAGATGCAATAAAATATACTCCTTGAAATGCAATGTCTGAAAGGATCATGCACATCACACACCACAAAAAGAAAAAAAAAATGGTGGGTTGGCATCAATCCGTCATTGTCCACAGAAAAGTTTCCATAAAGCAAATCAAGTTGGGTTATCCCCAAGTTCTAAGTGCGGAAGGGCTCAGCAGAAGTGCTTTGAGGGGTTGGCATAATCATTCTGTCCAACAATGATCTGGAATCATCATTGCCATCCAAGTGTTATTCCCAATATGAGATTGGACACACAGGTCCTTTTTTTTCTGCAACAACAAGTGAAGTGCCAGATCCCCATCAGCCATAGCCAAGAGGGCATATACTTTTCCTCAATAGCCCCCTAGCCCCTACACAATCTTTTGGTTCTTTCCCTGGTTCCCAATAGGCTTGTTGTTGCCTTTTTTTTTGTTGCCTTTCTAGTTTGGATGGAGGCTAATGCCCTAATTCTGGTTGCAAACCCCAAACCTCATACACTCACACACACTGAAGTCAACCACCTAGACTTCCAGGTGTTGACCAATACCTCATCTTTCAATAGAATTATTCCTTTCCCTTTTAATCAACTGAATCATGTTCTATGATAATTAGAACTCATGCAGCAACCATGAAATTGTCAATAGGGTCTTGAGTTATTGTATAGGTGCAGACAGGTTGTTGTCATTATAAAATCCAATTAGTTTGGGTTTATCTACATGAATTATATTCAGGCCCTACAAAAATTTGCGATGAAGACATGTTTTAGAAGATGCAATTTCGAATGAAAAACAATAGCACACTGTTTCTAATTAAAAACAATAACACAAACAAAACAAACACATGAATAATAATGATTCTGTCATCTCCAGACTCCAATTAGTAAGATTTTCCTGCAAAAATAAATATGCCATATCCCAAGCTTTTTCTCCATCACTACTAAAGAGGTAAGTGTATCCTCACATTTGTGGCCATGGCAATGGTGGGAAAGAAATCAACTACCAGAAGATGTTAGGATAAGCGACCAAAAAAAAAAAAAATACCATATTCAAGGGAAAAAGTGCCAGAGTCATTTTCGTATGGGTAATTTTATCTTTTAAACTACCAATTATTGATACCTTTTTCCTCTTTTTTTTTTCCATGTACATGTACAACTATCTCAATTTCAATTATATTCAAGCCCTGAGACATTCTAACAAACTTTTAGGAAGACACGCTACTCTAATCAAGTTTTTTTTTTTCATGTACATATACAACTATCTCAATTTCAATTACATTCAAGCCCTGAGACATTCTAACAAACTTTTAGGAAGACACACTACTCTAATCAAGTTTTTTTGAAGACACATTGCTCCCAAATTTTTTAGACAGACAATGCTCCCAAGAAGGCAACGTTCAGACCCACTGAGCTGGGAGTTGAACCGAGTACCGGCAGGAAAACTTGCCCACGCCCTTGTCAACCGGGATGGCGCCCGGTTGTACCTTTTTCCTCTGTTAGTTTTCATAAAAACATTCCTTCCAAGTAGAGAGTGAACCTCATCTCTATCAGCCTACCAATCACACAAAAAAGCAGTACACAACAATATATACAGTTATAGACCACACTTCGAACCTCAATCGTAACCTCAGTTTAGTCAATATCCCGAATTAGATGTCCTCGGTGAAAACGAAATTTACAGTACATGGAAGACCATACTGATGGACCACAGTCAGCTATTTCAGAATATTAGTAACAAAAATTTAATAATAAAAAAATTAAAAATTTTGGATAACAGCGTTTAAAGTCTCGGGAGCAGCTTAAAACTTCATTATAACTAAGAACTTTATGCGCTAGGTTGTTTTTTTTTTTAATGGCATGCGCTGGGATATTGAGAAACCCCAGTAAATGAAAATTTTCCTCCTATCCTTACTTTATCTTCATCTGGGAAAAGCTTATCTATTTTGAATTTATTTCCTTTGAGGCCAGCATCACCATGAAAAAATAGATCAGTTATATATATATATATATATATATAGACAAGTACTGTATTCAGAATCCAAGCTAAAGGTCGGCTCTTGGAACGTTCCCGCAGGAGGGAAACCCCTCATCTTCTTCCAACGATTACGTCTCTCGCCACCATCTCGTCAAAACAAGAAGCTTGAAATTCATTTATCTGAATACAGCTTTTTACAGTGAAGCACACAGCTTCAATCACATAGATCTCAATATTCAGCATACTTAGAAAGGAAAAAAAAAAAAAAAAAACAACCAATCTGGTTTCAGGATCCCTGCATGGATATCCACATCCATCATCCAGCAGAGAGCCCAACACCGCAACTTTCCAATTGATGCGGCTAGGATGGTCAAAACCATAAGAGACTGCAGTCTACGCATGAAGCGTTGTTATGAGGGGGTAAGAAAAAGACAGGAGGCGATGAAGGAAGGAAAGAAGGAAGAATACCTGAGCCATGGCTTAGAAAAGATAGATTTGCCGCGAGAACAAAGCCTCCCGTTCGTGCGTTTAAAAAGGGCGAGGACAGAGATGGATGGCCGCCAGCGCAGGATGCTATCGTGCGCTATGGGTGACGAAAGAGGCGCCATGGGTTCCTGGGCCAGGGTTCGTTGCGAGCGGTAGGGGAACCGCTGTAGTGGGCTCCACCCGACAATGACACGAAAGCAGGCCACAGGGGCAACCGGTTTTTTTTTTTAAATATATATATTTATTTTAGGTTATTTTCAAATATATCTATTACATTGGATCTTAATTTCAAATATACTTATTATATTTTTTAAATCTCAAATATACCTACGTTTGCATTTAATCTCAAAAATACTCATTTCATAAAAAATCTTTACTTAAATTTTTTTAAATACCCAAAATATCCTTGTTGCAAAATAATAAATGATGAAATGAATAAAAAGAAAATGAAATTAAAGCGCTTTAAATTAAGAATTTATATGCCATTAGGGAAATAGCTAGTTATAATATTCAATTTTTTCAATTATGTCATAAATTTGAGGGGCATATTATTAATTTCACATATTTTCTTAACTCACGTAATAAGTATTTTTAAAATTAAATGCAAACGTAGTTGATACATTTGAAAATTTGAAAACATAGTGGGTGTATTCAGAATAATCCTTTATTTAAAAAAAAAAAAAGTGGGATAAAAATTTGTGAGAATACTTTTAAATAAGTGATATAAAATAATAAGGACAATGATCGGTAAAAAAATGACGATGAAATACATAAGATAGCTATATGAAAATATCTAAAAAATAATCGTAATGTAAAGGTAATAAAAGTGTATAAGAACAGATCTAAAATGCAAAATATTGATAATTTTAAAATTTTCACTGAGATAATTAAAGATTATTTTATTGTTGGGATTTAATCAGGTGTGGCTAGCAGCTGCCCTTTTTTTTTCTTTTATATACTGTTATAAGATGGTGAACCCGCATGAGATCTCAGGTATGCCCAAAATAATGAGTTGTGACATGGTGTATTTTGGTGCACTTAGTTTCGATACAAATATTAATTTTATATATTTTTAATTTTTTTATAAAACTGTTAATTTAAGTTCTTTAACATATATATTAAGTTTTACCATTTTTGAAAATTTGTAAACATTTTTTGGGATTTTTAAAAATTAGTGGCATTTTCATAATGAATTACAAAATTGCTAGTGATTTTAAAAAATCTAAAAATATATCTACAAATATTAAAAAAGATAAAAATTAATACACATGTTAAGTATACTTAGATTAATAGTTGCATAATTTTTTAAAAAAATAAAAAATGGGTTTAATACACTCTGGCATATTGAAGCTAAGTGTAATCGGATGCATTTAAAAATATTCTTAAAATAATTGAGATCTCCCGAAGGCTCTACAAGTTTATATAAAACAATAGAAAAAAGGCGCAGTAGAAAAAATAGGTATAAGAGAAAAGGAATGATGTCCTATTAATAATGTTTTTCCAAAATAAAAACCGAAGAAAACTTTGTATAAAAACAACGAATATAATATGGATAATAATGAAAAAATATCTAGTAGTTAAAATATCATATCATGCATTAAATACGTTGTAAAATAAGTTTTTTAATAGTGATATATACTGATGTATATATGTGTGTATATTTTCCTATTGGAATAAGAAAACCGAGAAAGTATCTTAAATATTGCAAAAAAGTTGTAAAAGTATCTCCAATAAAACAAATATTAATTGTAATGATTATTAAATACCCATTAAAAAAAGGTAAATGAACACCCCACGCTGTTCAACCACGTATCTAGATAAAGATTCCACAAGGTTTGTGTGGGGGGTTGTGCGCACCTTGAAAAAGTGAAAATGCCCACCAACATGGAAGGTGGACATTAGTTGACTTGACGAAATTCGGTGACAACGTACCCACAAAAAAAGAAGACGCTTGCACTTCCGGCGAAGAGTGCAGTACGCCAGTACTTGCATCTGGTAGGGTACTGCAACTTGTTGTACAGCACCTATATTGACTGCGAAGCAAATTCTCCTCTTCCATGACATATAAAGGCTGTTCGCAGCTGTTATGAACCTATATGGGATGAGGATTTAAAATTGAAGTGTCTTTCTCGATCAAAATAATAATAATTATTATTATTATTGAAATATCTTGAAAATGGAAAAAATGTATTAATATTTATAATAGTCTAAAACTAAATCTCTCGTACAAAGAAGAAGCAAGTTCTATGTAATTTCTAAATAGGTATCAAGTTCAACATGGTGTAATGTGTTTTAAAACCGTGTGGCTAAGCTGTCAGGCCAAAGTAGGATAATATCACACTATAAAACTCATAGCCCATAGGCCCAACTGTTATTTTTCTGGGTTTATGTGTTTTGTGTGTCAAGCCTAATGGTCAGTTAAAGTTATTAGTAGTCTATAAGTGTGAAACCCTTGTTATTTGAAATTTCATACAGTGCATATGTTAATTCAATAAAATTATAGAAAAATGTGTATGTTTACAAAAAGATCAAATTTCAATTTTAGAAAAATAAGATTAAATTGTAAAATTAGAATAAAAAATTAATGGGTAAATTTGACAAGAATAGAAAAAATTTTATTTTACAAAGTTAAATTTGAGAATTAAATGGGTAATTTATGATTTCATAAAAAAATTGATATGAAAACGAATTTTTACAAATTTTTTGAAAAGAAATTTCAAAATTCTGAATTATACAAATTGAAACTGTTTAAATTTACGGACCTTATGAAAAAATAAGAATAAATAAATTTTTTTTAGCTAATTAGGGGCTCTAATTAAGAGCTTATATTTATCCTTACTGTTTTTATTAGATCTAAGCATGCATAACTCGGAATCAGATAAGAATTGAATAGAAAGTACTAAATTATGTGCTCTCTAATATAGACCGATCAGATTATGAAAAGTAATTAATTAAATTGCCTAACTTGAATGCATTAGAAAACGTGCCCAAAAGCAATTCAGGCCCAACCTGCACGTTAATTTGACGTTGATGTTTTGATTATTTTTATATAATTATTTAGTTAATTAATATCTTGATGTATATAAAATTGTTTGAGATGAAACTTTTGGAGCAAGTCTATTTTAATATACCCTACATAATGAATGGATTAAATTTTGAAAAATATGTCTACAAGTTTTTAAAATGAAATTTTATACCACAATAAGATTTTAATTAAATTAAAATATGTACTTGGCTCCAATGGAGGTGAAATTTTATAAGTGATCCTATTTTAATATGCCCAATTTAATGAAGGAATGAAATTTTGGAAAACATGTCTCAAAAATTTTAAAACAAAGATTTTTATCCAAATATGAATTAGTTAATTAAAATAAAATAGAAATTTTTTTCAAAATTCTAAAAGTGTGTATATAGACAGTTATGATTTAATTTGTTAACATTAGAATTTACAATTTCAAAAAAAAATGTGAACAGTAGCAAGAATGTCTGGTACACGTAATATGGATAGCCGTATTGCTAAAAATTAAACAGCCATGTTTTGACCTTGCTGCATTGATAAAACGCAAACACCTGTAATTATTTACAATCAATTATTAATAAGCCAACAGCTGTAGCGGTGAAACTAGAGAAAAGGAAAGGAAACCCAACCATGGTAAACCGCATACGGAAAGTATAAAAAGAAGCTGCTGCAGGAAAAAAATGTTGGATGTGCAGTCCATTAATAGGAAAGAGAAAGGAGTGGGACGGCAGCATCAGATCAACCAGCACTCCAGGCATTCTTCTTCATTCTTTACTTACTTATTATTTCAGATATGATGCTCATCTCGTCCCCTATTTAAATGATTTCAATTTTGATTTTAAAACCACCTGCTGGATGATTATATAATTTATGCGTATGATATTTTGATCTTGATTTAACAATCTATGCAGAACATTGATTAATAAATATAAAACACATGTTGTAAACATATTTAATCATTCCTACATCAATGTTTTGCATTAAATAGAATTTTAATCTATATGCTGCTAATGTTCATATACCGCTTTATTAATTAAGCATGATTTTTTTCTTTTTCATGATTTTAATTAAACTCTAAAAATGCTATCCTGTTCCATGCTTAAATTCAGACTTTGTTTAATTAAATGCAGAAGCTGTACCCTACTAAACGTTAATGGATATAATTAATGTATATATTAATTCAGTTGTTCGACAATTGATGCTGTTGAATCTATGATTAATGTCATTAAATTAATTCAGTATTAAACTAATTTAGGGATATTTTCATGATTTATTTGATAAGTCTAAGTTAAATTGCCTCAAATCTGGAGGTTACATAATATTAGAAACAAAAATATGAATGAGATAGTAAATGAAGGAATTTTTACAAGAAACGTTTTTCACAATATCATTACATGATTATTAAGGAACTACCAAATTTTTAGATTAAAATATTAAGGTGGTTGAAAAGTAAAAATCTGAGAAAATTAACTTAAATTGGGTAAAATGGGTGATAGAATAGTCATAGTAAATGATTTTTAATAATTTTTGTAGATGGGGTTTTTATCTAAAAGTTTTATATGATGTAAAAGGTATCATGATTATCACTCAACAAAAATAAAAAATGATTTTTGAATGCATAAGTATGGTTTAAAAATAGCGTGATTAAGGCTGCTCCTAATTGCACAATAGTGTCAAGCACAGTGAAAATATTAAAATAAATATAAAATGTTAATATTTCATCTTGAAATTTTTGTGAGCGTTAATTCATGTAATTATAGATGTATGACAGAAATTTAAGAATTAAATACCTTGATTTGATTACAAATAAAGATTTAAAGAAATTAGTATGCCTGATTTCAGCAAATGAGGACAGTTTGAGAAATAATCAAAACTAAATATGAAAACTAAGTAAAAGTGATCCAAATTAATATATATGTTAGGAAAGAGTGTAATAAACGATTAGGGATAGCAAATTAATGCTATTATATGCATATGGAATTAATAGATAAATAAGAAAATGGAACATAGTGAAAAAGGGCTGTTTTGGAATTTAATAATAAGTTCCAGAAATTTTAAAAGAGATGTTATAAGAAAAAAATTGTCCTTTTATGTGCATAAGAAAAGAAAAAGAAAAGGTGGAAGATACAAGCTAATTTTATAGGTAAGCAAGTTATCTTTTAAAAATTTTTATTTTTTTCTTGTATTGAAAATGTGTTATAAATAGTTTGATTTGGATATTTTTAAATCTTGTTTAAGGATGACCATTCCTATAATCTTTGAATTGTAAAAAATATTTCTATTTATTGAAAATTTTTTGCAAATTATTTATACAAAATTGTTTATACATGAAGTAGCATGCCAGCATGAGAATGAATGTACATGGTGCACGAAGAATAGGTCATGAGAGCGGTGTAATTGGACCAGTTGTCCTCCTCTAGCATGACCGAGTCGCTAATACAAGCTAAGGCTGGCGGCACAATCCTGAAATAGGAGTAGGATCAAGTGATGAACGCCTGGTTAGCGTTCCATCATGAGAAATGTCATGTATGCTTGAATTCATTGCACTTTTATATTTATGAAATGCATAAAAATGAAATGGAAAATGTTTATTCACAAAATGAAAGAACTTGCTTACTGAGTATTAGTACTCATGTGATGTTTTTCAAAATTTATAAACAGGTACGAGACAGACATCGAAACAAAGTACAAGGTTACATAAGTTACTGCCTTCTTATATAAATTTATGGAAGGATGAATTTTGTAAAGGCAGCCCTGACTGACTAGGAAACCTCTGTTGTAATTAAATAAATGATGAATGCATAAAAAAAATAAGTTCTAATCGTTGAAAACAATGTATAAAACAAAACAAAATTGACCAAAACATGAGTTTTGATGATTAACAAAGACTATTTTGAGAATATCAAGTGTACTAATGAGTTTGCCAAATGATTTAAGGAA
>JAXCLR010000105.1:11255722-11274205 GCA_035584095.1 Annona squamosa | reverse complement strand
CGGGACGTTGATATGATATGTATGCCATTTTGAAAATTTTTTCTATGCAATCTGCTATGATTATTCACAATACTGCTGAAGATTTAAGCAAAACGTGGATTCAATTTCCTGAGCATATGATATTTTAATTTGATTCTATATTTTCAGAATTTTTATTTTCATAATGATCGTTAATCTAAATGTCCAAATTAATCAAATGTGCTAAATTAATTTCTAGGTGCGTGAGTGCTATTAAATATTTCAAAAATTTTAGTTGAACCTGTTGAACAATTGATTTTGCTGAATATATGATTAATGTCATTGAACTAATTCAGTGTTAAGCTAATTTAGGGATATTTTCATGATTTAATTGATAAGTCTAAGTTAAATTTTCTTAAATCTGGAGGTTACATAATATTAGAAATAAAAATATGAACGAGATAGTAAATGAAGGAATTTTTACACGAAAATTTTTGCACAAGATCATTACATGATTATTAAGGAACAACCAAATTTTTAACTTAAAATATTAAGTTGGTTGAAAATTAAAAATCTGAGAAAATTAACTTAAACATGGTATAGTAAATGATTTTTAAGAATTTTTTTAGATGAATTTTTTATTTGAAATTTTGATATGATGTAAAAGGTATCATGATTATCACTAGACCAAAATAAAAAATAATTTTTGAATGACAAAGTATGGTTTAAAAATAACGTGATTAAGGCTGCTCTTGATTTCACAACAGTGTCCAGCACAGTGCAAATGTCAAAATAAATATAAAATGTTAATATTTCATCCTAAAATTTTTATTAGGGTTAATTCATGTAATTATAGATATATGACAGAAATTTCAGAATTTAATACCTTGATTTGATTACAAATCAAGATTTAAAGAAATAAGTACGTCTGATTTCAGCAAATGAGGACAGTTTGAGAAATAATAAAAAATAAATATGAAAACTAAGTAAAAGTGATCCAAATTAATATATATGTTACGAAAGAGTGTAATAAAGGATTAAGGATAGCAAATTAATGCTATTATATATATATGGAATTAATAAATAAATAAGAAGATGGAACATAGTGAAAAAAAGGCTGTTTTGGAATTTAATAATAAGTTCCAGAAATTTTAAATGAGATATTATAAGAAAAAAATGGTCCTTTTATGATTATAGAAAAAGGAAAAGAAAAGGTGGAAGGTACAAGCTAATTTTACATGTAAGCAAGTATCTTTCAAATGTGTTATAAATAGTTTGATTTGGATATTTTTAAATTTTGTTTAAGGATGGTCATTCCTATAATCTTTGAATTGCAAAGAATATTTCTATTTATTGAAATTGTTTGCAAATTATTTGTATAAAATTATTTATATATGAAGTGGCATGCCAGCATGAGAATGAATGTACATGGTGCACGAGGAATAGGTCATAAAAGAGGTGTAATTGGACTAGTTGTCTTCCTCTAGCATGACTGAGTCGCTAATACAGGCTGAGGCCGGCGGTGCCCTCCCTGAGATGAGAGCAAGATCAAGTGATGAACGCCTAGCTAGCGTTCCATCATGAGAAATGTCATGTATGTTTGAATGTATTGCACTTTTACATTTATGAAATGCATACAAAGGAAATGGAAAATGTTTATTTACAAAATGAAGGAATTTGCTTACTGAGTATTAGTACTCATGTGATGTTTTTTAAAATTTATAAACAGGTACGAGACAGACACCGAAGTGAAGTACATGGTTACATAAGTTACTGCCTTTTTGTATAAATCTATGGAAGGTTGAATTTTGTAAAGGCAGCTGTGACTGACTAGGAAACCTCTATTGTAATTAAATAATTAATGAATGTGTTATGAATGTACAAAAAAAAATAAGTTCTAATTATGTGGAATTAAATAGAAATAGCTTGATTATCTTATCCTTTCACAGGTTATGGGTATTATGTATGAATATATAAAAAAAAATTCTGCCACGTGACCAGGGCAACAATCCTGTTCACATTTACCAATAAAAAAGCGATCCCGGGGTAAGGCTCTTCAGCGCCCCAGTCGGGGGCGCCACAATAAGTGCGTCTTAAATTCAACACGGTATGATGCATTTTAAAACCATGTGGCTGGTCCTTTTTTTAGGTCTGTATGCTCTATGCGTAAAACCCAATAGTCACTTTTCCCATTTTAGATATAAAAAATCTCATTTTACATACAATTTCTCTCCATTTCTATACGAAATTTTCAATCTCCAACCATTTCTTTATCACATCTTACATCAAATCTTCACATCCCATGTTGAACAAGTTGCATGCCCCAATCTTCTTGTTTTCATACCATGGAAACAAAATCTTCTTGTTTTCATGAGTGCTTAGTAGAACAATGGATTTGTACTTAAAGAAATTTTTTAAAAAAAAGACAACCGATATAATGTCAGTTATAAAAGGAGCAAAGTCTAAAATAAAGTAATTAAGAAAGTAAATAATGAGAACAAAATTAAATCAGTTAAAAAGAAGTGCTGAAAAATGATTCTTTATGATACGAAATTCAAATTTATTTCCAACAATTAAACCTGGTTTCTATCTACAGAGTTGTCTACACATTGGTAGAGTATCTTGGGGCTAAGGGTTGAGGGCTAAAATTTTTACTTAGGTATATTTATGAAAAACTAATCTTTAATTTTTTGTTTACTTATATTTTATTATAAAATTTTCCTAATTTTTCTCTTTAAAATATAAAAGATGGTCATCTTTGCAATAATATAATTACACTAAAGTAACTAATACAAACCTATAATGTGAATATTTGCATCTCAAACCATTCAAGATAAATACATATATCTTATAACTGTCATACAAAAATAGAACATAAAATATATTAAACAAAATCAATAGAATTTTTTTTATACATATGCAGCTTTAACATATAATAAAACATGTGAAAAGATTAAATATAGGGTATGTTTGTTAAACAGAAAAACCTTTCAATCTAAAATTTTTCACAATCCATAATTATTATATTTTTCAATCAATTTTTCCTAACTTCTTATATAATTATCTCACCTTTCAATCATTTTTACATAATTATATATATAACTAACCTATCTATTTTACCATTATTCTCTTTACTTTTTATCATTACTCTTATTATATCACATCATTTTCTCTCAATTCAAAAATTTTTACATAAAAAATTTTTCATCTAAAAGTTTTATTATTTTCCAAAGACATCCCTAATATATTTCGAATTAAAAATATATTCGCATGTCTATGCATTTAAATATAGATAATAATATTGCAACTGACCGTCATTACTTATTGCAATTTTAAACTGACGTAATCAGCTAGGCTTGCCATTTAAAACTTCTCATTTGTTTAGATTTTCTGTCTTCTTTTGATTTTTGAAAATAACGAATACCAATCAAATTAAGAGTTTACTGTTGTCTTTTATCCATATTTTGCTTAAACCAAAAGTTCCATAAGATAAAATTTGTGCAACATGAAACACAAATAATAACTGAAATATATATAACAAGAATAAGAAATGGAGACAATAAATAAAATAAACTTATAATTAAGTAGAATAAACAAAGAAGCTACTAAATTGTTAGCCTAATGCACCTGAAAATTACCAAAAAGTACTCGGATCATCTACTAGAAAAAAATTGGATACTTTGTTAGGGTGTAGCACAGATAAATTTACAAGATAAATTGTATACAATTTTCTTAGGGTCCTCCAAAGTCTCATATTATGATGTAATTAAATAAATAGTAATAAAAAATATTAAATTTCTACAATAGATTTATGGGATTTTATGTTTTAGTAAATGCATGCATTTGTTGGTGGCTTAAATTTTTATTTTTAAAAAAATTTCTTATAAATATGCGTACTCTACTTAAATCTTGCGCATTGCAAAATTTAATATTTTATTTTATTTCTGAAAGTAGTCATTAGTGATTTGGATTGAAGATTTGTGAAAGTCATAATATTTTATTTCATTTCAATTGTGGCCTTTTTTAATGGAAATTATAAACCTCATGTTTTTCTTAATAAAATCATAAAATCAAAAATAGTGCAAAAATAAAAAGAAAAAATGGTATAGAAAGAAACTTGAAGGCTGAAGTATCCATCGCGAAGAGTCCAAAATGACAAGGATAACCATAAGGTCCAGAACAAGAAGATCGAGAGTATGATAAGTATAGCTGGTCGTGTGAAGAAACAGGGAAAACTTCAAAAAATTAAGAAACGTAGACAAAATTCTGCCGATGGAGATTGCGTGGGCAGCTAACAGCATTTAATAACATATACATTTTATTTCTTATCTATTTGAACGCCATACGCATGTATAGAAATTAGAAAGAATTTTTTTTAATGGAGGGGAAAAAATTTCTTTGAAAGGAGCAACTGTATCTATTTTTAAAATTTGTTTTATTATACTCCTCTGCATTGGCAGGTTTAATTCTGATTCACGAGCAAGGTAGTATCATAATGCAGCAAACTGCACGTTGCGCCGGGAGAGGAAGTCAACGAGTCGAGAACCATGTAAAAAATTGCTATTTTAATTTTATTTTAAAAATCTTTTCATGCATTAATATTAAAATACAATTTTAACCATTCATAGTTAAAACAAATTAGATATCAGAGTTTCTTAAATAAGTAAAAATTATAAAAATCATAATTTAGCAACCAAATAAAGAGACATTTTAGCTTTTAGATTCATCCAGATAAGATAAATTTAAACCATTTAAGACTTATAGTGTGTGTGTATATCATTGATATACTTTTAATATAGTTTTTTAATTTATATCATCTGATTTGTTTTATTTTCATCATATACGGTCCAAATTATAGTTCGAACAATTATATGGTGAGATTTTTGTACTAAATCGTGTTCGACCATCAGAAAAAAATATTAAGTTAAAATTTTTTATTCTTCGTAATTATCATATTTTTTAGTTATTTATCATATTTTCTTACACAACTACCTACTTTCTAATGATTTGTATTTTGTAAACAACTATAAATACAATTAATCTATCTATTTTAACTTTATTCTTTTTACTCATCGTCGTTTCTTCTATCACATCATATAATTATTTTCAAATTCAAAAATTTTTACATTAAAAATTTTTCATTGTGTTTGATAATATCAGAAACTTATCAAATTAAAACTTTTCAATCTCCACAATTATTTTATTTTTTTAATTATTTATTCACTTATTCTTATATAATTATTTTATTTTTTAATCACTTATACACAATTAATCATATACATACACTTAACTTATTTATTTTAACTTTATTCTCTTTATTACTTATTATTACCATTATTAAATCATATTATTTTCTCCTATTTTTATAATTTTTACACAAATTTTTTTTTAACAAAAGGTTTATCACTTCCGTAATATTTATACTTCTCGTAAATTGCAAGCGGGTGGCACGATTCCAAGGAACAGTCTAATAGATTGGCAACATGTAGGAGTGCAGCTTGGGCTCATAAAACTCGGGTTCACCTCAACCTTAAACCTATTTATAAAACTTCAACCTCAATTTTATTTGTAAAACTTCGACCTTAACCCCAGTCTTAACCTTATTTGTAAATCTCAACCCTAATCCTAACTCTATTTTTGAAATTCGGGTTCGGGTTAAGTTTCGGGTTGACATTTTTCTATTAATATGTCTTTGTTACTTATCATATATATAATTTTTATCATAAACCTATTATATAAAAAAGTTTAAAAAATAATTTATTATACGAAAGTAAGAAAAATTCAAATATGCTTAAGAGTAGAAAGAAGGAAATATGTTTTGAGCATTCTCTTTGCATTAAGTAGAATAATAGCTGTATCTTTTTATAATATATAAAAATAATTAGAAATTGTCAATGTGAATTTCAATAGTTCTACTCATTTCAGAGTAATAACAAACTAATTCAAAAATAAAAATATTAAACCATGCATATCAAGTTATTAACAACTAACATAAACACACACAAATGAAATAATTTTTTGGAATTGCAAAAATATTTGAAATTCAAGCATACAAGCTATAGGAATACCTGTTCAACAAAATGCAAAACAAGCGCATCTTTTTCAGCACTAAAGCACATGTTTGATGTTTCTAAATTATTATTTACACGGTTTGAAATTTGAATGATTTTACATGCTAAGTAAAAATAAATATTTCTTAATATCAGTCCATTTTGTTTCTATTTACTTTATTTGTAACGATTAATTCTTAGATAATTAATGTTGTTTTCATTTGTTTATTTCTAAAATTTCATTCTACCTAAATAGAATCACATTACATAATTTTCCCCCTCTCTTTTGCTCTCATTTTCAAATGGGGTCTCATTGCACCAGCTTTCCAGAATTAATCATGGTACTATTAATAATACGCAATGATTTTTTCTAAAAAAATATTAAGAACAGAACAGTTACCGGTGCGCGATCCCGCAGTTGGGCGCGTTTGGACTGGAAGCAGTCAAGCAGATAGCCGGCGCTGCCGGCACAGGGATGCAGGGGAGCTGCCGGGGCATATGCGGGTTGCTGGCTGCCGGCGCTGATGCGGGATGCTGCTGCGGCTATCGCTGGACGCTGCCCCATCTTTCTCACTTTCGCTTTGAGAACGCAAGTGCCGGAATCGAACAAAACGTTCTCGGACGAAAGCAAAAATGCTCCGCGGGGAACTCGTCGACATCTTCATGCTGGTGAGACGTCGGCCATGAAATCAATCACTATACCGAGTAGATCACGGGCCCCGGTCAAATGGAACTCGATTTTATAGCCGAGACTTTTCCCTTCGCCCTGGATCTCAAGAATAGGAGAAAGTCAGCTTCATACGCCCCTCACTCGCCTCTAGCTGCTATTAACATTGCCTCGTGCCGTGCCTCGTCCATCAGCGACGGTGATTCGTCTTTTGTCTCTCGTCTATACTTTTTTGTTTTTTGAATGGTCTGCCTCTCGTCCATCGTCTCTTACTCTGAAGAGTCTCGCCCCTGCAGGAACCGGATCCCGATCTGCCGGAGAAGAAAGCCGAGGGTTACAGCCGACGGTCGTGCGATCGCGATTTTCGTTTAGCCGTCAAGTTGAGAATAGGGAACTTGAGAGCGGGCGGAAAGTCGAAAGCAAAACTGAAAGGCTGACAGCCGCAGAGTGGCAGTGCTGCCTGTGCAGTGGCAGGCAGCTGGCTAATATGATAATATGATATCGGTATATAATATATTATAATAAAAAATATACATTTGGAAATAGAAACTCGGATTCGGGTTTACATGAACCCGAAACCGAGAGTGGTTTCAATTCGGTCCGGATTCGGGCTATAAATGCTGACAGCACTGCTTTTGGCCCAGTTTGGCGGGCCGGATTCAGTCAGAACCCGGCCCCAATTGCACCCCTATCAACACGTTGTACACGTGACGTGGCACGTGCTAATGAGTGAATGCGTCATGGCATAAATATAAACCTGCATGAGGGACGCGTGCTGCAGATCAAGCGCGCCACAAGAAAGCTTGGCGTTCCAAAATAACAAATGTTTTCTCTTATGAAAAAAAATGAGTACGATTAAAGTAATAAAAATGAATAAATCCAATATTTTTGATTTGGACGCGCTTATATTTTAGTTCTTTAATTACTGGATGAACAGTTTTGAATGCCCAAATTAACAAGACCAAACATCCACTTTAAAAAAAAGACCAGATATCAGCATTTTATTTCCATTATTTACCAGGAGAAAAAATGAAGAATGCAAAATTGCAAATACTTGAAATCTCGAGACGAAGCACCGAAACGAACGAATGGAATCGATATTTCATATATCGCAGAAATGCCTTTGGACCACTTTGGCGCGATCTAGTGCACCGAGGCCCGAGCACTGCCTCAAAATTGTAATTTTTTTGTTTTTTATTATCAAGTGAGTTTCCACATACGTAGTCTTTACATTTTTATTGGTGTGTTTATTTACACCAAAAGTATTTAAGGATTTCTTTTATTACTATAACTTTTGAAATTAAAACTTCCAATCTATGGTGTGTTTGTTTGGGCACAGAAGTTTTCAACAAAAACTTTTTAATAAATTTTTTTTTTCCTCTGTAACTATTCTATTTTTGAATTTATTTTTTATATTTTTCTATACAAATTATATTACTTTTCAATTATTTTCACACAACTAACCAATATAACTAGTCTGTCTATTTTAACTTTATTCTTTTTATACTTTATTATTACAAAATTCATATCACATTATTTTTCTATTAATTTAACAACTTTTATATAAAAAAATTTTTTAATTAAAAAAATTTATTTCCAACTAAACGCACCTCTAAAGTCTTTCAATGTCTATAACTATTATATTTTTAAAATTATTCATCACATATTCTTAAACAATTTCTTTACCTTTCAACCATTTTTACATAACTGCCTATACAACTAATATTTCTATTTTAACTATATTCCATTTACTCATCATTATTGCTGAAATTATATCATATCATTTACTCCTTGTGTAGGAGTAAATTTGCAATTTTCCCCTAGTTTGGAATATTTACAGATTCTCCTTTCTTTTGGGAGTATTTACTAATTTTTTCTATGGTGAGGGTCATTAATATACTTGATTGTAATATCAATTATTATATGTATAAATATTCATAAAAATTTTATTACTTCCAAAACACACTTTAAATTGAAACTTTTCACTATTTATAACTATCATATTTTTAATTAGTTTTTCACTTTTTTTTATAACTAACTTATTTTCAATCATTTCTGTATAACTATTCATATATTTAAATTATCAATTTTAATTTTATTTTATTTACTTCTCATAATTATCCCTGTCATGTTACATCATTTTTTCTAATTTCAAAAACTTTTACCTAAATAACTTTTCATTAAAAATTGTATCATTCTTAGACACACCTTACATTTAAATATTTAAAATAAAAATAAAGCTTTTTGAATGAAATTTAAAAATAAAAATAAAATAAAATTTACATATATGAAAATACCGACTTAAATCTAAATATGAAATTCAAAAATTGAAAAAAAAAAAAAAACGAAAATGAACTAAGTACCTGTGTAAACTGCACTGAAGCCCAGAGAAGCCGATTCGTGAACCCTTGTCTAATGCGGCGATAATACACCCGAAAACCGACAGTTTTTTCAGAATTGCGTGCAATCATTCAACTGATCATTTTCTTTCGGCTCCAGAGTCCAGACACTCCCCGGCACACAATATTTTAACCATCCAAACCTTTTGTCTTATATTAAATAATAATAATTAGTTAAACTTTATATAAATTAGAAAAATATCAAGAAAATAATGTCCATATAAGAAAAGTACTACCTATTTTTAAAATTTGTAACTTAGATTCNNNGTATTTCATCTAATAATTTAATGTCGATATGTAAAATCGGTTATCGATACAGATTTGTTGGTTCAAAAATTAGAGAATTGCAGTAATCTAATCGTGCGAATGCACTGAAATTTATAGGAGTACGTGTCTTGTGAAAAAGCGGAGGATAGATCCTGCCTTCCTTTGGTGGCCCTTCTCCCACCACGTGTGCTCTCTCGCGCCGAATCGTAACATTAGCTTCCAAAAAGCGCGCACCGATCCCCTCTTATCGCCGTCCACGTGGCCTCCCACCATTATCCCACGTACATTCGAACACAACGCCCATGCTTGCGCCATGCATGCCCGGCCCGGCCGCAGAGACTCGCCACGTTTCCGTCCTTCAGCCAGGGGACCCACAACCAGGTGGACTCCACCGCAACGTGGCGCCCAGGCATACCTCGGGCACGGATAGCTGACTGGCATGCCACGTGGCCGCCGGGAAGGCGGTATATGAGTTTTCACTCTCCTTCCTTTCAGGGCAAAGCAGCAGCAGCTGCTAGCCATGGCGTCTGCTTTCTGCGTGATGGAATAGCTGGGAGAAATTAGGGCTTCTGCAATGGAAGAATACGCTGGATCTTCTGGCAATGGATGCGGAGCTTCTACTTGTAGTTCTTGGTCTGACGACTGCAAGCAATGGCGGCAATGCCAATCTGACCGAATGGTGAAGCGCGAGCTCGATGCTGCGCGTGCCCTGGCCGATTTGTCGCAAATGGCGCCAGGCGAAGGCAGGGATTTCTCCGAGGATGAGAGGAGGGGGAGCGGCGGCAAGGGGTTGGAGAAAAGGCCTGCGGTGGAGTCGATAGCGGCCGAGGACCAGAGGAACGATGCTGCTCTCGTGTGTGTTTCTCAGGAGTTTGGGAAGTCGAAGTTCACTCGGACGTCGGATTCAATTCAGGTGATTTTTGCCCTATAGAGGTCTATGCTTCGCCATTATCCATTTGAAGAAGAAAACAATTGCACCTTTTTGGATAGAGACATCCCTCATTCCTACTTTTGGTGATAAAGTTTCAGTCATTTGTACTCATTGCATACCGACAATCTCCCAAAAAATATGAATAAAAGGGGAAGGAAGAGAACATAATAAGTACGGTGAGGATGCGGACTGTGTTACTGATTGTTGGTAATCAGATTGACATATTGGAAATGGAAATCTACAGAAACCAAAACATTGATCCCAATATGAAATGAATACCGGATAGATCTCTGTATCTAACGTATCGTTATCAAGGGAACTCTGGTTGTTTTGATCAATAGCAAGGGAAGCTCCTTGCTTGTAGCTCATTGACGGTTGAATCATGTAGAATTGGCAAATGAGGCCATAGGTCAGCTATTGAAATGGGAAGCTAATAGTCGTGACAATAGATGTTTCACGTAGCAGATCTTAATTCTTTTTACCGGTTACCAAATACGTTCTGCTGTAGGTGGAAATGCATTAGTCCAGATTACTTTAAATGTACAAAAATATTCCTCATGGACAGACTTCACAAGGCTTACGAAATGCATCATATGGATAATGCTGATCTATTGATGCACTTCATCAGAATGCAGTAAAGGTTGGCCCTTTTTCTACTTGAGGAACTATAGAATCCTCCTAACAAGTAAATGGGGTATAGCTCCTGAAGTATTGAATCTACATTATGCGAGTGCTGTTCAAAAAATATAATATACGTGAAGTTTCTGAGTAATTTTCAGAGTTATTATGACAAGATTCCAGTTTCCAATTTTTTTTTTTTTGATAAAGGTTTCCAATGTTTATATAACTAGTGATGTAGTATTTTTTTTGGTTTTTATATTTCCTTTCTCTTTTTTCTTGGTTCCTTATCAAGCACATGCTTTTATATCACTCAGGCTGCAACCGTGAGGGCTATGTATGGTTGAAAGATAGAGAATTTCTGTATTTGATTCATAGTCTCAGTTTTAATCAAGATAAATATTGGGCTGATAGGACTGTTTTAAAGGAACAAGCCCGAAATCGATTTCAAGAAAGGAATTACGGTATTTTGAGTACAAAAGAACTGTCTAGCTATTTCCCTGGCTAACACTAACCAGTTACAAAATCAATCCACACCAATGATCAATGTCCCATTTGTTGCTTACAACTCATCTCTCACTACAGTGGGGTCCATTTGTGTGACGTATCCAAACCACTCCCCTAATAGACAACTGCAAATAGCCAAAACCCAATTGTTTGTTTCGGTCCTCCATGAAGTAGCCCTGAGTGACTTCCTACTTTCTGAGCTCCATTGTCCCTTGGGCCTTATTGCACTTTTAGGATTAGATTATACTGCCTTCGCTAACCTATCACTTCCACCTGCTTGGAGTAAGATTTGCCCTTCAAGTCATGCTTAGGAGTATGGCGACACGAAGCTGCTATAAGTCTTCCATGAATAAACAGAGGATGGCAAGCCACAACAATGGACCAGAACTTTAATACACTCTTGCTACCTTTTTTTTTTTTTTCTTGTGTCACCCACCTTGGATGACCAGACACCTAACGGAGGCACACTGCAGGGATGAGTTAATGAAGCCACTACCTCTACCCAATATTTGAACCTTGGACCTCTTGTCCACACTGCTC
Organism: Annona squamosa; assembly: GCA_035584095.1. Lineage (NCBI taxonomy): Eukaryota > Viridiplantae > Streptophyta > Magnoliopsida > Magnoliales > Annonaceae > Annona > Annona squamosa. The sequence continues at coordinate 11,262,268 of JAXCLR010000105.1, read as the reverse complement.
TACACACACCTGCGTCAGCTGCTTGTGCATCCAAGTGGTACTGTTACTAAGCTTTTTAGATTGTCAAGAATCTAGATAGCTGCTGAGATGACTCATAGCTGCAAAGCTCATCTGTTTTAGGTAGTTTAGTAGCTAATGCCTCTGGATTGACTCACTGTTTGAAAGTGGGCTTTTAGTGAAACACAAGGTGTAACTTGGAATTGGATGGCAATTGCAAGCAGTAGGCCATAGACCAGATCCCACCACCTCTAAAATCTGAAATGGCCCACAAAATTGAGGAGAAAGCTTGTGAAACAATCATCTGTCAGAAATGGTGCAATTTAAGATAAACGTGACCCTCGATTGCAGTGCATTTCTAGATTGAGCAAGAATTGGCATGCTTGTTCTACCAGATTTTAATTTCAGCAAAAAGAATGCGTCAATAATGGACTTTACTGATAAGACCGTGGGAGATCTTTTAGCTGACAAGTGGCATGTAGGATAATGTTCACTAGGCTTGTACAATGGCCACTTTTCAATAACTGTATTTGCCACAGATTTGCTTTTAGTGAAAGTGGGCTTACGGAGTTTCACAATGATCCAATTCTTTTTCCCCCATTTGTCCTTAATCCCTAATGTTGCATTCTGTCTCCCATGCGTGCTCAGAGGCAACTAGATGGAAAAATATTTTGAAGCCTCCATGCAGTTTTCTCATAATGCTCGTATGCTCGTTCCAGGATTCAAGATTTGTTTTCCTGCTCTCTTAAATTACTCATTTCTTGTGCAAATAAAAATGAGACAAACTTTGTAGTCACAGGTTTCTATGTGTATGGTGCTTGAGGTTCCTGCCACGTTTACAAGACAATTCCATTTAGTGCATATTAGATAAGCAACAACCAGTATGTTCTCCTTTCTGATATAATATTGGCTCAAGAAATTTCAAACTGCATAAAATTTTCATGCGCTGACTTATCTGGTTGTGCTTTGCCTGATTGGTTGCAATTTTGTCATTATTTGTTGTCTTTGGAATATGTGCAACAACAAATTCTCTGTTTCTTTGTTGCAGAATTGGCCATTAGAAGATTATAAATGGCAGAAAGAGTCCTTACAGTGTATAGAAAGAACACCTCTGAAGGATAGACAGGACTCTGTATACCCTAAATCAAACCTGAATCATCTTAGAACGGGAATGCCATTCAGCAGAGGCAAGCCAAGGAAAATTTTGAGTGAGGTAGCAAGTCTCTGATGTCCACTTGAATTTTTATTTTATTTTAAGTTTTCTGTTATTCCATGTGAATGATTTTTTAAAATAATTCTCTCATGCAGGCTGAAAAGGAAGCAAAAAGATTACGAAGGATTTTAGCAAACAGAGAGTCGGCAAGACAGACGATACTTCGAAGGCAGGTAATACATAGTAATTTTATTTTGTCGAGGCAAAATAAATGAAATTATTGGCATCTGGAATAAGTCCAACAATGAAATTCTTGAAATCCTTTTTTTGGTGGTGCATGTTGTAATTCAGGATTGATAACCTTGTAGTATTTCTTGTCCATTTTTTGACTCAGTTAGATTTGGAAATACAAATGACACATTGCGATATTACACACCATTGAGATTGCTGTTGTTCACAATTGGGATCTTCATTTTTAGGAGCAAAAAAACCAAGTTTTAGCTTAAGTAATTTGTAACCTTCATGCAGTATGCCTAGAACATAAACTTGATCATGGTGGACTAATTTGGTAATCCAAAACAACTGGTCTATTGCCGGCAATTAACTGTACCTTCCCGAGATCCTTCCATATTGGAATTTGGAAGATTCCATCATCTAATCTTGGATTGGACTTCTTCACTTGATTGGGGATCAACTGGTTTCTCATTTTAAGTCTTTATTCGTGGTACCATCTAAAGGATAAGATTACCATACAGTTAAGATTTCAGGCATGTTGTGTTGTTGCTGTTACTGTGTTTAGCAAGTATAAGAGTTCTTGTTATGAATGCCTGGACCCAATTGCTAGAAGTAAAAGCTTGAGTAAAAAATTGACCTAAAGAGAACTGTTATATAAAATGGTAGACTTTCCCAAGAGTGTGGGAGAATCTCATGATAGAACAGATGATTATGTTCATAAATCAGATTGAAACTATCTATTAATACCACTAGATTCAGTCAAATGATACTGAGGATTACAACAATACAAGCAAGTATAGAACAACTTTCAGGATTTCAGGGGTGTTGGTCAGCCTAGCATATTAGATAGTTCTCAGGAAGGCTCCATGCCAATGAAGACAGGGACACAGTTTGGGTATCGCAGACTCAGTCAGATTCCTTTCCAGATGGCTGCTTACCAAGGCTGACTATTGAAGAAGAACGACAACAAAAATTCAGAGGGTGGTAAGAAGGAATTGAGAAATCTGTAGGAAGGTGAGGATTTCAATTTAATTGCATCTAGCCATCTGTTAAAAAAGAATATTCTCCAAATATATCCAAGAAAATACCTGCCTTTGAATAGGTTCCCCCACTGTCCCCCTCCCCTGAGAAAAAAATGAAACATAATGGAGAAGGAAAAAGTTAAAAAGGTTAAACTTTCGAAAGTAGGAATAGATAAAAGTTTATCCTATGTGTGCATGTTTAAAGATTTCTCTTTCTGTTTCATTTGTCATTCGTTTTCATTTTTTCCCCTCAATTTGGGTGTCTTTGTTTTGCCTAAAAAGATAAAAGCCCTCTTGCCGCAAGAGAGAGGTAAAAGCCTTATTAAAATTTTTTTTTTTATGGCAATGTGACATTAGTAAAAGAGAGGTAAAAGACTGATTTTCCTTTATTTTTATGCTAATGTGATACTTTTTTTTTTTTTTGATGAAAATGCTAATGTGATACTTAGCTATACATAATTAGCCTACTTTTTTAGAACATTACCTACAGGCATGATTGGTGGAATGGATTTTAAATCTATAGAAAATCCGCTTCAGAAGGGCCTATGTTGACAATTACTTCCCATAACAATTCTATCGTTTCATAATTATGTACAATTTCAGTTATTTTTTCTTGTCTACTTTAACCTTATAGACTCAAAGGCGGACATTATCCTTACATTTCTAACATCAATATCCTTCAACCAAATTCACTCTACTGATGAGGCTTCACTTCTTTCCCCACCCCCAAATGCTTATGGCTGCTATTACCACATATGCTAGTGATATCATCTCTTACTTTTTCCCACCTCATTAACTTTTCTTTCTATCTGACCTCATATCGATACGTCCGAAAGTGAAATAGATGCAAATCAAACTTAGGATGCTTATAAGAAAGAGGTTGCATTTGTCCCTTTTATAATCAGAACCATCTCATCTATTGCTCAAATTCTAAATCTAAGATGGATGCGATCAATTTAATAGCTAATCTGTTTCTAGTCCGGACTCATATTGATTTGTCTTCAGGAGAAATGTTATGGGACTTTGGATTGGGATCCAATCATTATACCTTAATGATTTGAGCTGCCAGAAGTCACATTGAGCCAATGTTCAAGTGGCATATCAATTTGAGATCCAATCATGCTCCTGAGAAAGTGGATTCCTTTTTCTGAGACCAATGTTGGATCAAGTTCTCGATTGCTTGATTACATGATAGCTCATTCTGTTATGTGGTCATCTGGTGCTTTAGTGCTGTAGCATGTGCTCAATTCTTCTTGATTGTCCTCCTTTGTTTTATTTTTATATTTCATGGGTAAGGCTTTCTGCGAGGAATTGACCAAAAAAGCTGCTGATCTAGCATATGATAATAGTAAATTGAAACAGGTATGCACCCAGCATCTGCAAAGTAGGCTCATTATATCATTTATATCCTGTTATCCTTGTTTTCTCTGGATAAGATGCAAAGTTTTTTATGTTAATACCTTAAATAACAGTACCTACGTTGCTTTCTTAAATTTCCTACATGATTTCGACCTCAATGTCTTAGAGCCGAATTTATTTCAAGTATCAATCCAGCTCATCCTGACAGGAGATTTGCTAATCTCTTTCCAGCCATGGTTAACAGGATCGCTAAAGTGCTTTCTACTGTTTGTTTGTCGTTTCAGTTTTTATGTGCTGGATTAAAATTTCAACAACTCTCTTCTTTTTTTTCATGTGACAGTAAAGGGGTACTAGATTCTTCTAGCTATTTGAATATGAACAGATGTGCTCCTGTGTGAGTTGTGCAAGCTCTGGATTCGATCTTACTGGTGGTTTATTTTTCAAATTTTTTTGAAAAAGAGGTATAAATCCTTCTGACTGTTCATCTTGCCCACAGCCTATAACGGCTTGAGCTGTAACCTGTTAACTGTCTCTTGGTATGGTTCTAGCTGTAACCCATTAGCTGTACAGAGAACTTTACAATTGGTGCATGCTTAGTGAAGCGTTCATCAGATGGTAAGGTTTACCCAAGGTGGAATTTTTGTCTCTCTCTCAATTCACATGCCCCTCTAGGTTGATTCCCAAGGAGGAATTTTTGCATTTCTCTCTATTCACATGCCCCACTAGGTTGATTCCATTTGGATATTAGCATTTTTTGAGTCAAGAAAATTGTCAATCAGCCAGTGTATTTGCTTTTGCAAATATTGGTTCACAATGCCATCTTTCCTTTAGTTGACTTATAATTCTAGCTTCTGAATTGATTCAGGAAAAGGAGTTAATCATGAAAGAGTATCACTTGCTGCTGGACCAAAACAAAAATCTTAAGAATCAGGTACACTTTTTATAGTATGCAGTGAAACTTTCCTTCGTGAATTGATGTTTTGACATGGATCAACAAAGTCTTGGATTTTGAAAATGCATCATGTGTGGTGCAGGTGTCTATGATAGTAAACGATGAGGATGAGGTGACGAAGAGTGAGGTTGCAATTAAAACTGAGTTAGAGGCAACTCCATCAGAAAACATTTCTGCAGATGTGGAGAGGCCATCTTTTATCCAGCAGCAGCTGCTGTCGCCTCCATACAGCAGAATGCCCTATACACCTTTTATCTGGATGCCTCATTATCCTGTCCAAATGCAGAACTTCCCTCAAAACACCAATGAATTGAAAGATTCAATGGCTTCTTGTGTGTCCCACCAGATTCATGGACAAGATACCACCAGTATGCCAAGATTGCCATATTATATGATGCCATGGCCATGGTTCTGCCCACCTGCTCCTTGGCATGGGCTCTTCTCCTCTGACCCCCACACATCTACAGAAAATGTTGGAAGTTCTGCTGCTGGTCATTCCAAAATGGGGCTAACTTCAAAATCAGCAGAAAATGCTGAGAAAGCCTATGATTTGGCAGGTGGGAGATTGGATGCATCTAGCTCAGTAGAAACCATTTCCAAGAGAGATGCCCGGAGGCTAGAAGATGGGACCCAGACATTGGGACCTCATTCAAAAGGTATGGTGAATGCTCAGAACCACGTGAATACATTGGGTTCAACTTCCTCTATCAAACGAGAGAACATTTCCCAAAGTGATCCAGATTCCAAGGAAGTGGTTTCTTCAGGACAATTTCAGAAAACTGATATGTCCAATCCTTGGAAATTGGTTGATGCATCTGCTGCAGCTGAAGCTCGGAAGAGGAGAAAAGAGCTCACAAAACTCAAATATCATCAATCTCGACAATATTAACCGTCGTTGAGGAAATGAGAGAGCAGTCTGTGGTAAGTTTTCCAACCATTGGACACATTTTCGTCCCAAAGTTTATAGACTAACCACTGGCTTACTCGTTAGTGATGTAATGTCAGTTCTTAACAGACCTGGTTGAATAGATTACTCAGTGTGTTCAGATACAAGGAGAAATGATTCCTGCACTAGAGCAGGAATATCCTTACTACACTTTGGTTATTCTTGAGACTTGGAAGTCTGTTCCAGTCAAATTTCTCTCTCAGATTTACATCTTCTGGCACAGGTTACCTGATGAACAGAAGTTACCAAATTTATGGTGGGCACATATTTATAATTTCTGAGGCTTGCATACCTAAGTGCATTTGCTGCAATAATAATCGTGGCTACGGAGAAGGAATGGAATCTGATGAATGCAAGTGACCAAATTTTTGGTGGGGACACTTTTAACTTGCCCGAGGCTTGCATAATTCACTGAAGTGCATTTGCGGTAGCAATCATCTTGGCTCTACAGAAGGAATGGAATCACTAGGCGTCAAAGAGGATGGAGAAGACTACATTACGTGCTTTTCATTGTAAATTTCAGGACCCCTTCCTTGAGGCCTGGCTGCTGGTGTATAGTGGCTCTTTGTTTTTGTTTTTCCTCTCCTAAATTACCATCATCGAGGCGTTGTAGCAATGTCATAAAGTAAAAGTTCCTTGGTGTTCATTTCTTCTTTCTTGAGGTTTGAGACTGCTCCTGTGGTCACATGTAAAAGTTAAACAAAAAACAAAAATTAAAATTAAAAAAATTTCTCTTCTTTTATAACACATACTAAGCATAATTTGATATTTTTACTATTTTAACATTATATTTTTTTATTGTTATTTCCGCATGCCAAATATTTCACATTTTTATATAACTATTTAATTTAATTTACTTTTAATCATTACCCCTAATATATTA
>JAXCLR010000105.1:11184596-11245913 GCA_035584095.1 Annona squamosa | reverse complement strand
ATCAGTTACCAATTGAACAACATGCTCTGAACCCACTTCTTCTATAACTTTTTTAAATAGATCACAAAGCATGGCTGTAGTTTTTATCTCTGTAGATGCATCAATAGATTTAAGAAAAATTGTACCTTTAGAATAATAAACAAGAAAATTAATCAAAGTTCTTTTCCTCTGATCTATCCAACCATCAGCCATAATGGTGCATCCATACTCTTTCCATTTTTCTTTGTAGGAATTGACAACCTATTGAATTTCCTGATAATTTTTTTTCAAAATAAAACCATGCATATCATGATATGTAGGAACTCTAAATCCACGACAAATGGTAATAATGTTGTCTACTATCTCTTGAAAATATGGAGAATTTATTGCATTGAAAGGGATGCAAGAATGGAAAAACCATCAACCAATAGAAGCGTGAGCTCTATCAATAGCATCTTTTCCAGCCATAGCGCATTTTATAGAAGGTTGAACTCCTCCTTTAGCTTGTACTGGAAAGAACTTTGAAATCCCTTTTAACTTCTTTGTTGCATTTTGATTAACTTCTCTTATTTCCTCAACTTCTTCATCAATGACATGTAATTATACAAATGAACTCTCTTCTGTGGCATTGAAAGGTTGCTTATGAGTTTTTTGATAAGTAATGCCATCTAAATCCATTTTTATCTGTTGTTGTATATGGTATGGCACCTCCTTGCAAACTGCTACATCACCTTTTACCTTCGCTAAATGTTTTTTCATACGGTGAATTCCTCTGCCACTGAATACTCTCCCACAATATAAACATTTATACTTTCCTTTTTCAACCTCTGTTACATGATTCCAACCTATATCATTTTTACCTCTTAATGCACGAGATTCAACAACAACTGATGCGGAACTACTATTCGTATTTGGGACACTCGCTGGCTCGGTAGGTGATGGATTTGATTGGGATTCGGACATTTTTTAAACCTACAAGTCAAATTATAAACAATACTTTATCATGCATGCACATCTTGTAATTAAAATATCTAAATAAAAATTCTAAATTATTGTATAAATCACTGCGTACCATGCTGAGAGGAGATTGTTGAGCAAGCATGAAATGTATGGAACACCTAAAAAATCCTCAATTGATTTCTTTTTGATGATCCTCCAAAATGTTATTCTGTGAAGAATGATTTATTTTAATTTTTTAGTCAGAAGGAGAGGTGAAAATTAATAAAATGCAAAAAAAGAGACGAGAACAATATTCACAAAGAAGGTAAAAGAAGAATGCCCAGAGAATGCATTTTTGGCTCTTGAGTGCTCGGAGAATGCATCTTTCTTAGGTTACTGCAGGTGAATTTTTTGAAAATTCACTTTCAGGTGTGGATGAGGAAATTACAGAGGCGAATAGGCAAATAGTGTGATTAACAATTAGTTATGTGGATTATATTTAATTAAATAATCGGATTCTTAACATCTGAGAGATGGTGATTCTGACATTTTAATCCCAAAAGAAAAGCTCATATTCAAGCATGGAAAAAAGACAAGCACTCTAAAATCGATGAGATAGGGATTGATAATCTGCTACTCACATGGAGCTATCAATGAATAGAAACAGAGCACTAGTAGCAGCATTTCCTGTTATCAATGACATTGCAGAGTCATAGACGACGAGATATCAGAGAAAAAAAAACACCGAGAGTCACAGACCATGAAAAAGCAAGAAGTATCGGAAGTTCGGAACCCACCGAAATGCCGAACAAGAAATGCAGTTGGAATGACAGATTTGCATTATGACCGGCAGCCTGTGGCGTGCAAATCACCGACCTTGCTAGCTTGCCGACTCGGATTCTATGGATTTAAGCTCGGAAAATAGAAGCTTGCTGCCTTGCTGTTGCTTCCGGAAGCTTCAAATCGATAGTCGCCGGACCTTGCCGCCTGCCTGCCAGCTCGGATTCTATGGCCGGAAGCTCAGATGCGTCAGAAGATGCCGATTTTGTTGTGGGAAATCAGTCTTCGAGATTGTCGCTGGAAACGAAGAGGATGACCGAGAAAGGAAACGCGAAAACTCTTATCGATGCAGGCAGCTGCTGGAACCGGAAGTTCAAAGGCCGAAAGTGCGGCGGAGTTTGCTGTGAAGAGTTGTCGGAGCAATAGATGATGACCGGACACTATTAACTGTTGTCGGACGTCGATTCTGGCCGGCTAAGCGACTTGGATCCCTTGCCTTAGATGCCGATGGTGGGTCCACAGCAAACCTTAGCCGCTGCTGTGCCACAAAGACGATGAATAGGGAGGTCTGGCGGGGCCCGCAGGAGAAGTTTCGTTTTTATATTTTTATATTTATTAAATTTTTTTAAATACTGGCGAACCGAACCGCGGTCAGATCGATTTTTATGGTCCAACCGGCCGGTTCGAACGGTTTTCATCAAATATGGAAAACCACTGCCAAATCGAACCGCACCCATAACGGTTCACGGTCGAACCAGTCGGACCGGACGGTCTGGTCCAGCTTTTAAAACATTGGCCGATACACGTGTGTCATAGACTGCGTAGAGCACGTGGTCTTTTCCTTCTACACTTCTCCCTATAATACTATTGATAAATGGGAACTACTTGTAATGTAAACCGTGTAAGAGAGGGACCTAGACTCCTTTATTTATAGAGCACTTCCCATCATGACTCAATTAGAAGTGCAGTTCTACCTGAACTCAAATTGCGTACGCAATTCAGATATGACTTGGCTATTTTTAAATCCAAGACTTATTATCTAATTAGGATACCTTATAGGAGTATAACTCTAACAGTCAGTGCCAAGCTAGCAATCTTACCTCTTTCCTTTTCTTCTCTCCTCGTTAATACGTGCATCATAATTAATAAGAGTGTTTATTTCAATGCAGACTGTGATAGGCCCGGAGCGGTTTGCCAAGATCCAAGGTTCATCGGCGGCGACGGCATCACCTTCTACTTCCACAGCCAAAGAGACCGTGATTTCTGCCTCCTTTCCGACTCCATCTCCACATCAATGCCCACTTCATCGGCAAGAGAAATCCCTCCATGAGTCGAGACTTCACTTGGGTCCAATCCCTCGGCATCCTCTTCAGCGGCCACCGTCTCTTCCTCGGCGCCCAGAATACGGCAGCATGGGACGACCTCCTTGCTCTCGAGTTTGACGGCGAACCCGTCTTCCTCCCGCAAGCCAAAGGCTCCCAGTGGCGCCCTGCTCTCCTCCCCACCCTCTCCATCACGCGCTCCCACGACGCCAACGGAGTCTGGTCGAAGCCAACGGGAACTTCCGGATTTCCGCCACCGTTGTCCCCATCACCGACGAAGAGTCTCGGGTCCATGGATATGGAATCACCGACGACGATTGCTTTGCTCACCTCGGCCTTGGGTTCGAGTTCTATTCGTTGACGGACGGTGTGAACGGCGTGTTGGGACAGACGTACGCGAGCAACTACAGCAGAAGGGTCGACGCCGGCGCCGCCATGCCGGTAATGGGAGGAGAGAGAGAGTTCTCTTCGTCGGGCATCTTCGCCGCCGACTGCGCCGTCGCTAGATTCAATGGTGACAATAAAAAACATTGGCAATGGAGATGAGGATCGATTTGCAAGCCTGCGATGCAGCAGCGGCATGGATGGACGAGGAGTTGTGTGCAAGAGGTAGGACGGATGTGGTGGAATAAAATGATGATTGAAGTGATAGAGCATAGGCTAGCTCGCAGCTCTATCATCCTGCATAAGATGGGCACTCCAAGTCCTTTTTTCTTGTCTCCGTATGTAATTGTCCCGTTGAAACATAAAATGTGTGATGGGTTGATGTTATTGTATGTCATATACCTTCTACTAAACAAAAGGTCAATTTTTTTCCTCGTTAACATTCCTCTCTTCCATGCATTCTTTGCTTCCTCACCACTTCTCTCTTGCTGGTTGCTGCATGCGTGCTCTACTACTACGGCGATTAATTAGGAGTCCAATGCCTGGCCGGCCGTATATATGTTCTTCCGGAGATATACTTTTTTATTGATAGATTTGATGAGTTTTAGTAGAATTTTTTTGGCGTTCAATATTTTTTTATTTAAAGATTAATTTAAGAGTTTAATAGTAAACGCTAGTAAACCTTATTAAAAATCATTTAAGAAAAGTTTAATGGGCTATCATATAATTGAACAAAATTTAATAGAGTTCTATTGATTGCCCGAGAAAGCTTAAATAGAAAACTGTAATAAAAACAACCAAGATTGATATGATGACGTGACAAATTACCTTTTAGAGGTCAGATCAATCCCTAAAGAAAAGCACATTTGCTATAGTTTGATGCCCATTTGTTCCTAAGACTTTTGATTTAAATCCAAATGAATAAAGTAATAAACTTGACATTAATTATTAATAATCGTACGAATCATATTTACCATCTCACAACAAACAGACGACATTTACATGGTGTGAGAGATTTATCGTTTCCCGTTGCGTGGGATATTATTGAAAATTTTGTGAGGGTTATAAATATGTTGGAATATGATATGCGTTATGCATATAAATATCCATGAAAAAAAAACATAAGATGACATCGGATAACAACCTGATTATGCACTCACATATGTGGGAAATTGATTTAATGTACCCAGGTGCATAATCCTATTTTTTAAAAACATTTTTCACACGACTGTCAATCTAAGTGTATTTAATATATGTATCAATTTTTACTATTTTTGAAGATTTTTTGATTTTTTTTGGATTTTTAAAAACCTTACTAAAAATGCCACAGGTTTTTTAAAATGCAAAAAAAAAAAATCTAAAAATCTTCAAAATTGGTAAAAATTAATACATATGTTAAATACACTCAAATTAACAGTTGTGTGAAAAAAGTTCTAAAACATAAAAAAATGAAGTTTTGTACCCGGTGCATTAAATCAGTTCCCCACATATATGGGCTAGTTTGTACAAAAATCTCGGCCCATAATCATAAGATTGAAATTCAACTCGCTTAATCTATCCTTTTTGCATTTCACATTTTTTCTTTATTATAAGAAAAATAAAAGTACTGCCAATCATTTAATCTAATTAAATTATAGGACATGATCCTTACTTTATGGATCTTTTTTAAGTGGCGAAAAGCTTTCCTAGTGTAAATGTAATTATTATAAATTTTTAGTTTCATTCTTCCTATTTAAGATTTGGCAAATTTAGTCACCTTTTAGAGGTAGATGCTTTTCTCTAAACCTGATAGACATATTATGAATTAACATAGTATTTAATCATTCATTTTTATTACTCCAAGTTTATTATAATATGTTTCTACATCATTCAATTCATAATACAATCACTCCCACCCAAAAATTCAATTACTATATCAATTATCATAAATATTCCAATTTAATGCTTGCCTACATTCCATAAAAAAATATTTTCCCATAGCTTTAGTAATCATCATTCAAAAAAATAATTATTTCCAAAGCACGGAAAATAATTCATATCTTCAATGTTTTGTTAGCAGTGGAGATTTTGCTATAAAGTTTGCATTAGTTGCAAGTGCTAGTTAGTTGAAAAGTAATTATACTTAGTAAGTATTTAAAGTAAACATGGAACTTTTGTATATTCTTATGCATATATGACATAAGATGATTTTAAACACATGTATCATTTAATGATCTTACATTGGTTGGTAGATGACACTAATCAAGCACTATGAATTTTTCAACCCAAATGATTGAGTAATTAATACCTTGGTAAAGTTCCCATCAAAGTGTGTAGCGAATCTTTTTACTTTAATGACTGAGTAATAATGAAGGAATGATAATAACACTTATTAGCAATTTTAATAAAGCTTCCATTAAATTGCTCTTGTATATAGATCATTCATACATTCATCATACAAATTTTGTGACATGAATGAGTGCTCCTAACTTATTTATGATCCTAAACATAACACACATGAGGATCATTCCCAAATATGGTAGTAAAACAAAATAAAAAATTCACATCACAAGAGACATTTTAGATAGAGGCATGATATTATATAATATATTGTACATATGCTTAACTTACAATATTCATTTTTTAATTTTAATTTTTTTACTTCTGATTTTTCTTTGTAAACATATTTTAAAGTGAATTTTATTCATATACCAAGTTTTTCTATTTTATAATACTTTTACATATTTATTTTTATTTTAAAAATATCAATTTTGGGGGCATATAAGCCATTTTTCACTTCTTGAAAAACTTGATTTTTAAAAATAAAAATATATATAAGTATTGTAAAATAGTAAAACTTTGTATGTGAATTAAATACACTTAGAAAAATACGTTTATGAAGAAAAATAACTAATAAATAAAATTAAAATTAAAAAATAAATATTTTAAGCTAAGCATATATAAATTATATTGTATATAACACACCTTAGATAGATAAAAGTATTTTATCTTGTAATAGCATTTATTGCATATAAAGTTCATCAATAAACAAACTTACTACCAAGTTTTTTAAAAGAAATACTTAAAAGACTTGCTTACATTAGCATTTATTCTTCCTCTACTATTTCCTTTTCTTTCCTACCATAACCAACAAAAAATGCATAACATATATTTATGCTTTTACACATGTTTGTTTCATGCAAAATGGCATTTGACTATATGTTCTACCTATCAAGACCTTAGTATTTTTCAACTTGAAAACCTCTTTTACAAGCAACTCTAGCCCATTTTACACATATACAAATATTTTGACTTCATTTAAAATCCTCAATATGGAACTTAATAATTCCATTTTGCTTTTGGGTTAATGACAGCTATGTGAACTATCTATCCTTGAAATATGTCTCAGAAACTTACAATAAATGATATATGGAACGTGCTACAATGCACCCGGGTGAACTTAGCTTAGGTGCACCTAATGTTTTAAAAATCGGACCAAACCGGGCGGTTGTACCAGTTCTGTTCCAGTTCATTGGTTTTTCTGGTTCAACTACAGTTCGACCGTTGGTTTGCACCAGTTGAATCGGAAAACCGAAAACCGGTCACAAAACCAGTTCGGTTTTTAAAATATTGGGTGTAAAAACTCATTTTAAAATTTTTTTTATACAACCGTTAATCTAGGTGTATTTAACATACATAATATTTTTTTACCATTTTTAGATATTTGTTTTTGATTTTGTTAAAATCAGTGGCATTTTTGTAATTTATGAAGCAATTTTTTAACTCATTAATTACAAAAATGCTACTAATTTTAAAAAATAAATATATAAAAATATCAAAAATAGTAAAAATTGATGCATATATAAAATATACCTGGATTAACAATTATATGAAAATTTTTTCAAAAAAATAAAAACAAATGGATGAAATGCACCCAGGTGCATTGAAGCTGAATGCACCTGGGTGCATTCGGTCACCGTCAATGATTATATAGGATACTTATGCCTTTATATCTTTTCGTATCCCGAAATACCCTTAAATAAACTTATGCATCAAATAAATCTTTCCATTAACATATAAATTCACATTTGAAACTTAAAATTAACTTTATACACGACATATGAATGACATTCACTTTTATAAAATCTATTTAGATTCAATATAGCTATTGCTTCATAAAATATAGCTCTTGCAGCCATATAATCAGTTTAAAGTCCAGTAGATTACATTTTCGTTTTTCATTCAATCATTGACTTATATTTTTAAATATCAAAATAGGTTTTCCAATTGAATTCATTTCCTTAAGAATTATTATCGTTCATTTCAATCATTTTATACACCAAGTTTTCAAATTCAAATATGGTTTCATCACACCTATCAAAATCGTGTACTTCTCATTGACCTATGTCATCGCTTTTAAAATCATAAGCTAACATGTATTTAAATATTCAAAGTATTCACTCAAGAGAGTACTCAAGATTATTAGAATATCTCATACATTCGTCTGCATCTGAATCCTACATTAAATAGGTTCTATACTAACCATTTTTTATGTTGCTCATTATGAATCACGATAAAAGTTCAATTAAATCAATAGCGAAATATTATCAGTTTAACCTCAAATATCAAATCATATATAGATTAATTCAGGCAAAACCTTAATCGATAGAATTTTAGAAGTGAAAAATCATACATGTCATCATTTACAACTTGTAAATCCATTATGTCGGCGGCACAAACAGCGCAGTCGGCCGCCGGTCTCTCTCCTCCCTCTTTGCCTTTTCCATTTTTGTGTTGGCGGTTAGGCACGCACACGTGCCTTCTCCCCCTTATCGACAAATATCTGGTTATATAATATATGCGATGTATGTATCCCATAAATCAGGCAGATTAGTCTTCTTAATTAAATAGCTACCATACACATCTCGGTGACTAATTAAATAACTCCTTAAAGCATTATCATTTCCGAATTAAAATAATTTAATTAATATAAATTATTTAATATGACTAATTCGCTGAAACTAATTAATTTATGGTTAATTAATACTCCTTTTCCATCATTACGTCTAATAATGACATTTCGACCCATTTCCTTTTTTCATCAATGTGGCTCTTTCTATAGTCTTAGACCATTAACAAAAGTTCGATTTCCATATTTGATGACCCAAAATTTCCCATGTACAGATATCATCTGTTCACGCTTAATCTTTAAAAATTATGAATTTTATGGCCCAAAATTTCAATCGAAATATGTCATATGCCCATTTTCACATCTTTAGAGTTGGAGGTTCACACCATCCTACCCTTTTATGTCATTAAATCATGCTGCTTATAATCTTTAGATTGTTTAAATCAATTTAAATTACTCAATACGGACATTTAAATGAAATTAATTAATCCATTATTAATTAATATAAATATTTTCATTATTTTTTAAAATGGCAATTTAATTTCCTTTCACTTCCATTAATTTGCAATTCTTTATTCTCTTTTATAATTTCAGGCTATTAATGAATTTTAATTTCATTTTTTAATAGTTCAAAACTTTTCATTCCTGTTACAACTTACAAGTTCACGCTTAAATTTAAAAATGGTGTTAATTTCCTTTCGTTTCTATTTTCTTTACTTCTATAATTATTTTTAGAGTTCTACATTTAAGGTTATTGCTAAGATTTGTGGTTCACTAATGCTACATATGAAATTTAAATTTTGGTGATTCAACAGTCACGCCGTGTGCGGGGCGAAATACATGGGTAGAAGTTTGAATATGCCTACTTTTACTCTTCAACATGACGAGTGGACAGCCTATATTTTCGGAACAGATCCTGGATTCTTCACAAGTGTTTGAAGATGCCATTTGCACGAAAGAGTCCATGTTCTTGATGCCTCACACGTGCATCTTCCATAGACAAACGCGGCATCTGATTAAACAGAAAATGAATTGTTATTAATGATAAAAATTGCGAGAGAAACAAAGTGATGATCTCTTGTTGCCTGCGGATAAAAGTACTAGCTAGATCTACTTATACAGTGAATACTAACTCGTTGGAAATCTCGACGGGAACTAAGAACACTTGTTGCAAGAGCATCAGCAGTAATCAGAAACAGAAATGAGTAAAGAAATCACTATGGAGGCAGCGACATCTCTCCGTCCATCTTTTATGAAGAAGATGCTTCTTTTTCTTCTCCTGCAAATTGTGTTTATTCATGGCTCCGATCATGAAGAAAGAAAGGTTTATTTCTTGGCTTTTGATTAGTTATTTCTTGTAATACTCGAGTTGCATTGGTTTTTGCCTTAATTGGATTCTTTCTTTTGAGAAATTATCCAATGCTGACCGCGGGTTGAGTTATTTTTAATAATCTTGATGATATATTTAAGCATAAGAATATTATTTATGCTTTCGATGGGATTGGCATTAGTTGGATGATGATGATCCAACCGTAGCTTTATTAGTTCATGGGGAAGCACATGCAGCGGCAGCATTTGAGCATGAGATCATTTCTTTAATTTTTCTGATGTTGTATTTATAGCTTTTGTATTTTGGTGATACTCTCACCATTTAATTCCATCTGGTTATCTTTGAGTGGTTAACAGCCATACATCATATACATGGGTGATGTCCCGAAGCCCAGGCCATCGTTATCACGGATGAAAGAGCACCATCATTCCTTCCTTTCAACTGTGATTGGAGAGTAAGGCCATCTTTACCATCTATTAGTAAAATTTGGTAATTATCAGTTAATTAGTAAGTCACCCAAAAACAAAAAAAAGTTATGTCACCTTGCACATAGTCTTGTACAATCTGGGCCATGGGAAGTTTTGGTTGTTTGCATTATATCTATGATCATGTACCATAAATTATGGTACATTTGACTCAAAATGGGCCCAAAGTTCACTTAAATTTATTAATAGTTTAAACAATTACTTACCCATGTATAAATTATATCTTAAATAGTTTTATGTTGAAAAAATAAGTTTAAAATTATTATTTATATCTAACAAATTTACTATGTTAATTTTGTATCATTTTCAAAAAAACTCGTACACGTATCTAATTTGGATAAAGATTGGTATAGTAATAAAATAAATAATTCTAAATATAATAAATAAAGTAAATTATCATTTATGAGAACCTTTTTGGCCAAATATATCACAATTTGCAGAACATGTAAAGGTACATGATTATGTCTCGTATATATATTTGATGGCATAGGTGTATACAATTGGAGTATGGCAGAAAAATATAGACATAATTAAACACAGATATTTAATAATAGTGATGGATGTTTTGACTATTAAAATTATTATGAAAATTTACACGCATGATTAATTAAATATTATAAATTTGGTATAAATTTGCAGCGAATTGATTGCAAAGCAGTCAAGGATATACAGCTATCGAAAGAGCTTCAATGCAATAGCAGCAAGGCTTCTTCCTCACGAAGCCAAGAAACTCTCGGGTTTGTACTTTTTGTATTAATTGTCATAATCAAAAATCGGTTGCATTTCAATAAGCATTAATTAATTAAGTGTAGCGTTTGGATTAGTTTGTAAAAAGAAGTATTAATTGGATTCCTGCGCGTGCATGGCTCAGTCAGCTTGTTTTTATTTACTTTTTTCTTTTTTATTGAAGCCTCAGTCAGCTTTTTAATTCTAAGTTGGTTGGATCTCTTCTGCTGTAGAGATGGAAGATGTAGTATCAGTGTTTGAGAGTGGGTATCGCCAGCTTCACACAACGAGATCATGGGATTTTGTGGATTTTCCATCAATGGTGAAGAGAAATGGCGGTGGTGAGAGTAACGTGATTGTGGGAATGTTGGACACAGGTAGATGAATAACTGCAAATATCAACTCCTCACCTTTTAATTTGTTTTCTTCGTAAGTGCTTGCTAATTAATTAAGGCTGTGGATAGCTTCTGCATATTTTACTCCATTGGTTTGACTCAAATGTCTGGACTTAATTCCCAGGAATCTGGCCTAGTTCCAGGAGTTTCAGCGACGAGGGACTCAGCCCACCTCCAAAAACGTGGAAGGGCAAGTGCACGAAAACCGGCAATTTTAGTGGTTGTAACAGGTCTCTCTCTCACAAGATAGAAATAAGAATAAAAAGAAGAAAATGTCTATCCTAGATAAGTAATTATTTGAGTTGAAGAAACACCGTTAGAAAATTTATTTTTGACATGCAAAAGCATGACAAATTTTCATGGTTAAAGTTTATAGCCAAGAAATTGATCGCAAACTCCCTAGTAGAAATATATTACCTATGATTGCTAGTTGCCAATAAAAATGATCATTACATATGCAAATACATAAAATAAAAAATCTTTTCTTATATGAGATCTCTTTTCCATATAGCCTTATTCATTTTTACATCTTTTATGATTGATAAATGTTTACTTTAGTAATTATATTTAGTATCATTTGTATTATTATATAAATCTTTTTATAGCTTGCATTATTGCATATCATTTTGATCTATAAATGTCTAAAATTAATATAATAAAATAATTTCGTACTAAATATTAACTTGAAAATTATATTTTCAACATCTAAAATATAATTCTTATGTGCATAAATAATTTTATTTAGTATTGTTACATTCTAATGTATATGTGAATAAATTTAAGTATTTTTCATAATTTATATCTAAATATTATTTGTTTTAAGAAAATATAGCACATGCACATCTTTGATTTCAATGAAGCTTTTTTTTATATATAAAAATGAAGTTTATTTTTTTAGCTAAACAGATTATGCTAAATTTAGTGAATGAAGTGAATTTTTTTCAATCATCAAATATTAGAACCTAGCACACCTTGATGATAATGTAAACTTCACCTTATTCATTGTTTTAAAAATCATTTGTTTGTTTAGATTAAAATTTTAATTTCATCTAAGTGAAAGACGTGCATAATTCTTATTTATAAATATATAAAATCAATAAAATAAAATTATGTAATCTTTATATTCATATGGAAACTGTTAATTTAGCATCTAAACTCTTTAAAACATTATTCCTTTTTTTGTTAGAATAAAACAGTATTGCTTTATACACGAATGATCACATGAATTACCATAACATTTTAATACATCTCTATTTTTGACAAATATTTTCATAATATATTTTGAAGCAAGTGTATATGACCTACCGGATAGTTGAATTAAAATGATTTTTTATTAACATAATCTAACAAATGATTTTCATTATAAGAAAATACCAAAAAATAGGTTCGAATCCAGCAATAGGATTTCGGCCCGAAATGGAAATGTGTTCTCCCGTTGTTCGTGGGAGCAAGTAGTCTCCCGTTTGATTGTTGGAAGCTGTGTCTTCCTGTTTACTTGGTGAAGCAGTGTCTCTAAATTTGTAAGAATGTCTCTGGCATTCAGTGTAATATGTGTTGAGATGTATATAAATATTTTTCAAAAAAAAAAATTGTGTTCCTCGGAAGTGCGACGGAAGAGAATGTGTGTAAACCAAACTAGATGTATCAGTAATTACTTAGATACAATCAATTAGCTAGCTCAATCTGAAATCAAGCAGCATTAATTAATTAATTAACATTATTGAATTCTCCTCATTCATGCACAGGAAGATCATAGGTGCCAAGTACTACAGGCTGGACGGCCCGTTACCAAGCACAGCCGATGAATTGTCCCCCATCGACATGAGAGGCCACGGCACTCATACCTCGTCCATCGTGGCCGGAGTTCACGTCAGGGGCGCAAGCCTGTTTGGCCTTGGAGGTGGGATGGCCCGTGGGGGTGTGCCCATGGCCAGGATTTCCATGTACAAGGTGTGCTGGCAGAACGAAGGCTGCTCCGACATGGACATCCTTGCCGGCTTCGACGACGCCATCGCCGACGGCGTCGACCTCATTTCTATATCCATCGGTGGCTACAACCTCGGTATTTTCAATGACCCAGTCGCCATCGGCGCCTTCCATGCCATGAGGAAGGGTATACTGACCACTGCCTCCGCTGGCAACCAAGGCCCGCGGCTGCAGACCATTTCCAACGTCGTCCCCTGGATACTCACGGTCGCTGCCAGCGGCACCGATCGCCAGTTCAGGACCAAGATCAGATTGGGTGATGGCGAGACAATTGCTGTGAGTTCTTTCTTCTTCATATGGAGGGATAGGTGCGTCCGTATATCTAGCTCCTTCATTTAATTTCTCTTGGAACATTCTACAGGGGATCTCAATTAACACGTTTTCGCCAAAGAGGCTAGTCTATCCTCTCATCAGTGGAGCAAATGCAGCCAACAAAAGTTCCAAGGTTTTCTATGGCTCAGCCAGGTAAATATTAATCAAATTTATCAGTCAGTAGATCGGTTGTTACCCTGGCAATAAAACTCTATATTTAATTTATAAATTAAATTTTAGTACTTTTGGAGATATGTATATAAATGCATGGATATGTGAGTAATTTTTTAACCGTTAAAATGGCTAAAAATATCTCTATATTTAAATAAAAATTTTGTATGTTTATATTTAAAAATGGTAAAATTTTCTTTATGAGTTACATATATTTGAATTAACAGTTCTATACAACACAAAATAATGTAATTTTTAGCCCGGATTAATAAGATCATGCCTCCAATTAAAAATGCAATAGTGCTTGAGAATTTAAGATTGATTGATAATAAGACACCTATTACCTGTTTTATTTATTAATTGTAGTTCATGCGACTACGATACCCTGGACAAGAACGTGGTGAATGGAAAGGTGGTGTATTGCATCCCAGGGTCGGGCGGTCAGGACGAATCTGTTAAACTTGCCGGAGGAGCTGGTGCTATCATTAGAAATGCTATGTGGAAAGACACTGCTTTAAGCTTGGTTCTTCCCGCAGCCTTCGTCACAACGGCTGAGGCAAACATCATCTCCAACTACATGAATACCACCAAGTATAAATTCTCCATTTGATTGGTCCAATTCTGCAAATGTAAAAAGTGTGAGCTGTGACTCATCACTTTCTGGCTAATTGATTTTGTAGGAATCCAGAGGCGGTAATATACAAGACACAAGAGGTCAACGTGACCAACTCTCCGTTTGTGGGTTCATTCTCTTCTAGAGGGCCCAGTACCATTTCTTCCAAGATTCTCAAGGCAAGTACTGTTGCTAGCAAATCTCATGCAATTGACGATATTCCCATCTTCTATGAGGTGCAAGCTAGGTTCATGAAACTTAAGTTTGTATTAATCTTAATTTTAACATTATTTATAAAACTTAAATCCCAGTTCCCTTTTATCTTATCTGTAAAACATAAATCTTAATTTTATTTATGAAAATTGGGTTCGAATTAGAACTTATGTTGACATTTAATTTAAGAATGATAAGTTTAAATTTTGATATAAATATAAAATGACAATAAATTAGGTAAGGAAAATAATAATAAATAATTCAACTATTTTTTAAAAGTATAATAATATATAATATATTTTCAGAAGAAAATTTAACCTTTCAAAACAAGATAAATGAAGAAAACAATAAACTTAAAAGTAAATAATATAAACATAAAGATAAATGTAACCAAAAATAACATAATTACAACATGACAAATATATAAATAATATAAAACATAAATATGAAGAAATATTGTTTAGGTATTATGTATATTAAATATATAAATGCAATTGAGCTCAGGTTCCTTGGATTCGGGTTTTCTTAAACCATACGACTAACTCTGTTTAATTTCTAGGGCTGGTTTGGGCATGATCATGCCCAAGTGTCATCCTTAAATTCTTTTGTCAGTTCAATTATGGGAATGGATGCCAGGCAAGAAACCGATGGCTGGCTTTCAAAGTAAAAGCCCATTCTCTCACTAGCCACTAACAGCACAATTAAGCAGTTTCGATATGGCATAGAGCTTCAAGCCAATCACCCATCTACGCAGAGCCAAGCTTCTTGATCTCTTTTTGTGGTCTGTCTCAGAGGCAGAGCAATGTCGACTTTCTTGTTTGAAAGCAGCAATAATGTATATTTTGTTCACAAAACAAATGATGGATGGATGACAGCCCGACATCACGGCACCCGGAGTGGACATCTTGGCTGCTTATTCAAGGCTGGCTTCAGTGACAGGATCAAAGAACGACGACCGGCTCTCGGATTTCAACATAATGTCTGGAACTTCCATGGCTTGCCCGCATGTAACTGCTACAGCTGCCTACGTCAAATCTTTTCATCCTCGTTGGTCACCCGCCGCAATCAAGTCTGCCATCCTCACAACTGGTACTTTTAAAATCATTCTTTCTCAAAATAAATTTCCTCACAGTACTGCCGCTGCTAACATTCATTTTATGATTACACTTCGATTCAACTCCTTGTTATTATTCAATTTAGCAAAGGTCATGGATCCCAAGACGAACAAGGGAGCCGAGTTTGCCTACGGCTCCGGCCACATACACCCTGCTAGAGCAATCCATCCCGGTCTCATCTACGACGCAGATGAGGCATCTTACGTCTCCTTCTTATGTATGGAAGGCTACAAAGAAACCTCACTCCAGATAGTCCTCGGCACTAAATTGAAATGCTCCAGTGTCCAGGCAACACATGGGTATGACGGTCTAAACTATCCCACCATTCAATATCAAGTCCCTGGGCCCCAAGAACGTGTATCAGCTGTGTTCCAGCGCGTGGTGACTAATGTTGGAAGGAAGAAGGCAACGTACCGAGTAACCATAACGGCAGCACAAGGCCTGAACGTGACTGTCAAGCCGGAGACGCTGAAATTTAGTAAGTTGCACCAGAGGAAGTCATTCCAGGTGCTGCTTAAGGGCTCCCCACTAGGAAACGTGATGCTCAAGTCAGCAGAGATCGTGTGGGGTGATGGCAAACACTGGGTCAGAAGCCCCATTGTTGTCTACCAGAGTCCTATTTAATCCCTAGATAGATTCGTCTTTAATTAATTAATTAGGTGAAAAACTAAATCCATTCATAGCAGTTTTGTTTTACGTTTATGCATGACTTCGTGCCTTCTTGATTTAGGTGATTGATCGGCAGGACAACTGTTTTTGTTTTTGTTTTTTTTTTTTAACCCCCGCTTTCCTAACTTTTATCTCCTGATATTATTAATCGCTTCAAGACTCATTTCCCATTATATGTAGCCACATGCATGCTGTCCAAGACCTAATTAAGAACTGTGTTTTACTTGTCTTATCAAACTTGCTAACACCAAACATAAGACCGATCAACCAATTAAGCTTCTGGCTCACGATCAATTAACCAGTTCAACTGTCTAGTTAGTTTAATATATTTTAGTTTAGAAATATTTTTAAAACTAATAGGATATAAATATTATGTTAGGACAACCATCAAACTAATCTCTCGTACCAACCCTCAGGCGGTAACGTATGCATGGTTACCATCCCAGCAACCTCCGTGTGAGAACTGTCGAACTAAGTATTTCAGCCCCTAGTTAGATTAACATGTGACGTTAAGGCAACGCCCCGTGACCTCGAGAGATTCCAAAGCTGAGGGTATTCTTATGATCCTGGAAGCCCTCAGTCTCAAAAGAAGATGTAGTGTACTACAACCCTCCTATCTATATTTCTCATCGGACAGAAGTATAATCCGATCAAGATAGGGAATATTAGAGGGCTCATATCCTACTACAACAAAGATTTTGAGTTAGAAAGTATTCCTATATTAGGAATGGTATTCTCGGCTTCAGGTATGTTGATTAAATTCCTAATTTTCTGTCCCTTTTGTTTGGTATATAGTCATTCCCCCTAGGGAACCCTTCAGCATAGTTTAAGTTTTAACCTCTTCTGTCTTACAGGCAATGTATCCTGGTCAAACCACCAACATTTGACATACCCACGGTTCAAGACTTCATCTAATTTCGATCCATAATTGTTATGATGACAAGGAAGAGGAGATAGAGGTTAATGGTACTGTAGTGGGCGTTCCTATAGATATATTAAAAAATAGAAGTGGTACAAAGTGGTCCATTACCCAATATAATATTGCTATGATACATGCACGATTTGTTCTAGCAATATATATTCTTATGACAGTATTCTGTACGGATTTATGTGTTAATTAGCTCTCTCATTTTTTATTTAAAAAAAAAACAGGTGTGTGGGAGGGGGCCGGGGTGATGAACCTTAGAAGCCTTAAAAAGTACTTCTAAAGGATTTTAGATGGCTTTTTCGTTTAGGGTTTTTAACCTTTTTTTGTCAAAAGTCTTTTAAACTCTTTTAGAGATGCTTTTTACAAAGGGATTTTTGCATATCTTTGCCGTAAGAGGCTTTTTACAGAAAGATTCTAGACCCTTTTAACCTTAAGAAGCTTTTATGGAGAGTTGTAGACACAACTTTGCCTAATGAGATTTTTTTGCAGAAGGGTCATGAACCCATTCAGTCTTAGAAGACTTTTTACAAATGGTTATAGCTTTGTTTAGCCTTTAAAAACTTTTTGTAGAGGGTTTTGGACCCATTTAACCTTAAAAGACTTTTACAGAGCCATTGGGAAACCGTTGAATCTTAGGAGTGAGGTTGTCCTGCTCAACCTTAAAAAGAATTTAAAAGATTACAGAGGCGCCATAGAAAGATGGATATGTTGAAAGTAACGATGAGGGGAAACAAAATTAAAGAAAGAAAGAAGTCATTCCTATGGGAAGAAAAAATTAATATATACGAGAGAGATCATGGAGAGATGGTTAGAAGAAGCCGAGAATATTGAAGGTATTCCACATTTCTATTTGGTACACCCCAAAACTACATTAATTAGGCCCTGAAGCTTTAGATTCTATTATGGAATGGATGGTAAAAGGACTTTTTTCCCATTTCCAAATAGTAAATTGAATTATATCTCATGCAAACGAACATCCTAAGATTGTTTTTGAAAAAGTCTCTTCTTCTGGCTTTAAATAACTTGTTCTAGCTGAACAATGTCAATAAATATTTAGCAAAAGATTGAAATTCAAATTGGGCCCAGCTTAACTTTTGGATTTTTTTGTTTATAGCAATTCTAGAAGCGAAGTTGATTAATTTGACAGAGTTCATTTCACATTGGTAACATAATATTAAACGACTAATACATAGAATATTAGAATATTGTTTTTTCTTTTCCAACTTATGGGGTTGTCACTTTCTACCATCGATCCTACCATTGAGGTGTGGCACCCGTCTGCACCGCCAGATTAATGTCTTCACTTACGTCCCAACTCCCGCAGATGCCATTTAGGTACACTCCGATTAAGGATTGGAACAGGACGTCAGGACTGTTTCAAAGGCACAGTCCAGCACCAACCAGTACTACCTGTAATCCAGATCCGTCTACGTTAGTTTACATAAGATATTTATTTATATTTAGTTAACTAAAATATTAAAAAAAAACTCAGGATTGAATGCTTTGGTGGGCTCTAACTAATTCAAAGTCGATAATGAAATTACTGCAAAATTCATAATTACACGATTCTTAAAATCTCTACACTTGCATCCTGTTAATTGAACCATAACTTGCCACTGCATGGATAGCACTATTTTAAAGGGCTGCAACTCTGTGGAAACGTTTTTCACCTTCCACAAAAATATAAATGATTTTAATGTACTTTTGTAAATTTTAAACTCTTTAGCTTGTTTGAAACAATGCTTTACGTATTGTAAATAAAAGAATTTTCAAAAAATATCTATATATAAGCCAAATTTTATTTAAAGTTTAAACATATGAAGTTAAATGGTTTTAATTGTTCGATATACTGCTATTATTTTTAGTAAATATACAAGACATGTTGGTGGGCTGTGTTTTACAAAGCGCCTTATAGCTAGTGAGGTCCAAATTATGTCTTTTCAGTTTTGTGGGATACATGAAAAGTTTTTCATTGAATAGCTACTCACGTATTAGTTATTTAGCCTAAGGGTGAGTTCGTTATAAGGTAGAAAAGCGAGAAATGTTGAAAGAAACATTTTTCACTATTTTAACCACCTTTTAATATAAATTGACATTGTAATTACCTAACTACATTATTTTCCCATCATAATATGTAAAGTCTAATGGTCTTTCACATTTTTATATAATTATACTATCTATTTTGATTTTATTCCCTTACTTTCAATCACAACACATCATGTTCTCACTTTTTAAAATTTTCTTCACAAAATTTTCTTCCGTTTTTATCTTAAACTAAACATATTCTAAATATAAAAATTAACTTGGTTGCAGTATTTACATTTTGTAATATTAAAAAAATTGATCCATTTGTACTTGCTATAGGTTATATACAAAGCTGATTAAAATAAATTGACTGTGACGAAGAAGAATCCAATGCATGAATTAATTCATTACAACAAAATTTATTATATATGTCACTTTTCTTAGAATTTGGCTACATTTGGCATCAAATGCAGCTGTCCTGTATTGATTGCATTCAAAATTTAGCTAAGTTCTGTACTGATTACACCCAAAATTTAATTACTATTTGCATTTAAATTTTAATATTTATGCTAAACATTATTTTCAATTTCATTTGATGTGAAAAGTGACCATGTTTAACCAAATGCCAACCATTTAAAAGCAATTAAATACTTACAGTTAAGTAATTAATTATAACCAAAATATATTTATTGTATATAAATATATATTTAATTAACTAGAAAAGTAGCTACATAAAACGAAAATTGTTGCCGTGATCTTAAAAAAAAAAAATTAAAAATGAAATTTCCAATGAGCTGCAAATTGCAACTCCCATTTCAAAGTAGGAAAGGCCTTATATAATTCTGCATGTAATATTATAAGCAGTTACCGACATAATATTATATGCAGCATATAAGCATTCACTGTTGTTCCTCCAATTCGTCCATATACGCGAGCTTTTTGAAATCCACACTTTATGCAATTTATTTATCATGTTAATTTGTTTTTAGATTATATCGTTTGCGGCGTGTACTAATGTCCACCTTAGTTAATATGCGCTCCCATGTTAACCACGTGGCATGGGGAAATGGTCCTCGTAGTGGCGGCAATAGTCTTCCCCATTTGGCAATTTAGTCTCGTAAAAAATTTGTAAAGGTTTATAAAATTAATTTGTAAGAAAATTGATAAAATTTTTCATGACTTTAATTTGTAATAAATCAATGAAAAATGAAATATTATAAAGTATAATTACAGAATAAAACAACGAAAAATTAATATGCACTCATCGATTCAAAATGTTACCGCAAATCTGAAATTGTAGGAGATTATAAGTAGAGGCAACTAAAAAATTTCTAAAATGGTTAAAAAAGGCCTACTGTGCTTTCTTTTGATATCGAAAGTCCAAAAAGAAATGAAAAAGTGATTTACTTCAAATAAAGACCGTTTTTCTACTGCGTTCAAAAACACCAATAAAACTCTTCGACATAAGGATAAAACTAAACCGAAATTCTTCATCTTATACACGCGGCTGTTCGATCTAACCCACTTTTCAAAGGACGGAAAGTGCGAGCAACAGCTATTTCCATTTTCCGCCGCGCGTATGGATGGAAGTACGTGGGAGATTTCTTTGACTCTTCGCGGGCATGCCGATCGAAACACGCAATCGCATTTGTAATCACCCTGCCAAAGAAGGTGGCGATTCCTTCTCCGAATCATCTCTGCGTTTTATTTCGATGCCCAGATACATTTATATGTATGTGCACTACCTCATCCACCGAAATTAAGTGCCATCCACGTGCGCATGAATGTGGGCGCCTTTCATCACGTCAGCCACGAGAGCTAGTTGGGTGTTTGTGATATATATATCACATACATGTTTCTACTTTCTAGTCGGTGGAGCCAAACCCGAAAGAATTGAAAAAAGACCATATTCTACAGTACTCATTAACTACGCCTTTCTTCTACCTTACATAAAACATATTATAAGCGTTTGTTTACAAGTATTAAATGGTAAAGAAATGGAGATCGACGAAGTTGGTAATCGTCACGTGCTATTGCTAATATCAACAATACCCAAATGCTCTATGCGGTGTTACATGCAGGAAAGTATACGACTACATTCACAGTTACTTCTTTTAAGCAAGTGTTGGCCACCCAACTAGCACTTGAGTATGGAAAAACATTATTCAGTGCTTTCAGGTCATTTAAGAAAAAGCTGACAAAATTCATTTTCATATCATACAGTGTTTATGATGATCCGCCAATAGAATAATAACAAGGAGAATATGTTTTATGTACAAGAAAGATATATAGTAACAGCTGATCACAAACAGGCATCTAGAACAGCTGCTGTTAGTGTGGGCCATGCGTCTATGTATCTATCCATCATTTGTGTAATTTAACTTCATTCTCCATGAATGAACTAGGATTTCAATTTATGAACCATGGCCGGGAGACCACCGCTGAGTGTGGCAGTGAGCCCTGGGGCAAACTTGAGTTTGCAGTGCTCATCAGCCACTTGGACCTTGAACATGCGAACCACAGCGGCGGCCACGCTCTTCATCTCCATCAATGCCATCTCCTTCCCGAGGCACACCCTCGGACCGGCATGAAAGACTGGATACTTAAAGACGCTCACCGGCGAGAAGATGCCGTCCTTCAGCCATCTCTCCGGCTTGAATTCATCGCAATCGCTCCCCCATATGTCTTCCATCCTCCCCATTGCGTAGGGGTGGTATGTAAGCCTGGTTCCTTTGCTGATGAACGTGCCGTCAGGGAGAACGTCGTCCTCTGAAGAGAACCTGGAGTCGAATTGCACTGGGGGGAACAATCTCAAACATTCGTACACAGAAGCATGCAGATAGTGCATCTCTTTCAGATGCTCGAAGCAGGGAACCTCTTCTTCCTTGGACATTATACTTGAGACTTCATCTCGTATCTTGCTTTCGACGTCTGGGTTTTTGGACAACAGCCAAAAGAAGCTGGTGAGACCCGAAGCGACGGTGTCACGGCCGGCCAAAAGGAAGCTAATGACTATATCCCTCAGATACGTGTCGTCGTCGGTGAAAGACGCCATGAACCTGGAGAGAAGGTCGTTCCGTCCCACGAACCCCATCTTCCGCCTATGCCGTATGATCTCCTCGGCGAACACATTCACCAGCCGGACGGCTTCCCGCAGCTTCTTCTCGGACCCCAAGTTCAGTAGCCTCTTGATCTTCCAAGTCACGGGCAGCGCTGCCGCAGCCCGCTTCGCGCACAGCCTGGAGGCGAGGTCGAATGCCACCGCGAACTCCGACATGGGAAGCCCGAGCTCGAGGCAGCCCGGATCCAACCCGAAAGAGATCCTGCAGATGTTGTCGAAGGCGAACCTCCGAAACAAGTCCTGCAAGTCGAACACGTGGCCGTCTCTCTCCGCGAACGAGGCGAGGAGCGGCAGCAGCCGGTCGCGGATCTCGCCACTGACAATCTGGAAGGCGTACGAACGGACGGACACGCTCCCGAGCTCCAAGCTCCCCGTCTTCCTCTGGAACTTCCAGGAATCGCCGTCGACATTGAAGATGCCGTGGCCGAGAAGGTCGCGGAGGATGGCGGAGAAGAACTTGCCTTTTGGGTAGTTGTCAAAGCGGGTCTTGAGCATGTGCTCCACGTTCTCGGGGTTGGCCGTGACGGTGTTGCCGAGGATGTGGATGTGGATGGTTTTGGTGGGCGATTGGCGGAGCAGATGCGCGTACCAGTCGCAGAGATTGTCGAATTCGGCGGTCCAAGCGGAAGTGAGATAACTGCGGCAAACGTCGCAATTGCACCAGGGGCGGATCCGGAAGAAGAGGAGGAGAAGAGAGAGGATGGAGAAGACCGCTGTGAAGGAGAAGAAGAGGAGGGAGAAGGAGGATCGAAGGCAGAAGAGCCACCAAGAGAGAGGTGCGTTCTCCATGGCTGTGAGTGTGGGAGTTGGAAGGCCAGATGCTGTGGTGGTGTAGATTTTATAGCCCTCCACACAACCGCTGACGCCCACTCACCCTTTACCCTTATCAGCTACACACATTCGGGCGTGCCGTTTCATAAATTTGAACCGTTCATTGCACGTAGCATTCGGCAAAGATTATCTCGCCGATAGAAGATTTCCTGAACGGTCGTGTTTTTGAGGGGATTTATCGAAAGATGGCTTTTGAAATTTGCGCGGCGAGGATGCTTAGATGGTGCGGCGGTTTGCGCGTGCAGCTCCAGCGATGGTGTGTTGCGGAAAAGATGGGGAGGTCGTTTTCCACGTCAATTTTTGCGGACAACCGCAGCGAAAACAAGCACGGATAACGCGTGCGCTAAAAAACCCGAGGAAAAGTCCTGCGCCAGACGCATCCATGGTCCATAGACGTCATGACTTTAGACACGTGCTTTTTTAAGTCGTTTGCAACCAGCAGTTCCTTTTTACCTTCACATGGAGTATACACGCTTGTGATTTTTGCAAATTAATGACGTCTTATATAATCTAGACCGTTCATATTACTAGTGAAGTATTTTATTTACACAAAATTAGAATAAATAGATATTATGGTGTATTTTTATACAATTCATCTTCAAACAACCGTTTGCGATAAATGGCAGTAGCCAAGAAGTGTGGAATCCAGGGGCTGGATTTCCTGGCCGTGGTATTGGTTTTGAAGATAGAAATCAATATTGGCTGTTGCAGCGGGTGGGCCATCGTATCATCGATCTTCTGTTTACTAAAAGGATTTGGAAAGAGTTTATTTGTTGACCGTTAGCTGTAGAGTGACGCTGACTCATGAGTTGCGGAAAGTGGAGACTGGAGAGGGTGATAGCGTCTGGCACGGTCAGTAAAAATACGACGATTATCCTTTTTTATAAACCGTTTGCACATTTATAAATTTTCTTTTTGATACCTATTAGCGAATGGAGATGTAGTTTGCAATTCACTGGAACATAATAAAAAAAACTAAGTAATTTTTAAATATGTTTATATAAATTGACTACAATTATGAATATATTTATTTAGTTTCAATAATTGTGAATAACCCCACACAATTTAAATATATTTACAAATACACCCACTATGACGGCGGATAGGTTGTTAAAATTTTCTTTTATTTCAGAAATTGTCTCTTCGTAACTTTGCTAGTTTTTCCTCTACTACAATTTCACGATTTCATCTTTCCACAAAGTTCACGAGATTGGCAACCTATACCCTCACTCCTTTCAATTACACCATCTAAGATCTACAATAATTTCATTAGATTCGAGTGATCTCAACACCAGACTATAAATCCTTTGAACATCTCTTTTTCTTTAATGATAATAATGTTAGTACTATCTGTCAAATCAATTTCTAGAAACCATGGAGATTACCAGTAATAATCAGGATGAAATTTCCGTGGTTGTTTAACATGGAAATTGAAATCGTAATACAATGTAGAAATTTGATGGTCAATAATTAGCCAACACCCATTAATTTCAAGGTTGAACAGAGTAACTAGCCTTTGTTCCAATAGCAACCATTATCTTTCTTCATCAGCCCTTGTAACATCTCTCATCATAGGAAGATTTGCAACCTTTTTTTCCTAAATTTCAATCGGCATACTCCTTAGGAACGATGATGTTCAATATGAACCTACACGATGCTAGTGGCTAAACAAAATTAAGACCATCCAAAACTAGATAGATGCACACAGATTCAGAAAAACGAAATCTCCATTAAAAGCACAACAGAGTGAGCTGTGAGGATTTCTTTCAAGTGGGTTGGCAGCCTCCATTTCGTTTGCAGTCGCCACTTGGCGCTAGATGGCAGCAATGCTACGAGTGGCATGCAGGGTTGATAGACAACAATCAAATTGGGTTTCTCTATTTGCAATTAACTATTGATTTGCTAGAGATGACTTTTGCGGGCTTCAACATGGTGATATATTCTGATGTTGGGAGGTCTATTGCTACTTCGATTTTTGGGAAGATGGTCATTGACAACCATGATAGAGTTAACAACCATTAGTAATTAGCTAGAGAAGATAGCTTTTTTGTTTCCAGTGCTTCAACGAATTACCAAAATTCATACTCATTTGAGCCTTATTCAATCTACAATCGTTTGTGGATTATAGCTGTCTATGACTGGTTGTAACATCTAATTATTATTTTTTTGAATTTTTTTTTAATAAGATGGTTAATCTAAGTCCATGTTATCTATAAATTAAGTTTTATCAATTTTAGAGATATATATATATATATTAATTTTTAAACATAGGGTATTATGGTCGTTTTAACTTTTTATAAAAATAATCACAATACTTCTATGTTTAAAAATAAAATAAATATATACGCATCTTGAAAATTGTTAAAACTTAGTTTATAGATAATATGCACATAAATTAACTATCTTATAAAAAAAATTTTAATAATAAAGAATGAATTTTTCGAGGTGACCTTATCTCAAACCGGTCTAAGAAGATCGGCCCTATATCATAAATTCATAGTTGCCTAAGTTAGAAACAAAAATGTTTCCACTTTTCTTAGAGCAAATCTAATAAAAAAATCTAAATAATATTGCAATGTTGTTTCAATGGTGGTTTTCTGTATGGAGGTACATGGTCCTTGAAGTAAGGATATTTGTGTAATTGCAAAAAAAATTAAGACATTGACAGCAGTCCACCGCGCGGTGACGCAAAGTGGTTGTCATGGGTTCAACTGAAATTTCCGGAGGTAATTTGTAATTTTCGAAATTAGTGAGTATACATGAAATGATGGCCAAACTTTGCGGTTATATTTACAATTTATTCAAAAAAATTTGTATTTTATTAGCCAAAACGGATGACGGCTGCTTCTTACTTTCTGTTTTAAATGAAAAAATTAAATAAATGTTCGTAAACCATCCAATGGAGGAGATACATAGAACTGAGGGAGGAATAGTCGCTGAGTGTACCATTAGAAAAATGAGAATTTCCAACGTTCTAGAAATTCGTGTAAAAAAATTAACAGGTGGGGACGACGGCAACCGCCACCTCAGTGGCGTACGCACATGCGCGAGGACGGCTCGTATATCATCCAAACGTTCCGAGTTCCAGCCCCTCAGAACGGTGGGCCACGCAGCCGACGCGGCGGCTGCGGCACATGCCCGAGCAGCCCAGCGACAGCTGCAACGCGCCTGGAACTTCCTCTTCCTCTTCACCAATTCATTTGATTCCCGAAGATGCCTGGATTTGGTGTCAAAAGATTTCAAATTATAGGTATGTTTGGCAATTAATAGAAAATATCAGATTCAAATTTTTTAATTTAAAATTTTTCATTCTCCGTAATTATTATATTTTTTAATTATTTTTTCACAATTTTTCTATATAATTATCATACTTTTTAATCATCTCTACGCAATTATCCACGTACTTAACTTATTTATTTTAACTTTATCATCTTTATTACTTATTATTATCTCTATTATATCACATCATTTGATAATTTTTACTTTACACGGCTCTTCATAAAAAAATTTATTTATGACCGAGCATACCATGTAATTCGGACAGTTGGCTCTGGCCCTTCCGAAAACGATAAAGCAGGGTTTCTAGACGGAACAATAATAAAAAAAAAAAAAACGATTTATTTTCCACGCCATGCTATTCCGACTTTTCTCACGCTACAGCCGTACATCCCCCTTAATTCTATCTTCCGTACAGTGAATCGGACAACCAGTTCCGGTGCAGGTTCAATTGCGGGTGCGAGTCTCCCAATAACGAAGCTCAGGGGTCTTCCCTGCGCGTCAAACTCGGTGGCATGTCCAGTTCAGCGGGAGTAGGTCAATCTCCTCCCTCGGAACCCTTTCTAATCCCGATTCAGATCGTACCCCGCATTCGGGCATGGCACTACACAGCCGCTGGGCCAATTTGAAGTTGTTCATTGCACCAGTATCTTCTCTTGGAACGCCGCTGCATCGGCAATAAAAACTTCCTAGAAAAACTTTATTTCACATGTTTTTTGAAAATATTTTTACACAACTATTAAATATTTACTTTTTTGGATATTTGTAGATATTTTCATGTTAAATATATTTAAATTAATAATTTTATAAAAAAATTTAAAAAATATATAAATGGATATTTACAGTTGAATACACGAAGTTTAAATGCACCCGGGCCTACACAATTACATTCCCACAGATAATGTCACTTTTACATCACATCCCGGGTCTCATTCCACGTCTCATTCGTGAACAGGAAAGTCATGGCAGGCAAGGATACATTATTACTCACGAATCGGATTATGACAGGTCAGTGGACAAACCCTGTCTCAACGGCTCATAGTACCCAATGGAAATGTTACACATGACAAGAGTAAGTAGTGAAAAAACTGCAGATTTCAACGAAGGAACGAGGTAGTTGTTCCTTTGATTTTACAGACGTTTTGATTGGATCCGATCGTTAATCATGCTTTGAGTTATTGCTCTCATATACCCACTAAAAGTTTTTAAATTTGAAAGCACAAACGGAAATTAGTATAAATAAATCTTTTTGTTGGTTAATTTTTAGTCGTTATAACCTTTTAAAATTTTTGAGCAAAATGAGTTTTGATGTGCTATTGGAACCTAATCCACGGTCCACGGTCCAGCAGATGCAGATATTTAAAGAGGAATGGACCTCGTTTTATTAAGATGACAAGTTAACTCATATAATAGAGCAATGTAATAGTTGATGGACTCGAAATGTCCCATGTACTTGTGCATATATATCTTTTTTTCCCCCCTGAAGTTATTACACATATATCTTTTGTTAATACATAATTGTAGTGTAAAAGGAGGATGTATTGAAATTTCAATGCATTAATTCAGCTGCAAAATACATATTTATTTATTATTTTTTAAAATTTTCATCAAATTCTTAATCTAAATGTATTTAATATACAAATCAAATTTTAATATTTTTGAAAGTGTATATATATTTTCATTTTGAAAAATAAATGATTTTAGTTCATTTTAAATGACTAAAATACCTCTCTTTTTAAAATAAAAGTAATATACATATCTCAAAAAATGATAAAACTTAATACATAAATTAATTATACATATATTAAGAGTTTTATAAATGAGTTTTCAAAAAAATAAAAATGAGATTTGAAGGTGAATGCATCCAGATATATTGACAGATAACAGAGCTATTGTTTCTATTTAACTTTGAACTCTAAGCCTTTTTATCCTAAGAGTTTATACACACTCATTCTAGCCACTTGTTAATCTAAATAATAAAGAATGAAATACATATATGATAATATTTTTTATAAATATATATAAATATAGATCAAAATTAGGCCATCATCACATGAGCTCCCATGAAGCTCTCCTGAAGGATAATTGCCCAATAGTGAAATTTTCCCCTCCTAACTTATATAATCACATGTTAACAAAATTTGAAAGTGAAGATTTCCATAAAACTTTCTAAAAAAAATTATTTTCCCAACATAATGTTCTGTTTATATAAGAGAAATGAACTCATCAGTCCACATTTAGTAAATGTCTTATAAGTTTATCTCAAAAAACTCATTTAAAATATTTCTTTTTTCTTTATAAACTTATCAATATAGATGCATTTAGTATATAAATCAAATTTAACATTTTCAAATATGTGTATATTTTTTTGAAAATTTTAAACATAGGGGTCTTTTAACTATTTTATACACTTAAATAAATAAAGTGCATGAAGAAAAAATATATTAAGGGTGTGTTTGTTAAAATACAAAACTTTTCAAATTAAAATTTTTCACTCTCTATAACTACCATATTTTTAATTATTTATTCACTCATTCCTATACAATTATCCTATTTTTCAATTATTTCTACAAAATTACCCATACATCTAACCTATTTATTTTAACTTTATTATTTTTTACTTGTCATTATTACTCATATTATATTATTTTCTCACTTTTCAAAAGCTTTTACACTAAAATTTTTCATTAAAAGTTTTATCATTTTCCAAATACACCATAATTGAGTTTTTAAAGGTGAATTAAGTAAAATATTTACTTCACCTGAGCTAATTTTATATAATTTTTTAAAACATAACAAACATAAGTATCACATAACGGACTGTGTACTCATATCATCATTTTACATACTTCTTTCCAACCATATAAGAGTCACGTCATTACTAGAATTTCATTAAAAAAAAAAAATCCTAACTTTTAGGATCTAAGTATGTGGATCATGGTACATCTTCAGTAATCAAACTTGGACTCTATTAGCTAGGCAGAGACTATCACAGTCAATCTAATGCTCCAACTTGGATCCTTTTTGAGTATAAACTTCTCTAAAGGGCATGGGCTAGACCTAATGGTTTTGAACTCGTGGCTAGCACTCTTTGGTGGGGCACATGTACGCTGCGCCAATATGAAGTCATGATGGGCATAGTGGCTATGTTGGAAGAGCTGTAGCACGCGGGCAATGCATTTTGTATCTTTTTTTGCCTTGTCATTCATTTCATACTTGGTATTAAGTGGATTAAAATGTTCAAATTTCTTAATCAGTAGCTTTTTCTCCTGATATTAAAATATCAATGCAGCAACTTTAATATATTTTCAAACACTAGAAATGGGGATAGTGGAATTATATATTGAATCATCTGTGTTGTATTATTCGTAAACGGGATATGCTCATTGTACGAGCTCTCCCGAAAGAGAAGCCATGAAGTCAACCGTGAGGCACTGAACCGGTGAAAAGATAGTAACCAAAATCCAAAATCCATCTTTGTCACGTAATCAGCAAATGATCTTTCATAGTTCGACATGATTCTTCTAATTAAAAAATGGGGATGGTTAAATGAATCCCAAATTCAGAACAGTCGGCACACGTGTATTATTTTGGTATGTCGGCCGAGCACTGGTTACTGACTGGTGGTCACGCGTGGGGGACGCAAAAGCGTGGTGCATAAAAAGCACGCAGGTTTATTTTACGGCAGTTTCCACTCATAGGTGCTGCCTGATTGGATCTGTTTGGGAAATGGAATACGGATTGCCGGCTGATAAACGTTTTTAAGCACGTGTAAGATTACTGCTGTCACTAGCTGCACCAGAGACCACATCAGCGACTAGACACTAGAAAGAGGAGATTCCCGAATTAAATAGATCACGGGTCGCATGAGGACCCACCTGCTCCCGCATATGAATTTCAAGCCGATTAATTTATGATACTTCTTATTGGCTGAAGCATGTGGTGATTCCCGCATTAAAAAAACAAAATTAAGAGTTATTCTTCGCGCCCCCCCCCCTTTTGCTTTTGCATTCTCCCCTGTAACTTTTTAAAATTTCAGAGTGGATCGTCTTTGTTGCGGTGAAAATGTTGTCTCACTGCAGTAGTAATTTTTACGCAAATTTCGAAGTATATTTTTAGATTTCAACAGTGCTATTAACATAGTTTTAACTACCAATCGAGGGGGGCTCAGTTGGTCACGGCGCCAAAAGATAAGTTGTTCACGCAGAGTCGTGCGAGGTTCGAATGCCCGTGCCTTCGGTGGTGTAATTGTTTCCATTTCATACTGTGAAAATAGTTGATCTCCGGTGCGTGCGGTGGGAGCTATGATCCATCAGATAAAATGATGCAGAGACGGATGATGGCTTTATTGTAACATAAGTTAAAAACAAGATAGAATATAATACCAATAAAAAAAATAGGCTTAACTGTCTAATCAAAAAAGGGGAAAAAAAAAGGATGATTGCCCATGGAGCCTTCTTTCCCCTCTGCCCTGTTAATAAAACGCGTGACGCTCAGCTGATCCAAGCCAGTCATATCCGAGATACGCATGCATGTGAAATGAGGTTGGTATCGTATTTAGACATATGAATTAGTTTAAAGGCCAGCGTCGACATAACATCACTGACACGAATAATCCAAGTGGTCGTCGACATAACATTACTTTGCAGTTTGCATTGACGGCCTGGGCACGCAACATAGGCATGCGCCTAGACGTGTCGACGTCGAAGTCCATCCGCATCTCTATCCCAGGTACGCCTACCGCTGCGTTTTCCACGCCTGCTTCCTCGCAAACCTTCTCCAACTGGCAACTGTCCTGGGCCCGGAATGTCTGAGCGGGTAAGAGTCATTTCACTATTACTGCGACATGTGCGGCCAAGCATTGCAAAGGTGTTCAATCCTCCGATTGCATCAATATCATGAGAAGAATATTTCACCTAACCTATGCATATTCACATCATATATATATATATATTATTTTTTTTTATGGGTTCGTTTTGCGAATTGCGACACATGCCGCGGAGAAGTAAATTCCCCATCTTTACTATTCAGAAAAAATAACTTAGATATTTTAACTACATAACCACTCTAGTACTCTACTCTCTTTTTTATCCTTTTATTTAAATTATTTTCATATAATTATTTCATTTATTTCAATCTTATCATATTACATCTCTCATTTTCTTAAAAACATTTTTTTTTCAATTTTCCCACCTATTTCATCATCACAATATCAAACAGTGCTAAAAGAAGCCAAGTATCATTTTGTAATTTCCAAAAGGTTAATGATCAAGTACCACTGCTTGTATGAAATTTTTTATTTTAAACAATTTCTTATGAAATTGGATTTATTTATAATATTTTTCATATGTACTTATTCATGGCTTAAATATTCACTTCCACGGATTTCTTGTATATTCTAGGAATTCGAAATTACTTGAGAATGAATATATAAATGTTAGTATTTTAAAATAAATTCACCCATAAAATTGTCTAAGTTGTGTAATTTTGAATCATCAACAAATGCATATGATGAATATCATGCATGGATTATATTTAACGAAAATATTATTTAAGAAAACAATCGAGTGAGACACCAGCTGCACGTTTCTTATCACTATCATTTCCGAAATATTTAAGAAAACAATTTCATTTAAGAAAACAATTGATTGACTTATGCTGCAAGTTTCTTACCATTATCATTTCCAACTTTAACTTTTTTAACAATTTTTTAAAAAGATTTTTAAGGGAATTAAAAATTTTATATATGGCAAAATACCTATAAGGGTGGTACATTTAATCGACATTATCATGTGATCCACTTTAATGGAAGAGTTTTAAGTAATTACCTTTATTTAATCATGAAACACACAATACTGAAGAAATTAAATTAGGTCTTTAGAATTTCGAAATAATTTCAATGCTTAAAATATATTCATCCCATGCTCGCGCAGCCTACGACGCTTGTATCTTTAGTGGTCATGCAAATTTTAAATTAGTAACTGTAATTTGGCAACACTATAACAGATTTTCTTATGTGCAAACATCTTTTTGCAACTAAACTGTAATTAAGGTTCACTTAATGCCAAATCCAGCTAAGTCCTATGTTAATTATTGCCAAAGTTTTAGAATTACTCATTGCAAAATTCTAACAGCTGCATTAAATATTTTTGTATTTGATGAAAATTTACATTTAAAAAAATGTCATCACTTTTAAAGTGTTCGAATGGTGGCAGCATCTTATCTTCCCAAATTTTCTAGGAATTGTCCACTAAGTAAAAAATTTAGGATTATCATCAGATATCTGACACAATACTGTATGAAAATTATAAAAATGTCTCATAGTCTAATTGTAATACCAATGAAGATGATGGTCAAATACTCATAAAAATGCATTTAATGGAGCCAAATTTATATTGTACGAGAGAAGAATTTAGATACATCGAATGACATGTATTGTTGAGAAATTTAGGTAGGATAATTTCGAGTGTCGATTTATAGAAGATTTTTTTTTTTTTTTTGTATTTTTATTCAGGCCGACGGAACATAAAATTTGAGAAAATATATTTTTTGTGGTAATAAAAAAAATACGGCCGACATATCTTTATAGCCATACATTTTTGTATCTTCCAAAGCGACATGCATCTGCCCACGCAATCAGGCATCGGAATCTATATAAATATTGAAAGGCACGCATGGGCATTTGGTTGTTGCCTTTTGTCTTTTTGGATTCAATTAATTAAAATATCTTAAAATCAACATGTTCAGTGCATGGAAGAAATGTACCCACCCAAAATGCAAATGGAAAAAGCAAGGCAACTCCAATTCATCTGTCTATAATCTACATACCCACAAGCAAGCGAATCTAAATTATTAAACATGGAGCTCTAGGAGAGTTTGCCATTTCAAGCGCAATGAAACATGGGATGCATCCAAGTTCATCGTGGTTTAATGTGAAACCTACCTAACCTATCCATGAGTCGTGGTGGAACTTCATTGTATGCCCAAAAATGATCCCTGCTGCCAGTGCCATTGTCGAATTGAAGACAGGACTCTCAATGCATGCTGGAGATTATATATCCAATACATAGTATAGATCGGCCTGAGAACTAAGTAAATTTTTTTTTTAAAATACTACTTTTCATTGTATAATTTTTAATATGATTTTACATTTTATCTAATTAATTATCCTAATTTTATATTATTACTTCTACCTTCTAATCATTTTCACATAATTTTATATAATTTTTATTCTTTTTACTCATAATTAATTTTCCCATCATATTATTTAAGAGGGAATTTGTTAAAACCTCCAATCCAGGGAGGGGTGAATCAAACGCCAGTGGATGGCAAATATGCTCCAGACCACTGGTGGCTTGTCCTTCGTACTTTTGTCTTTACATCTTCCCAAATAGAGTAGTGACGGAATGAAATTTTAAGCCACAATAAAGTTTGTAACCGTATATGATAATTTGCATTTGGATGTCACTACAAGTGAGTTGCAATAAAAGTATTACTTTAGGGGTAAATTTTTCGATAAATACTTATTTTTATAACATTTGCAATATTTTTGCTTAAATGTGATTTCTAGTGCTATATGACAAATTTTCGCAACAAAAAATAAAGATGTTTGCATATATATCTTCAAGATTATAAACATGTCAACACGTTTGCAAATTTTCATCCGTATCTATAAGAGTTGCTTAAAACTAGAGGCATACCAACAAACCCTAATTCTTTTTAGAAATGACAAAAGTATTCCTACAAACAAATAAATAAAAAATACTAGTAAATACCTTAAAATACCAAAAAATTTATTTTTAAAAAATATTTCCTACATTAAATAAATCTATTTAATGAGACAAATATTTGATATTTTAAAGGCATTTTTTGCATTTTTATTTATGAAAAATACTTCAAAGATATAAAATTTTATATTTTTTATGAATGTTCCTTGCATTAAACAGATGTATTTAATGTGAGAAATATTTTTTTTAAAATAATTTTTCTGATATTTTAAAGGTATTTTCATTTTATTGTTTACATGAGTATTTTCATTATTTTTGAAAAGTTTAAGGTTTGTAAACACACCTGCAACTTAAGTCAAATCTAAGATATAAATGCGAATTTTATAAAAGTTATAATAGGCTTGCAATTTTACCCAAACTTTATAAGTAGGAATGAAAAAATCCCTAAAAAGTAGTAATGGTTGTGACCATGTGCTCGGCACAACTTAAGTAAGTTATGCCTCATTTTTTATTTATTTTTATTTTTTATTTATACAGGACCAAGCAAAATCGCTTATATGTTAAGCTTTTGCTTTTTTTTTTTTTTGGATTTTTTCATATTTTTAGTTTTGAAAATAAAAGATATATAAAATTTTCCAAAAAATGAAAAATATTACCACTTGTCTATGAAAAGAATGAAAAAATCGATATAGTAACTAAGCAGCTACTAGGCACA
Organism: Annona squamosa; assembly: GCA_035584095.1. Lineage (NCBI taxonomy): Eukaryota > Viridiplantae > Streptophyta > Magnoliopsida > Magnoliales > Annonaceae > Annona > Annona squamosa. Next base: position 11,210,983 of record JAXCLR010000105.1, on the reverse strand, counting down.
AGTTAGGTGCCTGGTACCACACAATAGCGACCCAATATTAAATACCAGGAAAGTAATAAAGGAAAGACCGAAGCATTTACATGGTTGAAATTTCCAGACATACCAATCAAAATAAAAAAAAAGAAATTTCCACATATAGCAGGTTTATATCCATAATAAATTAATAAGGGGTCTACTTTGGTACACATGCAAACTTTTTTTTTGGGTGTACAATATTATATTTTGTTTTATATTATAATGAAACTTTTTTTGGGGTATTATAAGCCCTAATGTTCCCACCATTTGGAGAGGTATATTGTAGATAACCTCAATTTTTTTTTTTGGATATATAATATTATATTTCATTTTATATTATAATAAAACTTTTTTTGGGGTATTATAAGCCTTAATGTTCCCACCATTTGGAGAGACATATTGTAGATAACCTCACATATTTCCATTACTAAGAGAACACGTAGTATATGCTCCCATACTAAATGAGGGAGACATCACTCGAAATATATGCTCCCAAACTAAATGAGGGAGACATCACTCGAACTCTGATTTACGACATTGTTGACAGTGTGAATTACCAGTGCACTACAATCATACTGGCTATTACAATGAAACTCAATAATATACGGTAGAGATAATAAGCTCATTTTGCAATTTTAGTTCCATGTCTTTTCAATGGTCAGAATAATCTATAATCATAAAAGAACGTTTGGATATACAGACCTTTAAACAAGTGCTCCGTTGTACATAAAAAGTTCACTCTATTTATTATATTTAATATTATTTATATGATTATAAAAATTATTTCATTTATTTAGTATAACTTTATATAGGCTTCATTTATAAATGTATAAAATTAATGTAATAAATGATTTGATACTAAATATCAAAATTTAAAGTTTTTCGACATCTAAAACATATAAAATATCACTATTATATGAATAAATGATTGTAGAAAATATTATACATTCAAATACACATATAAATAAAACTAAATATTTTCCTAATTCACATGTGAATATATTTATTTTTGAGAATATGTGACCCTTCATCTATTTGATTTGGATTAAGTTTGATCTCTTAACTAAATAAATTATGATAAACATAATGAATGGATTATATTTTGTGTCAATAATTGACATCTTAAATATGAATGAGGTTACATAAAATTGCTTCTATGGAAGCGGAGTCTATATGTATAAGAAAATATTCAAGTATAATTGTGCTAGACCTTAATTACGGTGCAACCTATTGTAAAATAAGGTCCATTTGAACTTAAAATTAATATCTATCACACTCATTGTATTTAAAATTATTTATTTTCATAACCTATCGATTTTTATCAAAATTAAATATGTATTTAGGACTAATCTTAAAATGATACAAAATTAACATAATAAAATAATTTAACTTAAGTATCAATTTTAAAATCGCATTTTCAATATTTACGTTTATATAAGAACCCTTCATATATTTTCATAATTATGGTGTAGTTCGTTGCAAAATGAATCCTGCATGCATTAAAATGTAATAATATATTATATAATCATTTATCTATGTAGAGATTAATTTCTAAAAGATATCCTTATGAACCACTATCATAAAATTTATTATATGTGATTAACTTTTTTCCGATAAATTTCAACTTGGCTTCATTAGTACCAAATGCATTTAAGTACAATATTAATTATAACCCAAGCATTGTTATTATTTGTAATCAAATTTTAATAATTATATTAAATATTACTTTTTACTATATCAAATGTAAAAACGGCTTCATTTAACCAAATATTACCACTAAAAAATTACATATTTATAACTAAATTATCAATTCGTTTAGCGGTTCCATGTAATCCCTTAATGCAGTTAAATATGTGTCATACGTGGTTGAAAAATTAGCTACATAAAACAAAATCTGTTACCGTGGTCGATCTAATCCACTAGCTATTGAGATCATATGATCGTGACCAGTGTGCAACTAATCTATTTGAAGATTGATCGTTTTGATCAGGGGATGTTTTATATTTTAGAAATCTAGTTTGCTTTTTTTTTTTATTGGAAAAAATCTAGTTTACTTTAATTTTGCTAAGACAAAGCATGGCTCTACATCAGGAGGCTAAAAGGGAAATACATTCATTAGTTGGACGGGCATGGGTGTGTTTGGGAAGTTATACGAAATTGAATGAAAAATTTTTGGTATAAAATGGTTTAATTAAAAGAAAATAATGTAATATAATAGAAATAATAATGAGGAGTAAAGAGAATAAAATTAAAATAAATAGGTTAATTGTACGGATAGTTAAGTAAAAGTAATTAAAAAGTAGAATATTTATATGGGAAGATTTGAAGAAATGATTAAAAAATAAAATAATTATAGATAATAAAAAATTTTAAATTAAAAAATTTTAACTTAACATTTTTTTAACCATTGGCAAAACATACTCTGTATCTACAAAATGGAAGATTATAGCGCTAAAATTACGACGAAGAAAAAAACTCAAGGCAGGCGGGAAAAAAAATCCCTCGGGAACGAAGATACATGCATGTTGGCAGTAGTTGGCCCTATCAAGAACCAAAATTTAAGACTAGCCAGATAGGCAACATTATATAATGATGGAACATAGCATGTGTATCCGTTGTTAATTTTCTTTCTAAAACATCAGCGGTAGTAGCTCATGGACGCATGTGCCCCTTCGGTTTGGCTGACATGGATCTATTTAGATCCTGGATTTATTCTCTCTAATACATAACAATTTATTCTCATATTATATTTATACATCTATATTTTCATCTTCCATAAATTTTATATACATCTGTGTATTTCTTTCAAATCTCATGCACCTGTTCTTAGCAATTCACACCCGTCGACAGCTATGGCCAGAAAGCAGAATGCATTAATTTCCGCACAACTGGATCAGATATGCTGCGATATGCTGGAATTAAAGGCGATGAATTTCGAGAAAGATCAGTCCAAGGGTTGGTGGGGGCAGTTCAGCACCCTGGCTGCCTTGTCTTATATATATCTACATCGATGGATATATATGTATATGGCGATTCCTAGCTAGCTACCACTGTTTGTTTTAATTTCTGTACGTTGTTAGAGTCTTGTCTACGAACAACAGCTTTTCCTTAATTTCAGCTGGGTTCTCATAAGCTAAACGTGAGTTCTCCAAAAGTATCGTGTCCTACAAGTGGGTGCAGATGCAGGTCGTGCGATGCCACCGTTTGACATGATCTTAGGCTGTGTTTTGAAGGTTGTAAAACTTTTGATAAAGGGTGTGTTTGGCAAATTGAAAAAGTTATCAAGTTAAAATTTTTCAATCTAAAACTTTTCACTTCTTCATAACTACTCTTTTTTTAATTATTTTTACACATCTTTCTATACAACAACCTTACTTTTCAATCATTTCTACACAACTACCAATACAACTAACCTATTTATTTTAAATTTATTCTTTTTACTACTCATCATTACTCCTACAATATCACCTCATTTGACAACTTTTATTCTTCAAAAGTTTTCATCAAAAGTTTTATTCATTACCAAACACACCCAAAAAGTTTTGTATGTAAAAATTGTCAAATCAATAGAAAATGATATGATATTGTAGAGGTAATGATAAAGAATAAAGAGAATAAATTTAAATAAATAGGTTAGTTGTATTGGTAGTTGTGTAAAAATGATTGAAAAGTAGGGTGGTTGTTTAGAAATATGTGTAAAAAATAATTTAAAAAAAGTAGTCATAGAAAGTGAAAAATTTTAGATTAAAAAATTTTAATTTAACAATTTTTTTAAATTGCTAGACAAACCTTAATAAATAGCACTACTCCAGCATAAGACGTGACAACTGGATATGCGGGTGTACTAACGCAAGGTGTACCCTCTCGAACGTACTAAATCAGAATCTGCGTGTGTAAGAGGGAACGTGACTGTACGCGCTTAGCTTCAGTGCACCCGCATGCAAATATCCATTTTTTAATTTTTTGAAATTTTTTTTATATAATTGTTAATTCAAGTGTATTTAACGTGTGTTAAATTTTTAAAATTAGTGAAATTACTAAAATATTACTGATTTTAAAATTTTAAAAAAATGTTTAAAAATATCCAAAAATAACAAAAATTAATACAAATGTTAAATACATTTAGATTAATACTCTTATGAATTTTTTTAAAAAAAAAGGAGTTAAAAAATCACATCCAACAAAGTATGTACTTCGTTTACCTCTTTTCTAGAAAATCATCCTTTGTCAATTGCCTATCGTCCAAGAAAGTAACATGAAATAAAAATTCTATCACTAATTAGGGCGGTGCACGGATGTGGAAGCAACATATGTTAATTGTGGTGAACTTTAATGATTTTCATTAGTACATGGATTTCACGAGTTTTAATGGGTTTAGTTCAAAGCTTTGATAGAATTTTTTTAACGCCGTATGATGACAAGTTTGACAAGAATTGCCCGCTGTGGAACTTTTCTTTTTCCAAAATCCCTTTCATGTTAGGCCCTTTTTAGGCCTGCATTTGCTTCCGCGGTTTGAATAAACACACATGCAATTGTGAATTTAGTTTTTAAAGATAAAAATTTCTGACTTTTCAGTATCATTGACAAACATCTTTGACCGCTTGGCGGAATAAAATCTGGGTTGGTTCCAAAGGAATGAAATAGAACCTTTAATTTGGCGATGTTGCACCATGGGCACGCTGAGAGGTGCTGTGCCTAGAAGAAGAAAGTTTCATACTTTTGCTGGGACGTGTTGTGAGCAATGTTTTGAAAGCTGAACTTAGCCATGAACCGTTTTCATCCTCGGTTCTTGATTTATCTGGTTCAATCCTTGTAAATCAGTAGTTGAACTGAAAAATAATGACATGAGTGGTTCACGGTACGATGGTCCAACTTAAGGCTTATTTGGTAATGGATGTGGGAAATATAGGGTGAAAAGAGTTGGGAGCATAGTTTCCGACCCATCATTAATCAATTAATAATTATATTTTTCACTTTTATTCTTATATTTTAATTATTTTTCCTATGAACCACCATCTAACAAACCTATTTATTCAAATTTTATCCTATCATTTGATATTAATCACACAATTTTCAAACTATTTCATTTTCTACTCCAACCCCATCTCACAATTCTTGTAAAATTCAAATTCCTAAACGTCCCCTTGGTTTTGTTTCTTAAAAAATAGTGGTAATGAGGTGTGCTCTATTAGCAGATGACTTTGCTTTCTTGTTTGGGTTAAGAACTTGAGTTTAGCCTGCTGAAGTGACCGTTAGTACACTACGTACAATGAGTGCTACGTTGGTCGCTAGCAGGGCAAATGTTGTGCAAGGGGCGAAAACAATGTTCCACAATGAGGTGATCATTTGTCCAAGAAAATGACCTCATCCAGTCAACACTGTAAAGTCAGTTGTGAAAAGTTTCCATGGAGATATTGGCAAAGTTATGTCTCTTAAACAAAATAGTTATTAAGCTATTATATTTTTAATTATTTTTCATATTTTATGCAATCAACCAATTTAGAGTGTGTTTGGAAAGTGATAAAATTTGTAATAAATTTTTTTTGAAATGATAGAAAATGATATTATATAATAAAGGCAATAATGAGAAGTAAAAAAAGGTTAAAATAGATAAGTTAGATATATGAGCAGTTGTAAAGAAATGATTGAAAAGTACGATAATTGTATACAAATTTTTTTTTTTAAAATAAGATAGTTATAGATAAGGAAGAATTTTAAATTAAAAAGTTTAGTTTGAAATGTTTTTAATGTAAACAAACTATTTTAATCTTATTTTCTTTACTTCTAATTATTATCGTCGCTATCATTTCATATTACTCTTTTATTTTTTAATAATATTTTTCTAAAAGACTTTCTCCCATTCTTTTTCTATTTACCACACACTCATAAAATTTTTCAAAAGCTCAACCACCGCGGAGGTGGGCATGACCAGCGTTTGCTTTTTTGTGAAATCTAATATATCAATCTCTTAAAAAAGAAATACTATTTATATAAGAAAATTTTCTCCGATGTGCATAACTTTTATTTCTAATTCCTAATATACTTACGTAATTCAGTAATTTTAACCCACAACAAATGACCCTAAATTCCTAATACATTCATTTCTATGTATTTAGAAATTTAGAGTAATTTATTGTGGGCATATAAGGAATTATATGTGGGTATCTTAAAAATTAATTATAAATTTATAAGATACTAGGGTATGTTTGAAAATTGATAAAATTTTTGAATTAAAAGTTTTTGGTATAAAAGTTTTTAAAATGTAAAAAATCACATTATATAATAAGGGTAATAGTAAATAAAGAGAATAAAGTTAAAATTGATAGATGAATTATATGGGTAGTTGTATAAAAATTATTCAAAAATATGATAATTATACAAAAAGATATAAAGAAATAATTAAAAAATAGAGTAATTGAGGAGAGTAAAAAATTTTAAATTATGAGGGTGTTTGTTTACACTAAAAATAGGATAGTTTCTTTTATACCTCAACATTTGTACATAATTTCTATTATACCTGCAATATTTTATAAATCTTTTATATTTATCACGTTTTACACTAAATTTTTATTATACATATGCCGTTAATATAATCGTTATCTACTCTATTGAAAAGACAAATTTGCCCCTCTAACATTTTCTAATTAAAATAATTCAACCTTAATATGACTCTTGAATAATTTATTATCATATATTAATGATTTACTATAATCAATTAAGTCATATTATAATTGAATTGTCTCAATTAAAAATTTGAATTGGCAAAATTACATTTTCAATAGAATAAGTAACGGTTGTATTGACGACATGGACATGAAAAAAATTTAGAGTAAAATATTATGTTACAAAAATAATTTATAAAATATTATACGTATAAAAGAAATTATGAGCAAACATTATAGGGATAAAATGAATTTTTCTCACTGAAAACATTTTAAACTAAAACTTTCAGCTCTTCACAGCTATTTTGTTTTTAATTTTTTTAAAACTTCGTATCGTACAACTGCTATTCTTTTCAATTATTTTTATACAACTTTCTGTACATTTAACTTATTTATTTTAATTTTATTCTCTTTACTCATCATTATTACCCTGGTTATATCACATAGTTTTCTCCTAATTCAAAATTTTTTAATAAACAAATGCATACTAAGATAACTAGGGCAGATATATATAAGTAATATTCCGGTGCAGTGTCATTGCAATGTAATTACACTGCAGTAAAAGTCAAAATGACCCTACATAATAATAAAATTATAATCCACTCCACCTATTGTATTTAGAATAATGTATTCTATTAACATATCATTTTCATCCTAATCGGATATGTGTATAGACTCTATCAGAATATAGTACAAATGCAACATAATAAAATAGTTTGATGTAAATAATAACTTTAAATTAATTTTTTCAATATGTAAACCATTTGCTATAAAATTTATATATGAATAAATGATTGTATAAATTTTTATTATGTTTTATTATATGTAGGGCTCATTTTTGAGCAAATGTATCGTTATTCCGGTGTAGTGGCGCTACACTAAAATAGTTCTCTACATACATACATACATACATACATACATACATATATATATATATAAAGAGAGAATTTTTTTCTATGCATCTGCCTGCATCATAATTAACTGTGCATTTGGTCTAAAATGGCCCCCACATGCATTTAAATGTGTTGATACTCTACATAATTATTTATCTATAAATAAATTTTATAACAAATGGTTTACACGTTGAAAAAATAACTTTAAAAAATTATTATTTATATCAAACTATTTTATTACATTGAATGTGTATCATTTTCAGATGGAGTCTATACATATATCTAATTGAGACAAAAATTGGTATGATAATAGAATACATAATTCTAAATACAATGGATGACGTAGATTATAATTTTATAATTATGTGGAGTCCATTTTGATATAACTGCACCATAATTATGGTGTCATGAAGCTATAATTGAAAATTATATATATATGGGTTTATTTCTATGTAACCGAGTCAAATAGAAGTAGACCTATGTAACCCCTTCAAAATATAAGATTTTAATTTTTAATGAAAAATCTAATACATTCATTGTATTTATTATCGTTTATTTATCTAGGGGATCAAGTTTTATCCCAATCAAGTATGTTTATGGGTCACATTTGTTTAAAAATGCATATATTCATGTGTAAACCATGAAAAATACTTAGATCTATTTACACATGTATTACATAGAAACGAACTTATATAACCCATTCCAAATTTAAGATTTGATCCTTAACGGAAAATTCAATCCATTCATTATATTTAATATTATTTATTTATCTAGGGGATCAAGTTTTATCCCAATCAAGTATGTTTATGGGCCACATTTGTTCGAATATATATATATATATATATATTCATGTGTAAGTTATGAAAAATGCTAAAATATTAATTTAAAGTAGTATTTTTAACGTTTAAACCGTCCAAAATATCATTTCTATGTGAATAAATGATTCTATAAAGTATTATTATATTCTAATATATGTGTAAATAGATCTAAGTATTTTTCATAATTTACACATAAATATATATTTTTTTGAACAAATGTGGCCTATAAACGTACTTGATTGCAATAAAATTTAATTTTCTAGATAAACAAATGATGTTAAATAGAATGAATGAATTGAATTTTTCATTAAGGATCAAAATATTAGATTTTGAAGGGATTATAAAGATCTACTTCTATATAACCGTAATATATATATATACACATACACAGTCCTGCTTTTATTTAACTGGTTTACATAGAAGCGGACTCATGTAACCTTTTTGAAATTTAAGATTTTGATTATTAATGAAAAATTTAATTAATTTATTGTATTTAATATCATTTGTTTATTTAGGAGATTAAGTTTCATCCCGATCAAGTATATTTAAGTGTTACATTTGTTCAAAAATATATTAATTTATAAAATATATTAATTTTTGTGTAAATTACGAAAAATGCTTAGATCTATTTACATATGTATTAGAATATAATAATACTTTATAAAATTATTTATTCATATAAAATTGATATTTCGGTTGGTTTAGAGGTAGAAAATACTACTTTAAAATTAATATTTTAGCATTTTTATAATTTACACATGAATATATACATTATTTAACAAATGTAGCCCATGAACATACTTGATCGGGATATAATTTTATCTTTTAGAAAAATAAATAATTTAAAATACAATGAATGAATTACAATTTTAAATTTTAAAGTAGCCACGTGAATCCAGTTTTACCGAAAGAGCGACAAGACGAGCCGCAAGACTGCCGTAACGGCGCAACCTCAGGAGTCGAGTCAGGCCGATGACAGGCATACGTAATTCTTTTGGGGCAGTCACCCAAACGATGATGTCGTACGGTAAAATTAAAGGCTGGCTGAATAGTCCACGTGAAGGATGACCAAAAGGCAGCTGATGAAATATTGCCACGTGAAAGACGAATTCCCACCTGCCGACGAAACATGGGAAAAAGCCAAAGAGATCATTAGCATCTTATTTTACGAAAATTAATGACTTGTCTGGTTTAATGAACGTGGGGCCTTGGAAAAGTTGCTCTGTTTTGATTTCTAAGGGCATGTTTTGTTTGACAAATTTTGATGGGGTCATGGAACCGGGTGAGAATATAAAAGAGAATATTTTGAAAAATATTTAATTAATATAACATGACAAGATATAGTTCGAAATAAATAAAGTAGTTAAAAGAAAAATAATCGAAACATAGAAGTAAAATTAAAAATAAGATTGTTAGATTATTAAACCATTTATAAACAAATGAGAAGGATGAGAAGCTTGTCGCCCCACCCACGTACTGTGCGTTCCAAACGTCTCCTACGATAACTTCCTTTATTCCAAAATTTCCATTAGCTGTGCAAGCACTTCTTTAGCGGGATTTTTTTAACTATGGGCTTGCAAACATGCCATAGCATTTTTCCCCCTCGTCAATGTCACGCAAAAAAAACTATCCCACAAAAAAAAATTATCTAAAACTTTTTTCACTACAAGAAAATAAACTTTTAATAAATCAAAAGTTTTGATCAAGTCGTTGTACGTAAGTTAGCCGCAAAAGGTATAACTTTTATTACAAATTTTACTTGTTACAATATTGATTAGTCTCTAAATTTATTTTTTATCTATAATAATTATTTGTAATATTAAATAACCTCTTTTGCAACAAAAGTGCTAAATTCACTTATAATAAGTTGCAAAATGTGAATTTTTTTTATTTCACTATAAGATAGTGAATTTTTAGTGACATAAATTTATCACTATATGTCAATTTATACTGCATTAAAACTTAAATACACCCGGGGGCAAAGCCAATTTTTTTAAAAAATTTGAACATTTTTTAACACAGTTGTTGGTTTAGATATATTTAATTTATAAGCTTATTTTTTAATTTTGGAGGTATATTTTTATTTTTAAAAATTGGTGTATTTAAAAATAAAATTTATATTTCCTAAAATAATAAAACTTAATACATATATTAAATACATCTAAATTAACTATTTCATAAAAAAGTTCAAAATTTTTTAAAAATGATTTTTATACAAAAATGTACTTAAGTTTCAATGCAACAGGGTGCATTATATTGAATCACTTTGATGATATTTTTCTTGAAGTTATTGCTAAGTGTATCAAAAGTGAAACTTATTGCTAAAAGCTTATTTTTAAATATTTATTATATTATTATTATTATTACTAAAAGCTAATTTTATGTAGCTAAGTAGCATCTTTTGCAAAGAAAATGATAACCATAGCTAACAGAGTTTTTAATGAGAAAAAGAAGCTTCTGTTAACGAGAAAACAAGTTGTCAGAGTACAACTCATCCTTAATGAAACCCGGTAGACAACTCCACCATGTTAACAAGAAACTCAGACTTTTGAAGCAAAATCTGCAAGATCGTAAACAACCTTATTTTCCTTATTTATTTATTTTTTTTTGAAAAATCTTATTTCGTAATCTTAGAATATGGAGAAAAGATATACTTTTCACTAATGTTGCTTAGACAGTTGGGCATGAATATCCTGCACGAGGGTACCAAATATAGGAAAGAATATGGCAATCATATTTCAAAAATTGCACTGGAACAAAGTGCAGCAATTGCAAATAAAAAATGTTTCGCAATTGCAACGAAACGAAGCTTCGTTCCTATTACCAATTTATAAATTCAACGAAATAGTTATTGTTGCAAACAGTTGCAACGAAAATTTACATTGAATAATTTTCGTTGCAATTGATGATATACATTGCAAGCAAATGAGGCTTCGTTCCTATTACATAAGTAAATTGCAACAAAACCTATCTCGTTGCGAAATGTGGTTGCTATTATATATTAAAATAATAAAATAAAAAAATATATATATTTGCATAAACAGAAAATATTTATTAGGATCAGAATATTTTTTAGTGTAAAAATTAATTAAACTTTTGAATAATTCATTGAAATTAATTAATGATATTAAAAGAAGCTAGTAAAATATATTTGCACAAATAGAAAATACTTATTAAGATAAACTCCATATATACTGACAAATTTGATCCTAATTCTATTTATACTTATTAATTTTCAAAAATTCATTTGATACCCACGAATTTTCTTCTTCATTCCACTTATACCTACGTTGGTAAAGGTTCGTTATATGAGCTGTTAGTCTCCTCGTAAAATGACAGATACTCAGATTCTAATTCGAATATGCTCAAGCTTTAATTAAACTTATAAATAATTCATTGAAATTAATTAATAAAGCTAGTTAAAAATAGATGTTTAAATTATAGGTGATGATAAAAGAAAATGAAAATTATTTAAGAACATTTCATCGAAAAATTATTTAACAACATTATATACTATTGTTATATTTATTACTTAATAATCTCACCTTGTTGTTGTTGTTATTATTATTATTTATCTACATAAGTAAAAAATACTTACCATTAATTATTTATTTAATCTAATAACATTATGTACGATATTTAAATTATGTATATTTAATTACTTCAAAGGCACGTGCTTAGATAAGTGCACGTGTTTGTATTTGTTGAGCTTATTATTATTAATTTCCAACTCATCTCTAACCTTTAATTAAACTTATAAATAATTCACTGAAATTAATTAATAAAGCTAGTTAAAAATAGATATTTAAATTATAGGTAATAATAAAAGAAAATGAAAATTATTCAAGAACATTTCATCAAAAAATTATTTAACAACATTATATACTATTGTTATATTTATTACTTAATAATCTCACCATGTTGTTGTTATTATTATTATCATTTATCTACATAAATAATAAATACTCAGTATTAATTATATATTTGAGCTTATTTATCTACATAAGTAAAAAATACTTACTATTAATTATTTGTTTTATCTAATAACATTATGTATGATATTGAAATTATATATATTTAATTACATCAAAGGCACGTGCTTAGATAAGTGCACGTGTTTTTATTTATTGGGCTTATTATTATTAATTTCCCAACTCATCTGTAACCATACCCAAATCCAAAGCAAATGAAAATTAATTTTTTTTTATTTTAAAATCGCCCGCCGTCCGCCCAGCCCCTCTTTACACCCGCTGCCCATCTCCCACCTATCTCTCCACCGTCCATCTACCTTGCCCTCTCTCCCCCAAAAGGCATATCTGTGGTGTCAATCGGTCAATCCATCCTTGGACGTGTTTTTCCTCTGCCTTAATGCGACCAAATCAATAGCAACCGAATCTTGGTTACTGATTTGAAATTTCAAATCCAAATAGAACTAAGCTTCTGACATATTTGACTTTAACGAAAATTGTCTATTTAACGAATTTGGTTTCGACGAAAATTTCAGTTGTGTATGTACGTCTACTAATTTTTTTCTATGCCAATTGTATATATTTTTCAATATCCATAATTAATATATTTAAATTTATACCAATGCCTTTATAAAATAAAATGCACAAATAAATTACTATATGTACTTTAGGCATAAATTTGAGACATATTTTATTTGCGTAATTTTATATCCTTATAAATTTGATTATGCTTATCATATAAAATCTCATAGCTTTCAAAAAAATGTATATCATAATATACGTGCCTTATATAAATAATTAAAACAACATAATTATTTATATAAAAATGATTACATCATGAAATATATAATTACTAGACTAAAAATTACCTTTAACCAAATCTCACTTTCTTGCAATTTCCTTCTTTTGTAGTCTATGTAAACTTTTCTTTAGTCCTCTCGTAACTTTAGCTACCAACTTTTCTCATGGATACTTAAAGCCACCAACTTCCCAATTTTTTTTTATTATAAAAGGTCTCGTAATTTCTACGAAATAGGGAATAAAATAAAATTTTATTTAAACTTAAATTCTATCTTAATCAATCTTATGTAGAAGAGTTTTTATTTCATTCTATCTTATCTTATGGGGTCCATATGTCTAGGAGAGGCAAGAGTGCAAAAATTAATTATTTTTTACAAGACCCGCTACTTAAAACTCTGGATCTCTAAGATCACTGAAACCACCTGCATGCCAACCGAGCTACACAGGTTGCTGAATTAACATTATATATATATATAGAACCCACAGCTCATATAAATAATAATTGAGCAAAAGTCATTATTAACCATTAGGCCCAGTTGGTCAAAGGGTCACCCTTGCCATATAGGATATCCTACGTACTTAAATATTTGTTTAATTTTTTTTTTTCATATTTTACACTTAACCTTAATGTGGTGTGTGGGAAGTTTCAAATGAATAAAAATCAATTAAATCTCAAAAGCACAAGTTATGTGGTTCAATTGAATTAAAACTCTTTGTTTTCAACTAACTTTTTGGGATGTTGAAAACATATCAAATGAAGACAAAATGATTTGAAACTTTGCAATGATATAGGAAACCCTTAGAAAATTTTCCGAAATATTGAGCTAAGGAATTAATGCTCGTGTTCATCAATTTTGTTCTTTTCTAATGTGTTATGCTTGATGGCCGTTACAGAATTGGGGCGTGTTGCGTATCTTTTAGTTGGTTGATCAATTGGTTGTTCATACGTTCTCAAATTTCCTAAATAAGAGTTTGAGTTTCCTCTTATGGGTTAACTTTACAGTTGACGTACTCATCATTTCACATCTTTTAACACTGGTATGATTATTATTATTTTTTTTAAAGGCATCTGGTTTCTTGGAGCTGTTGGGAACATGATTCATTACCTGTTGCTATGATTTCAACTTGTTGGAAGTTTTGTTTCATGCAGATATTAATTGTTACTATTGTACTCAAAATTGGACCAATTGATATTAGTCTGGTCAGCTGATCGAATAGGCCACCAAAATGGGGCAGACTAATGTTCCCTGCTTGCTTCGTTGTTTTAGCCTCTCAAACCCATGCCTTTATCTAATAGGATGATTGCCCGAATGTGCCAGCCATTCATATGGATCAGTTTAGTGGATGCACAATTGAGCAGATTCAAATATTAGTCTGAAGTGAAAAGTTTCCTTGAACGCTTTCCCCCATCCCATTTTGAAGTAACTTCAGTGGACATTTTGTTTTCTTCTTAGCAAATATCACTTGATTTTCTAAAAAGTTCTATGAGGCCACTGACAACTACATCAGGCCTCCCTTGACAATGGTAATATAATGTTTTCCTTTTATTCATTGGTTGACAAAGCAATATCCATGACTTGTTGATCTCTGCTTTTTTTTTCATGCGAGGTGTTCCTTCATTGTTCTCTAACCCTTACCCCTCTATATGATCACCCTGGCAAGGTTAGTGTTATTTCTTGCTGCAAACATTTGATGCACTTGCTAAAACTACATACTGCAAATACAAGAGTTACTTGCAAAAAAAAAAAAATATTAGTCATGAGTTGTTAGATGACTTAGCTTATCTATACTTTTGATTAATGACTCACACACATCTATAATTTAGAGAAATTGATTCTTATGACTTCGCTGAACTGTACTTTTCTTTTAATTACTCACACAAGAGGATATTTTAGAGAAATTGATTCTTCAGCTGGAAGATTCAATTAGAAGCAACAGAACATTTCCTGGGAGGTAATTCTAAAAATAAGTGAAAAAAATTGGGACTTCGACAGTCGTTTCTTCTCTCTATGTCGATTCTTTTCTCGATTTTTTATATTTTGATGTGGTAATTGGTTACAACGTACTCCTACCTAGACAACTGATTTTCTAATTTAGCCATCAGTCTTTTATGCATGAATTACCTACGCTCATTTTCAAGTAATGTCTATAAAGTTTGTGATTAGATTGGTTTCGGAAATTCATGTCTTTTCAGATTATTTGCATGGACATATTTGTGCAAATCTAACTTAGATTTTGGAGCCATTCTAGTGGATTTTTTTGTTTCATTGATGTATGTACTTATACTTTCTTTTCTTTTCTTTTTTCAATTTTTGACAGGCTATGAAGGCATAGCTATGGCACTCGTTGGGAGTTATCATCTTGGAATAGGGCATTTAGGGTTATGCTTATTTAACACTATTGTACACATTTTTAGTTAGATGGCATTCTATTAATATAAATTTTAGCTATGTAAACTATGAATTATGTATGGATGTTGAAAGTAAAAAATGCGTGGATTTTTTAATATCAATTATGTGATTTTGATTACACTATTAGGTAATTGCGAAATGGCCGGGCTGGTTGTGTGTTTTTTTTTGCAACCGTGGTCAGCCTTTTGCAACGAAATTTTTTGTTGCTAATGATGAACATGGCCACAACTTGCAACCGAAAATTTATACAGTAGCAAGCACTTGATAATCGGTTGGTATCAACTTTCAGCAAAGGGCCTATACCAACATCATGCAGCCAAATATTTTTGGTTGCTAATTGATATTAGCAACGAAAAATATATCTATAGCAACCAAAAAACTCGTTGCTATAATTGCATTTTGTTGTAGTGACGATGAGACCAAGGGAACCACTTTCAATCTTCAACTGTTGCAGCCTCATTTCCCCTCTCCAGCATGTTCCAAACCACATTGCCATGGTTGAGATAGTCAAGGGATCTGTCTTCACCTTTCTATTCCAACATTTTGTTGGCAGAGACCGCCTCATATAATCATGGATCATAACTCAAAACTCATGTAGTCATTATTTGAGTCTCTGCGCCCATCCACATTTATCTTTACTCTTCCACTAGCTGGTTGAATCTATTTGTGCGCCAACTCATGTTCATAGACGCCTAATTCCCTTCAATAGATTTGCAAATTTGTAGTGATCCTAGTAAGCTCTGCGCAAATCAATGACAAATAAAAAATCTGCTCGGGTTCCTTTTTCCCTAAGTCGATTTTTCATATGCCAAAGTTGTTAACACATGAGAAAGAAAATCTCTAGTTTTTCACATTTGTTAGCTGTTGCTAACTGATAGAAAATGCACTTAATGGCCTCTCTTGGAAGCCAAATGTTCCTGTCAGCTGTTAATTCTTTTTTAACACTTGCCACATGCCTGTAGTAAAGGAATAGGTGCCTTGCGTTTTCTCCGACCCTCTTGCAAAATCAGCGACATGGATCCAAGGCAATCTCCCTTCGGATAAAATTTTCTTTTGTTGGGAGGGCATCATGGAAGAGGCCCTCCAAATAACCTGATCTTGTTGGGTAAGTTTGCCCTCTAGATATCATAGCTAAAAGAGTTGTTACCGAGTTGATATTTGCGACTAAAAAATCGACTATGGAAGAAGGAATTCATTGAACGACAGGTTGGGTTTTGGAGCGATAATGTGAGACTCATCAGGTCGTTTTCTTGCAGCAACGTGCTGGAATCTCAAAAGAAACACAGCCGATTGTTATGGAAACTATGGCATCACGTTTTGGGATCTTGTGGAGAGTTGAAATTGGTCTTCAGTGGCTTGAGATTGAGAGTGACTCTCTCATTCTAATTAACCTTCTAAATAAAGAGGGTACTGTTTTATCCTCTATTGGCTTCATTCTGCGTAACATTCGTACCTAAGCCAAGAAGATTGATTTTGTTTCTTTTCGTCATGTATTAAGGACCGGAAAGATGGCTGCCCATAGTGTAGCTGATGTAGCTTCTAAAGCATCAGATTCATGTTTAACATGGTGGGGTTATCCACCGAGTTTCATTTTTGGATCAGTTGTAATTCGACAGCTTGTTTTCCTGTTAATAGAGGTTTCATTTCATTAAAAAAATGTTGAAGCATCTACGTTCGCCTGCAGACAATAATAATAATAATAATAATAATACTTGTACATTATATTTCTTGAAGAGAATGTTGCCAAATAAAGTCACCTCGCTAGTTCTCACACTTTATTAGTTACCATTCTACCTAGCTGTGTACTTCTATATAACTATGTCCTTAATCGCCACGAGAAATGCATGTCTTATCAGTTATTATCTTTCTCCAACTGCTACATGACTTTTGTGAACTATCATTGAACATTGGTTGGAAGAAAATGACAGCTCAATAGCCTCAGTTGGAATTCCATGTTAGTTCCAAGGTTACTGATCCATGTAAAAGAAGTATATTTTTGAATATTTTTCATATCGTTAAAAGGGCTTTCTAATTTTAAATTTTTGGGGACAATTAGCTCGGAGTGTAACCAAGTCATGTTATGTCGGATGAAGGATAACCCTGACCCTAAAATTTTTAGTCCTAATCTGTTTAGAATTCATTAACAAATATCTCAATCGTAATCCTAATCTATTCAACATAAATTTATTGGGTTGTGAATTGTTAACAGGGTGAATAAAATGAGTTGCTAACGGGTTGAACAGGAGTTAAGTAATAATAATAATAAAATAAAAAACTGTTTAAATCATAATATTACCAAACAATTTTGGACAAAGGCTTGTTATGCCAATGATTAAATTGAATATAAAGGTCACTCAAGGCATAATTGACGTTAAATTCGGTTTGGAGCCATAGTTTTTCATTCGCATAAAAAAAAATCAAATGTAAAAGATCAACTTTTATATTTATTTTTAATTGGAATATTGATTCTATCATTAATAATTATGCATAACTTGTTAAATCGATTATTAGTGTTATATAAATAGGTTGGCAAATTGAAAATCTCAACTTTAATCCACCAAAATCCAGGTTACGGAGCGACGGATTAATCCTACCTGCTTGCATCTCTGCCCTCTGCTCGTGTGCCTCGGCGGTTGCTACTACCTACTGATAGAGCAAATTTAGCCATCTGAATTTTTTTTTTCTTTTTCTGAAATGGGATTTAGCCGTCTGATTTAATCGGCTGCAGACAGCCATTTAATTAAAACATCTAGATTCGAAAAAATTGATGTCGGTGACGTATTTTACTTTAATCAATTTCTAGAAAAGTGATTTTTTAATGGATTAAGAACTTATACAACCGAAAACTGTACAACCGGTTACTTTTTATATTTTTTAAAATATTAGTTTAAATCTAAACCATTTAGGATATTTATTAGTATGTATTTATTTACTATTTTAAAAATCACATGCTTTAAAAATTTTCGTATGGTATTTTGTTAATTTTAAACTTTTAACAGTTATACATTAAATTTTAAATTATTAAGTACTTAGAATATAGCACTTAGAATATATAGGTTTCCAATCAAAATGAATTTTTGCTTCATAAATTTGTATATACTAATTTATATCGTAAGTTGTTAGATTTTAATAAATTATTTTAAAAAAGTAAAAAGTGACCAGTTGTAATTTTTATACGAGCAAATCTTTTTTAATTGCATGTAATTAGTTATTAAAAGCGCGCCTACTTTTCTAATTACTGGAAAGAGTTCAACAGTTTGTTCTATACAGGTTACCCATCCGAAGAATGGTGTACGCGTATATGTGTGAATTATGATTGATGTAGACTTGTGCATTAAGCCTCTGTAATTGTAAGAATGTTGGTTTTTGGCAACCTTTATTGGCAACCAAAACATCTTTATTAGAAAAAAATTTATATGGAGGGGAAAAAAATACTCTTGCTTATAAATTTTCCTTGTGTAGATAATACATTTATAACCAAAAGAAAATGTAATTGCCTACGTAAAAACTATGAACTACTAGTAATTAAATTTCTTCTTAATGGTTGTTATATGACATTTATTATTGACTATTATCCACCTATATTTTCTTTACAAACCCTTTTTTAATTTTTTGACTTTTTGGCATATATATATGGGCCTAGGCATAAATTTTCATATTTAATTTTAATTTTTTAAATTCCAAAATAAAAATTGGCCCTTCTTGAATTTCTAAGCGGGATTTGAATCTTGAAGAAAAAAGCTGCCGAGCCGAACTCTGTCGAATATTATTTTTAAAAAAATTGCGTTTAGAGATCTATGCCTCTTCATGTTTTTCGAAAAAAAAAAAAAAAAGGCGGCGGAGTCCTGTTTTCCTGCAGGTTTAAGGCTGAGCTCACATGAATCAGTTTTTTTTATTAGTATATTTATATATTACATCTCCATTGGTATTACAATTAAAGTTTTAAGATAATTTTTACAAATTTTCAAATAAAGACCATAAACTACTAAATATAAAATATGAGAGATTATAAGCCCTCAGATATTAACGAGGAAACAAAACTCTCAACCTATCTCATCGGAATTTCGAACCTGAGATTACTACTAACAGAGACAACATCTCCAGCTGCTTATGCTAGCCGCAAGTGGTCGCACGAATCAGTTGGTTTCATATCAATAGATTATTAACATGAAAGCTTTAGCTAACACAATATGTATTCTAATTTTGATATAGCTTTCTTTTTTCTACGTCGTTGGATAATCAAGTAAGGGATGGATGACAACTCTAAAAAAAAGATAAAATAAGTAAATGCCTCTGTAACTTCAAATTCGGGATCTCGTGCTCTATACACCCTTATACATACTCACATAAACCATTTATGCACTATTGAATAAGTTTTTTTTTATTATTATCTTAATCGTATTTTTTTTTTTTTTACAGAAAAGAGGTTTTATAAGTGTTTGAATAAAACTTAAAATTATGATGCATAATGCTAAAAAATCACGACTCCATCCAAACACCAATTTGATTCTTTTGTGGATCGTAAAAGCTAATCACTACTGGGTATTGAGGAAAAGGCAAAATTGCTGCTATAAACTTGAATACTGTAAACTAGATAATGGCTGTTTTAGACATAATTATAAGGTAAGATTTTAGACCACGCGGGGATTTCAAAATTTACAAAAGCGATAATCTTTTAAGTTATCCGAATTAAAAATTTTAAAATTGTTATAAAGACTTATTAGATGCTTTTAAAACAGTAAAGTGATGTCTCCGGATAAGATCATACACTAATTTATTATAGTTCATACCCAGGAGGTAAAAATAGATGCTATAATTATTAGAATTCTAACCATACAATAGAAAACAATATAAAATAAATTTCCATAAATAATGAATAATATATTAGAGGAAATTAAAATTTTGTACCTTTTCACATTTTAAAAATAAATGTACCATAATGCTATCAATAATTTATTTTAACAAAAAGATACTTTATTAGCACACAAAAAGTGTCTTCTATTAATAAAAAGTTTAATTTTATAAATACTTTAATCTCCTATTTCGTTATTTTGTGTGTCTAAATGCACTTCCCTTTTTAAGACAAAAGGAAATATTATTAAAAGCGATTTTAAATTATAAAGCCAAACCCTTCAAAACTTTTTGGCTTCATTTTTGTCTTTTTTTTTTAAAGTCATATTTATGATTGGAAAGCGATTTATGATTGATTGGACGTCTGAAAAAAGCTTAAATCTAATCACTAGGCTAAACAGAGCCTGAGTCATCTTGGCGGCGACGGTCACGCTAATCTCTAAGATAAGGACATAAAGACCAAATCCTAATTAACAGTATACGAGCCGCAACCAAATCATCGACCGTGTGGGTCTCTACAAATGCTGTATATAGGCCCAAACCCAAAAGCAAAGAGCCGAAGAAGGGCCTGGTGCTCTACACGCCGCATGCTGCTGATCTCCTTTGTAATCCGAATTTGAAATTCCCACGTGACTCATGACGCCAGACACCCCAAACGTCTGACAGCAAGGCTTCAAAGGCTTCTCCAAACTCCAAGCTCTTGGATTAAATGAAATTAATCATTTTTAGCGTTCCTCAAAACAAAAGGATTTTTTGCTTTTACATCCGTATCTCTCCATATAGTTTTTTTTGTTTTCTAATAAAATTCAAAATTTTGGGAGAAAATTGCAAAAATAAACGATGGTAAACTCAAAAGCCCTTAAATTTTATATTTTTTTAAGGGAACTTTACAGATCTGAAATTCATTGCATCAAGCTATGGTTACCGTTGTCGAGAGGTGTGTGAATGGTGGACATGAAAGTATGGAAGAAATCCAAAAAGAGCAATCATGGATCAGCTTGTATTGATTTTTTTGATGAAGATGATGTTGGTCTCCAGCATTCGACGGTTGTCCTTGTGTGGAACATTCCTGTCTCGTTGAATTGTAGCACTTTTTTTTTTTTTTTTTAACATCGTAATTTCAGCACATTTGATTGTGGAATATTCCTTCCTCGTTGAATTGCAGCACATTATATTCTGCAACATTCCTGCCTTGTGCGGTCAGTCAAGTTAACCATACAAATTACCTTCTTAAACCTCTTGTTTTTCAGTTTTTACTCTATAAATATTGGTTTACGTATTCACCCCCTATTTACAAAAAAAAAAAAAAAAAAAAACACAGATCAAAGTCCGTGCCAGCCGCAACTCTAAATAAAAATACGTGCCATCTTTTTTACCAGAAATTAATACAAGCATGCAACACATAACCAAACGAGTGTAATCTTATTCCTAGAAACACAACGGCATATAAAATGAATTGCACCACATTAGTGCACTCTTATTGCCACAGGTATTTGAAGATTGTAAATAAAATTGCATAAAATACATAGATAAATCAGAAGTCACGCACATAGGCGCGGGAAATATTGGTCTTGAAAGGGTCAGAACAGATGGAGGTTGCTCAGGATGAGATAATATCGTAGAGGGTACTTTTCACGTTCGAAAAAATAGCGTACCAGCCCATCTGTGTAGGGTGAACTCCATCCCAAAACAGAGAAGCATCTGGCTTTTGGCATTCAGTATACAACTTCTTTCCATTTCCATCCACGCTCCCACATGTGAATGCTCTTGTAACTCCCATGCAGCATGGGGTCAAAGGATCCTCAAACTTCCAAATTCCTGCAATATCGTAAGAGAAAAAAAAAAAGATCATATAAACACTCAGCAAATGACATTATTGAAATTGGGTAAATTAAATATTTTGTGGGTTTCTTCTCTAACAGACCCGGGTTTTTGATGATGGAATCGAACGCACGGAAGAGATCGAAGATGACGATCCTGGATCCGTTTTCACTGCTGTTCAACTGCCTGAGAGAAAGCCGCAACAAGCCATTGTGAAGAGTTGCAAGGTGGTTCGACGTCTCATTGCAGGTTTTGTAGCCGGAAGAGCGTGTAGCGTCAGGCAGACATCCAACGGGCTGGAGCCCGTTCACTGCAATCCTCCTGAATCCCAGATCGCTGAGGCGCTCTATGTTCGCTGTTACTTCCTTGACCACCGATGCAACGAAACTCAGGGCACCCTATAAGTGATTACTTAATTGATTATGAATATGGTTGATGTTTATTAATCGATTAATTATTTAAAGACGAAGTTAAAAAATGTAGAATCACTTCTATGGAGCCGTTCCGGAGTTCGTAAGTGACGTAGTCATTGCCTACAATGGAGACAAAGGCAAGGGATTTTTTAATGTCATGCTTCGTGTATGAACCTTCTTGGAGAACTTGTTGAAAGAAATCGATTTGTGTGGTGAGGTTGGGGGAGCCGAAGACGGTGTCGAATGCGCCTGCCCCACCATAAGCGAAATTCATTCCGAATCGCCGAGCTTTTGGGCCCAGGTCTTTATATTGGTAGGGGATGGGAGTTCGGATGCCCATGTAGAAAGCTGCCAAAAAAATGCATATATAATTTTTTATAATTGAATTGAAGGAATTAAAGGGAATGAAGGCAAGCAATGAGAAAGAGAGTAGTAAAGGAGAAACAGTATGTGTATATATATATATAGATACACACACCCAAGAAATCGGTCATGACTCGGCCATCAGAGAATCGGCCGGTGGGGTTGCCAGGGAAAGTGGTCCCGTATGGCACCTTCCACGAGTCGCCCTCCGGTTTCTTGATGTTCCCAGTATCAGCATACGAGTCACCGAAGACGAAAAGCTTCTGGACTCGTCCAGTTGGCTTCCTGGGGTAACCCCCATCACCAGTCCCGGCTTGCACTTCAATCGCTGGATGCAACGCAGCAGCGAATCGAAATTCAAACCAATGAAATCATACAGTACCATCTACTGAAATTAAAACGGAAATGAAAGTCTCTAATAACCTCCAAGCAAGAGAATAATGCAGAGACTGAAGAACAAGAGTCCCCTGGTGGTCTTCATCATTTATATGATCAACCGACGCGTATAAAAGAAGTAAGTTTTATCTAATAATTAGCTACCAAGGAAAAACGAATAGAGAGAGAGAGAGAATGTCGTGATGAGCATGCCATGAAGGGGTGTATATACAGTCTTTCACTCCATGCTACGACATGGTCTTATTCAATATTGGGACTCAAAGTGACAGCTAGCAAACTAATTGTAATTAAGAATTGTTAACCTATATCTATGGAAGTTATATCGGCTTGGGTGCTTCATATTGTCCCGTTATTGGAAATCAAATTGGGTAAACCACACCTTTCAATGATATATATCGACTTCGATTACGCTTATGGCCTTAATTGGGTACCTATAAACCTATATTTTTTATCTTTTGTGGTCCAAAATAAATTAATGAACTACCTAATGGTAATGCATTTTTCAATGGCTCATCAATATTCATTTAATCAGCTAAAATAAAATCCAGAAAAGATTAAAAAAATAAACTACGAGGAGGAGAAAATAATTAGATTCGAGAAACCATTGCATACAAGTACTGGTTGGAACTTGTAAGTGTAGCCATAGCCAGACGTGTCAGTCTGTAGATTCTATTTGTTGGTGTGACGCAGATATGATCAGTTCATCTCTTTTCCGGTCAACTATTGCTTCCTTACAAATTAATTAGGTATTTTTGGGTACTGTGCAGCAGCAATAATAATAAAAATTTCAAGCATCGATCTACATAACAAAGATATATGTAGAAGGCCTCTGATACTGTATTGAGTTCTCAATCAATAAGGGACCGTTTGGAAAAAGAAGAATAATCAATGTCCACGTCCACAGTAATTTTCAATTTGCAATACAATTTGATATTTTAATTATCTATCTAATACTTTTTTTTCATTACTTTTATATTTGTATTCATATCATTCTCTGGCCTTTTCTATCGATTTCTTCCTCCATTTTTGTCATTTTAGCTATTGTGGAGCTTGTCTCTTCCGTATCAGCCTGCCAAATCCCTTGATTGGACAACATTGTATAGGGGGCTGATCACATGCAATACATCCCAATTGTATGTCAGTAACCTTCATACAATATCCATATTTTATCATTTTTTATAAATATATTAAATTTATAAGGCTCCACTTCGTTGTAACTAGGCTACATAGAAGTAGAGTTATGTAACTCCTTCAAAATCTAAAATTTTGATCTTTTATGAAAAATCTAATTTATTCATTATATTTAATGTCATTTGTTTATTTAGTAGATCGAGTTTCATCTTAATAAGGTATGTTTAAGGGCCACATTTTTGTTAGAAAATATATATTTGTGTGTAAATTATGAAAAATGTTAAAACATCAATTTTAAAGTAGTATTTTAGGCATTTAAACCGTCTAAAATATCATTTCTGTGTAAATAAATGATTCTGTAAAGTATTTTTATATTCTAATATATATGTAAATAGATCTAAGTATGTTTCATAATTTACACATGAAGATATATTTTTGAACAAATGTAGCCCATAAATATACTTGATTAGGATAAAACTTAATCTCCTGAATAAATAAATGATATTAAATATAATAAATAGATTGAATTTTTTATTAAATATTAAAATCTTAAATTTTGAAGGGATTACATGAGTCTATTTCTATATAATAAAGTTACATAGAAACAGAACCGACATTTACATACCAAAATTTACCATTTTATAAAATTTTATATAGGGCAACGAGTATATATTAGTCTGTAAAGCAATAATATTTTATTCCTTTATTTATACCATCTTATATGATAATACTTTATTATATTATGTTATCTTAGTAGATAGAGGGAGAGTACAACCTAGGGGAACATCAAATTATTGCTGAAATTATCCCCCAAATATATATTGTCTAAAGCAATAATATTTTGATTGTTGTCATATGATATCATATATGATTATAGAATTTGTATATTATATGATGTTGCATTTAGTAAGTAATAAAATTTTTGATGAAAATTTTTAGTATAAAAGTTTTTGAATTATTAGAAAATGATGTAACATAATATATGTAATAATGAAGAATAAAAGAAATAAAGTTAAAGTATAAAAATATCAAAAAGTGAGTTAATTGTGTAGAAATATGTAAAAAATTAAAAATTAAGATAATTATAAAAAGTAAAAAAAAAATAAATTAAAATTTATTTTGAAAAAGTTTCATGGTTACCAAACAATCTCAGTACGATGCCTGTAGATTGAGGGAAAGTACGACTCGGGGAACATCAAATTAATGTACCATTCGTCCGCCGAATCTCTGCCCTTTTTTTTTTTTTTTTGTACCGCCCGCGCCGAATACCCTTTTTTATTTTAATAATTTACATGTACATATAAAGATAATACAAATCATAATTTTCATAACGGTACAGATCAACGCATGCATAATCCTCATGACACAGAGGAACTAAATAATACCCTGGACTAAATAACACCCTCGTCACTAAAAAGACAAACTTACATTATCCATAGAGAAGATAATTTTTTCCTTTTTTGCCAACATTCTATCCACGCCGGAGAGTCCCGGCTGCTACAAACTGAAACAACGTGGCTCATCCAACGAGCAGCCACGAGCGTCGTTGAATTTCAACTTCATTATCACTTGCATCCTTTACCAGGGTCGTTCTATATATATATAGCGTCGTTGAATTTCAACTTCATTATCACTTGCATCCTTTACCAGGGTCGTTCTCTCTCTCTCTCTATATATATATGTGAGAACTGATACTGTGCAGTGTAAAATGGAACCTACATGTATTAGATTGTAATGAAACTTTATACACTCATTTATCCATATATTAATCATACTTTAGACGGTTTAGATGTTGAAAAAATTACTTTAAACTTGATATTTACATTAAACTATTTTATTACGTT
>JAXCLR010000105.1:11145088-11184496 GCA_035584095.1 Annona squamosa | reverse complement strand
CTTTCCTGTGCAATGAAGCTGCATCATAATTAACGATGCATTTGACCCAAAACGGGCCTCACATTTACTTAAATGTATTGATACTTCATACAATTATTTATCTATATATAAATTTTATAGCAAATGATTTACATTAAAAATCAACTTTAAAGTTGTTATTTACATTGAACTATTTTATTACGTTGAATTTGTATCATTTTCAGATGGAGTCCATGCACATATCCAATTGGGATGAAAATTGATATGATAATAGAATACATAATTCTAAATATAATGGGTGAAGTAAATTATAATCGTATGATCATATGAGTCCCATTTTGAGATAACTGCACCGTAATTATGGTATAGTGAAGTTGCACTTGAATATATATCAGCAGTACAGTTGCCCAAAAAATGGACCCTACACATATTAAAATGCAATGAAACTTTATATAATAATTTATCCATATATAAATCATATCTTAGATGGTTTAGATGTTGAAAAAATCACTTTAAAGTTGTTATTTATATCAAACTATTTTATTACGTTGAATTTGTACCATTTTCAGATGAGGCTTATATACATATCTGATTGAGATGAAAATTGGTATGATGATAGAATACATTATTCGAAATACAATGAGTGGAGTAGAATATGATTTGATGATCATGTGGGGCCCATTTCAGCGATGTTGCACTTAAATATATCTCATATATGAGGAAATGCTATGGTGGCTACGCTTTTAGTTGGGGTGCTCATAGCTGCAAATGGGGCTCGAATTGATAGTAGAATTATAATTCCATTAATCATATGGCTTGACATTTTTTTAAAATCATGGTACCAAAAATCATCCCAATAAAATTTTTGGATTCGCCACATTAATATCTATATGTAAATTTTGAAAAATATTTAGATCCATTCAAATATGCATTATTAGGAATGATGTCTTAGATAGTTTAGATGTTGAAAATATAACTTTAAAACTGATATTTAAGTCAAACTATTTTATTATGTTCATTTTACCTACTTGTTAGATGGGCCCATGCATATATTTGTTTTGGATGAAACTTTGTCTTTTAGATAAATGAATGATTCTAAATGCAATAAGTGAAGCGAATTTCACATCACTATCAAGGTGGGATAAAAGAGTTTTTGGTGCAATCTAGTTACATAAAAGCAGAGCCCAATATATATATTATATATATAAGAGTTAGGTGGCTGCAAATGGGCATCACATTGATGATAAATTCAAAATTTAACCCAACTATTGTGTTTAGAATCATTAATTTCAGCAGCACACCAAGATTCATCAAAATCAGATGTGTATGGGCCTCCCCTGAAAATGGTGTAAAATCAATGTAATAAAATGTGGTCTGATTTAAATATCAATTTTTGTTTGCCATCAGGTTGGGTTGACCATTTATTACACTGGTAGGAGAGAATTTCAAAAGAATAAGTTATTTTCTTGGTGAAACCTGGAATTATAAAGGTTTGAGTGATTGCAGACCTGATAATGGTAACAGTAAAGCTGTGATGGTTATGCAATGACCATTGTTTCTGTTGTGCAACCATTTAATATACTTTAATGTGGAGTCCTTTGCATCCCTCTTTCAGAGGCGTCCTCAGGTTTACCTGGACGATGGCTGCATAATGCTTATGCCACCAATGTTGAATATGGGTTGCTTTGGGGGGCAGGATCACGTATTTATGTCTCTCTGATGCCTGCCATGTAGGTGGAAGTGCTTTTGCAATTAATTTAATTGCAGTATATTTATTTCATCAATTAATCATGAATATTAGTAGATTGATTTTAAAACCTTAAATTCTTGTGTTTAAATTATATGATTTGAATATCAATATCTACCTTATATGCATGCATTGGTAAGAAGTGAGGATGTAGTAGCATAGTTTGGGTCTCCACGCCACTCAATCTGGGAGCCAGTACATTCTGCATGGTGGTTTTTTTTGTTTTGGGTGGAACTAGCTTTGCTTGGAAGTTAATTGCTGGCTTGTTGCAGAACCCAAGAAGCCAGCTCCACAGCTTCATTTGTTTCTCTAATCATTACTCCCAAAAGAGCTATTCGTCTTGGCTGCTTATGCTGTTGAACTTTAATGTCTTTGAGGAGTGGAAATAAATGCTTCTAGGTTTAATATTTTGTGAAGTTTGTCTATGGCTGCACATGAATATCTTCCCAATGTCCACACGGTCTAAGCTGTTAATTTATTATGGCGTCTATTTTACAGGTGAAGCAGTAGTTTGCAAACTTGACTATTGATGCATGCCTTTAACTTTATTTCTAATCTCCAAGTCAATGGTAAAATGTTAGATTTATTTCTAGTCTCTAAGTCAATATTAAAATGATTATACTTTGTGGTTCTTTCAATGAGACATGGAGCAATATTCCTAATTCCTATGATGTTCATACTGTCAAGCAGCAAAGGAACAACTTCTTGAACTTTCCTTTTCATGCGATACCTGGAGATTATCCATTTAATTGAAAGGCAGAATCAGATTGATATATCTGAACCAATTTTATTGACTAGAAGTGGCACTGATAATAAATGGGATCACAGATGACTACTAAAACCTTTCAAATCTCTGATTTGCTTATATTTGTGTGGTGGATGGCATAGATGATTCTCATTTGTTAAGGTTAGGCTTCAATGACATCTGCATTAATGATGGTGACAAGTAAACACGTTAGGGAAATATCAAAATGGGATGATTTTGGCAATTTACAAGTTATACGTGGGCGGGAATTGACTTGTGATGATGATGACAATGACGACAACACTACACCATATAGAGTCTTTTTTACTAGGTATGCAATGTTAACGGTTGGAGCTACAATATGCAAATTTTTGGAGTGAAGTTTATAAAATGCATAATTTTATAACATTTTTAATTCTTGTGCATATATTTATCTACCAAATTTTCAAAAATAAAAAAAATTGATGAGTGAAAATTTTTGATTTTTGAAAATTTGTAAAAAAATGAGAATCCAAAAAGGTAAATTTTGGCATGTGAAATACATACACAAAGATGCATCGCATGTTAGCTAACATGCAATGAATTATATGTTATCATGCTCCTTGCGGTGTAGAGCTGGTTTGTCTGCCTGAGACCATAAATACAGATAAGACCGACAAGGAGCAGCAGCTCCTGGAAGATGGAACTCATCACTAATTCATTAAATCATACTCTGTTGAACATTTTCATGGTTCAACAGTCAGTGTACACCCATCTGTCATGATCCATGTTGAATATTCTCATGGTTCAACAGTAAATTGAATGATTCATCAAATAGGTCAGATAGAAGTGACACGGCAGATGGAAAATTCAGTATTCAGTTGTTGCATCCTAATATTTGGCTGTTAATATCAGTGTTTAAGTTGTTGCTTTACTGCAAGTTCACGTGGCATAATGTAGTCTGCTCATCCATGTTCTTTTGCAGATTTGGTTGCCATAGCTGAGAGGATGGCTTCTGTGAAGCACAAGATACTGGTTTTATCTGGGAAGGGTGGGGTCGGCAAGAGTACATTCTCAGCCCAGCTCTCATTTGCTCTGGCTGGCATGGATTACCAGGTTGGCCTTCTTGACATTGACATTTGTGGGCCTAGCATTCCGAAAATGCTTGGTCTGGAAGGCCAGGATATCCACCAAAGTAATCTTGGATGGTCACCAATCTATGTTGAGTCCAACCTTGGAGTAATGTCCATTGGCTTCATGCTTCCTCACCCGGATGAAGCTGTTATTTGGAGAGGGCCTCGTAAAAATGGAATCATCAAGCAATTCTTAAAAGATGTGTACTGGGGTGAGCTTGACTACCTTGTTGTTGATGCACCCCCTGGGACTTCAGATGAGCACATATCAATTGTTCAGTTTCTGAAGGCTACTGGCATTGATGGTGCAATCATTGTTACCACTCCACAGCAGGTGTCTCTGATTGATGTGCGCAAGGAAGTAAACTTCTGCAAAAAGGTTGGAATTCCAGTCTTGGGCGTTGTCGAAAACATGAGTGGATTGCAGCAGCCAGTCATAGATTTCAAGTTTATGAAGGTGATGGAGGCTGGAGATGAAACTGATGTCACAGAGTGGGCTCTGAACTATATAAAGATGAATGCCCCAGAGCTACTCTCTTTGGTTGCTTCTAGTGAAGTTTTTGACAGCAGTGGTGGTGGAGCTGCAAAGATGTGCGTTGAAATGGGTGTCCCATTTCTTGGGAAGGTGCCCATGGATCCTCAGCTGGGAAAGGCAGCAGAGGAAGGTAGGTCTTGCTTTGCCGATCAGAAGTGCAGTTCTAGTGCACCTGCCCTACGGAGAATCATAGAAAAATTTGTGACTACTCGGCAGTCTGAAGAATCTGAATAGAGAGACACCATTCCGACCCTACTTTTCACGACATAGGTAGTGGACAAAATGAGTCCTTTTTTTTTTTCCCCTTGCTTGGATGATTCACTATCGTTGCAAATTTTGATCCTAAATCGTTGTACAAAGATGATAGAACTGTGGGTACTAGAATACTTTTTACCCTGTAAGTTTCTTTGGCTGTATGCCTGTAGCTGATATCAGCATCATGATAGTGACAGCTATTCCACGAGTACCCCTTTGCAAGCAGCGGAATTTTTTTTTTTTTTTTTAAATATTTATAATCTGGACAGATTAGTTGATGATACTTCAAGCTATGAGTCAAGTTTAGCTGGAAATTCTCTGACCTTGTTTGAGTTATGTTGGGGTCGGGCCTACTTAAAATCCAAGTGGAGCTTGCTTCAAAAAAAAAAAAAAAAAAAAAAAATCCAAGCAGAGCAATCTTCGTTGAGCTGTTCACCTAACCACAGGGAAGACCTGACCTGTGTCTAGAAACCCTAGTAAATGAGCACATATCAATTCTTTGTTTCGGATGCGTATAGTCATTCCTGTTGTGATTTTCTGCTCTATTTCTTCCAATGCGTGAGCTTTTTACTATTAATTTCTACATTATATTCTGAACTCCACAGATTCAAGTCTGAACTGCGCTAACACTAAACTTGTCTGGATTAGTCTGAGCTTCCCAAAGGATTTTCAAGTCTATTTGTGTCTGAATCACATATAGGCAGACAGTTGGCTTGCAAATAGGCTACTAACTTAATTTACTGCCCCAATCGGTTTAGGGCTTGTTTGACATCATCCAACGGAATGGAATATTACTTCTTCGTATTTACCGTTTCTAACTTCTTTTTCATTCTTGATATTATTTTTTTAATTGGTATTTATATATGATGACAATTCATATTACAATGAAGCGCATTCCTAACTCTTATAAAATAGAGAAATTTTCTATAACACTTCCACACTAGGAGGAAATCTGTGTAAAATGCCCTCGTAACCGGGGGGAAATGTAAAAATTGCCCCCACAACTAAGAGGACAACGGTGATCGGGTCACGGATGCTCCCACGTGTTAACCATTGCGCCAGAGGCGCAGGGGTGATGTTACTTTTTTCAAAAAAAAATTCCCAGATGATCTCTTACTTCCTGATGCATAATCATTTACTTTCTTCATTCCCTACATAATTTTTTATTTTTAATATATAATAACTTTTTCTCATTCAAATCCTGATCTTTTGGATGCTTCCGAATATGCCTATTAAGGGTCAGGCCATGTTTCTGTTATATGCTTCCATCTTAAGAATGCTTATGCTTGTTGTCCCTGTGCTAAGATCATCGCATGTTTAACGTAGTAGCAGCTAAGTTGCATGAGTGGAGCGAATGCATTCATCATGTTAGTACAATAGGCTTTTATTGAAAAAAAAGACATAATTGTTAATATGCATAATGATTCGAATAAAATGCAATATGGTGACGCACAATATATTTTTTTAAATGAGAAGTGTAAAAAAAATTAAAAATATAAATAATTACTAGAAGATGTGTGGTTGTTGATTGAGGTAGGGAAAATAGATGTCTTGTATAAAACCTTCCTACTGCATCCGAACATTAATACCTAGGAACTACTTGGCGAATAACATTTATTGGAGGCGAGAGAACACCATATAACTATTTGTTTACTCATATTTAGCTACATGGCAAATTAATACAGAGAGATGGTCAGAATTGCTGATCCATTTTGCTATTTATCGACCATTCTTGAACTAGATGATTATACAATATATATATATATATATATGGGAACCGATCCTGTGCAGTCGGACTGTACGGTGCAGTCCGCTGTAAAATGGATCCCACACATATTAGATTGTAATGAAACTTTATACACTCATTTATCCATATATAAATCATACTTTAGACGGTTTAGATGTTGAAAAACCTACTTTAAACTTAATATTTGCACTAAACTATTTTATTACGTTGATTTTGCACCGTTTTAAGATGGGGGTTGTACACATATTGGATTTGGATGAAAATTGGTATGCTATTAAAGTGAACAATTTTAAATACAATGGGTGGCGTGAATTTTCCATTTATGATCAGGTAGGGCCCACAGTGCATGGACTGCACGGTGCAGTCGCATGCACTGGATTATTTTCCACATATATATACACACACACACATATATATATGTATATCTATATATGCCATTCATTTTTAGGTACCATATTTTAATAAGAATCAAGTTATGTGTGCTATAGTAAAATTTCTTATATGTGGCCTACTTTTTAAAATACTGACGGTTATATATAAAGAGTATCAACATGTATTTGGCTTACATTAAATAGTTTTTGCATTTATAGTTCCAAAGTTTGGTAGAAATTGTAAGTTTTTTATTTAATGCACACGGAAACATTGATCTTTGATGCACCTGGTTGCAAAAACTTTTTTTATGTTTTTGAAATTTGTTATAAAATTATTAATCTAAGTATAGTTAATATATATATATATGTATATATATTAGGTTTTACCTTTTTAAAGATTTTTACATATTTTTTATTCTTTAATGTCTAAAATATCCCTTTTTAAAAATAAAAAATATGTATAAATCTCTAAAAATAATAAAGCTTAATATGTATGTTAAATATACTTAGATTAATAATTTTATAAAAAATTTAAAAATAAAAAAATTTGCACCTAGTGCACTAAAGCTCAATGCACCTAAGTACAGTAGATAACAACCCAAAAATATAAACATGTCATGATTTTTGCAAGACTTACATTTATACTTGTAAGGTTTGTTTGAAATTACATAAGTATCACCTCAAATAAAAAATTATAAAATGATGAAAGTACTTTTGTAAAGAAATAAAATTATATGATGCAAGAAAATATCTTTAAAATTCAAAAAGAATTTTTAAAACTATTTCTTATATTAAATAGATCCATTTAATGTGAGAAATAGTTAAAAAAATAATTTTTGATACTTTAGAAGGTATTTTATTTTTTATAATTTTATTTATTCACAGAAACATTTTCATAATTTTAATGAAAAATTATCCTAAGTGATATATGCATACAATTTCAACCAGATTTTGCAAGTAAGACTGCAAATTTCAGTCAAACCTTGTACAAAAATATCTTTAAAGTTCAAAATGTTATTTTTAAAAATATTACTCATATTAAGTAGACTTATTTAATGTGAGAAATAGTTCTAAAAAATAATTGTTATATTTTAAAGTATTTTCTATATTTATTATTTAATTTATTTACAAAAATAATTTCATCATTTTATGAAAAATTATTCTAAGTGATAACCAATATATGCATAAAATTTCAATTAAATCTTTTATTGTTTTGATCAAACTCTATAACTACCAATGAAAACCTCTAGAGTTAATTACATTATATCTTAAAAGGAACTAATTTTATACACCAGAGTATACTTAGGTGCACTTAGCTTATGTGCATTCCAATGTATTCAATCTAATTTTTTTTTAAAAAAAATTTATACCAGTATTAGTATAAATGTATTTAACATGTGTATTAATTTTTATCATTTTTGGAAATTTTAAATTTTTAAAATTTTTAAAAATTAGTAACATTTTAGTAATCTAAAATCATTACTCACTAACAAAAGCTAGTTTTGTTAGAAAGTCGGCAAATTTAAAATTACTAAAAATGACACTAATTTTTAAAAATTTAAAAATATTTAAAAATATTTAAAAATAATAAAAATTGATATACATGTTAAATATATTCAGATGAACAATTGTGCAAAAAATTTTTAAAAAAAAATTAAAAATAAGTTAAATATACTCGGATGCACAAGAAGATAATAAAATCAGTCCCCAAACCGTTTCACCGTAAAACTCTTTCCGGTAAAACAAATTTATTTAAAAAAAAAAAAAAAACAACAACAACAACACGCATGCTGATGTGTGCTGGCCACGTGATACAAGAAGTCAATGCCCTTTTGGATCCGGACATCGGTTTGACGCGTAGGAAGGAATTGAGCAGGGAGCGATGCCACTTCTGATTGCATGAGCTTTTGAGTAATGTTTCAATGATGCATTGAAATTTGAATGCATCATGTGTAAAATTCTTATTTTTAGGATTTTCACGTAGTTTGGTGCTAATTGCAAATATAATCATCTAGTTTTACGAATTATATATTATCCCTACATAGTTTCGCCAAATTGTGTCTTACCTCCACATCGTTACCTACGATTAATTACCTTGCCTAAAATGACAAAAATATACTTGTTAATAATTTGCAGATATACCCACATAGTTTAAAATTAATTACAAATATATCAACATAGTTTCACAAAATATATAATTTACAAAACTATGTTGATATATTTGCAATTAGTGTCATACTATGAAGGTATATCTGCAAATTACCACTGAGGGTGTTTTCGTCATTTTGCAAAATATCAGGTGAGGTATTAAACGCCAAGCAACACCGTAGGAGTGATATTCAATTTTGCTTAAACTATATGGGGGTAATATGCAATTCATTAAACTACGTGGGGATACATGCAAATCACCCTATTTTTAAAATTTTTAATTTTTATAAAACTGTTAATATATATGTATTTAACTTATAAACTAAAATTTACCATTTTTAGAGATATATACTTTTATTTTTTAAAATAAAGAAGATTCTAGTCATTTTTAAATGACTAAAATACCTTTATTTTTGAAATTTTTTAAAAATATATTTATACATCTTTAAAAATAGTAATACTTAATATATAAATTACATACACTTAAATTAACAACTTTATTAAAAAATTCAAAAAATAGGTTAAAAAATGAAGTTTTGCAACTGATGCATTAAAGCGTTACTCCCGGGAAACAGCTCAAGCTTCGTAAAAACATAAAACAAAGGGATGAGACGGACGGCTGCTGGCTTTTCCCACACAACATCTTACATCTGCATATGCATATTGGTAATAACCAGGTGTGGCTGACTGTATGTAGGGGTGGGAATCGGAGGCGCGTCGATCCGTGACCCGCCCCGCCCGACCCTATTTAATACTGGGGCGGGGCGGTTTTTTTTTATTTTAAAGAAAGGCGGGTCGAGGCAAAATGTGTTTTTTAACAGGATGGCGGGGCGGGGCGGGTCAAGGCGGACCTACCTGCTGACCCGTTTTTTGATATTTTACATTAAAAAGAAAAATCTCATTCAATGCTAATATTCATGTTTTATTTAATTATTTATATTTACTTTGACTGATTAATAATAGATTCAAGTGTATAGTAGTTAAATTTAATATAAATTTGTCTTTATACTTGATGATTTTATAAATTTTTAAAAACTTCTTACTTGACCCGCAGTTTTTTACTTGACCCGTTGACCCGATACCGACCCAAATTTTTTTCCAAGATTTAGTAGAAAAAAGTAAAGGTCAAACTGACCTTGTCACGACCCAGTATAACACAAGGGTCAAATAAGATTTTTGAAAAAGAGAGTCAGGGTTAGGCACACCCCAACCCGCCCCGCCCCGACGCCCACCCCTAACTGTATGTAGGCTTCGTTTTGCACGAAATCTTTTGGAGTGCCCTAAGCATCTAGTTTTGTTAGAGAGCCGGCAATAGCTAGTTCTTGATTGGCAGGTTCGAGGGCCATGCGTGCAAGTCATTGCAGGGATACAATAAAAGTAATTATCGACAGCATTTTTTTAAAAAAATCAGCATTTATAATATCTACAAAATTACTTGTAAATATTATTTGCAGCTAAAATTTGGCTGCATGTAATGTCATATAAGAAAATTTATAGCAGCAAAATTTGAATAAATGTCACGATTATTACACAGCCAAATATTTACAATCGAACTTATAGTATATGCATCTAATTCATATAATCTTGTTAGAGTGATTCATGTTTTATTCTCGAGACAAGATGTTCAAAGGTAGCGAATTATGCTTGAACGCCATTTTGTCAATCAAAACCATCAAATTATTTACTTCTCGCTTAATTTAAGAAAATGTTTGGGAAAATAAAAGTTATAGAAAATATAGTACAGAGGAAGAGCAGAAAATAAAATATTTTGAAAATTGTATACTTGATATAAAATGATAGAAATAAAGTTGGAATAAATAAGTTTATTAGAAGGTAATTGATAGGAAAAATAATTAAAATATAGAGATAAAAATAAAAAAGTATGAAGATTGGTTAAGGGATAATGGATCTCGAAAACCGTATTACCATGGTTTCTTACCCCATATTTCTCACACGTTACCAAATGTACCCTAGATAACATCGCTTGTGCTTGTCTGGTTAATCCACGTGTGATTATTAGTTTCATGGATTACCTGAGCGAAGGGCTGTTGGTCTCATCGACCATGAAATGGATATCGCTTGATTTGTTATTATGCAGATGATTACTATGTGATTATTTTAATGCAATTTTCATCAAACTTGTAATTGAAAATGTATATACACTACTACAAAACAAATTAATGATAAAAAAAATTTAGTGTTTTATTTTTTCGCTTTTGGATGGTTGCTTATGCCCAGTTGTGATGCTACATAACATCGAAAAGGGATGGTGAATTATCCAATTGGAGAATGATCAGGCCGGGACCCTTCTGCTCGTGGAGGACTCTGTCGAACACCTGTGACGCGTTGCTGTTAACGTCGGCTAGCACTCGAGTTCTGGCCTGGCTCCAGCGAACGATGGAGGGCGAGGAATCTTTCCCACTCTTCCAATACTTTTGCATATTGCATATTCCAAATATTGCTGGAGTACCTACAGTCAAGAAAACAAAATTAATGACCGAAAAAAAACGTTGGAAAATCATATCCAAAAGAAATTTGGTAACAATAGTAGGGGGACGCTTCTATAACTTCCTTCCATTTTAAAATCTTGATAGTCGATAGAAAATACACTTCATTTATTATTTTTAGCATTATTTGTAGTATCTTGAAAACCTTTTTATTTTTTTAATTTCACTTCTCATCTATAAATGTATAAAATTATCACAATAAGATGGTTTAATATTGAAATATTAACTTTAAAGTAGTTTTTTCAACATATCAACTATCTAAAATATCAATAATATATAAATAAATAATTTTATAAAATATTGTTATATTCTAATATATATATATATATGAAAGAATTTAAGCATTTTTTATAATTTACACACAAACGCACATATTTTTAAGCAAATATGAAACTTGGTCTTCTAGCTAAATAAATGGTTGTTTAATACGATGAATAGATTGGAATTTTTCATTAATGATCAACATTGCAAAAATAAAAAGGGTTTCATAAAATCACTTTTATGAAACCTAATTTCATAGAAGTATTCCTGATAATAAAATATCATGTATAGTAATAGCAAAAAAATTTATTATTGCTGAATACAACTTTTGTTGGCCTTTCATGATGTTACAATTGATAAAAATATTGTAAATATATATTAAAATTTCTTTTACTTCAGCGCCAACATATGTTGGATGCGTTTTGCAAGGAGAAAAAAGGGGGGAAAAAAATAACTCTACTTCTTCCACAGACTCTTTTATATAGCTGTTTAACTTTATGATCATCTCTTTATATGTTTC
This sequence comes from Annona squamosa, assembly GCA_035584095.1. NCBI lineage: Eukaryota > Viridiplantae > Streptophyta > Magnoliopsida > Magnoliales > Annonaceae > Annona > Annona squamosa. The sequence goes on along the minus strand of JAXCLR010000105.1, from coordinate 11,172,569 downwards.
CATACAATTATTGTATTTAGTTCAAATTTATTCTCTTTAGTGTTAATTATTACCTTCTATCATATCATAGCATTAACCTATCTATTTCAAAAAAAATTCTACTATTTTTTCTCTCTTCTCAAACACGTCCTAGATGAATACATAAATTATCACAACTACTCGACAAAAAAGTTAAATCTTGTTAAAAGTCATATTACTGAGACTTCATCTCACATTTAGCCATATAAATGCGGCTTTCTATGATATGACCATTCCATCATATTCAATGTCAATTGCAAAAACTCAAAATATTTATTTAAAGAATCATTGGATTACAAAGGGCTCAAATCCTTTTTAGATAGGACTTCAGTTGTATGCTCCTGGGAGCATGCAGCGCTATATGCTCTCGGGTGCATACGCTTTTTTTTTTGAAAATTTTTTTATAAACTTATTAGCCCAAATGTATTTAACGTATGTATCAATTTTTATCATTTTTGAAGATTTTTAGATATTTATTTTTTATTTTTAAAAATCAGTGGCATTTTAGTAATTTAAAATTACCTAAAATGCCACTGATTTTAAAAAATTAAAAATAAATATATAAGATACTCCAAAAATGGTAAAAATTTACCCAAAAATAAATACAGTTGGGCTAACAATTTATGAAAAAATTTTCAAAAAAATTAAAAAAATTGATGTTTGCGCCCAGAAGCATGTAGCGCTGCATGCTCTTGGGAGTATACAACCGAAGTCTTTTCAGATACTATTCTATCTATCTATCCTTTGCAGAAATGAAATATAAGAACAAATGAAAGAAGAAAACCAATCCATCCTCCTCTAATCCATGATCTTCTCTCTATTTATAAGCCCAACCAACCGACTCAGGCCCATTAGGCTCATGACCCTCAATACCTCACACATGTATAATTATCCTAATACATCCCAATCATTCCAATTTTTTACTTTCAACAAAAATAAATTCAAAGACTCAAAAAATTGTGCTATAGCAAAAACCATGTATACTATATGTACAATAGATTGACTATTTATTGTAGCTAATTACTTTTCTAAAAGAATTAGAATATCAACGTCGAAATGCTAATTTTTCTTTTTCCTTTAGTGCGTTTATATTTAATTTTATGTTATGGTCCTTATGATTGTAGCTAGAGGTTTTCTTCGCCAATATATACCAAAATATTCAGAACCGTTTTATTAATTTTCAATCCGTAAAGAACGTCAGGCTTTCTTATGTGTTTCCCCTTTGATGTGGATCATTGAGGTATTTAGTAAAGTCGTTGCATTATTAGAGATTCCTAAAAAAAAGTACTTTAACTAAACATCCTTTCCCTCTAAGATATTATTTTATAAATAGGAATTTATATAATTATAGAGTCATTAATAGTATTTAAGGTGAACTGCAGATACGTTTTCCAGCTATCTTTTTTCCTTTTTTTTGGGATCAAGACGTTTGCTAGCTATCTTATATGTTACTAGAACTAGAAACTAAGACCATGTATAAAACGAAGAGCATAGACAAAACACGTACTCGCAGTCTTATTAACATGGAATGACAATCCCATTACAAGCCTTTGTTGTTGATATGTAAAAGGGAAAACGAATAGACGGATATACGGATTGCCCTTGGACAGAGATGGAGGTTCTAGGATGAGATACCGTACACGGTAGTTTTCAATAATCAAGTAATAGCAGCTAGCTCAACCCATTTGTGAAAGATGAACACCGTCCCAAAACAAAGCAGTATCTGGTTTTTTGCATATAGCGTACAACTCGGGTGCCATTTCCACCTACGCCTCCACATAAGTCTGCATTTGTAATTCCTTTGCAACATGGTGTCAAAGGATGCTTAAAATTCCAATTACCTGCAATATTAGGGGGAGAAAAGAAAAATAATTTGTTAGATCATATAATAGTTGTATGTTATAAACACCCGGAACGTCAATTAGTGTAGCTTATGTCTTATGAAGTTAAGATAAGATAAAGATAATATATTTATAGCTATAGCTAGATTAGTTTATCAGAGGAATTAAAAAGGTGATTTTATTTCGTTACATTAATTACCTGGGTTTTGGATAATGGAATTAAAAGCAGTGAAGAGATCGAAGATGACGATCCTAGATCCATCTCCATATATTTCGGTTCAAATGGGCGACGCATTCCGCAGTAAGAAATTGTGAAGATTTGAAACTTGATTCCCTCTCTCATTGCAAATTTTGTATCCTGATGAAGACTGCGACGCTGCCAGCAGGCATCCGACGGGCTCCAGCCCGTTCACGGCAATCATCTTCTACCGCTGATCGCTAAGCCGCTTTATGTCTGCTGCCAGTTGCGTGACTAAAGATCGCACGAATTTGGTTTGCCCTATCAGAACTCACAAGTCAAGAGGAAATAGGATTAGAAATAATAATAATAATAACTTTTTGCATATATAGTATTTATTTCGCGAAATTCTATTTACATTTGCAGGAGTACCAACTTTCCTGCTTTTAAGAGCATATAAATGCATCCGGGATTGATTCCCGTTGAGCGCATTGTCATTGAGCTGGGCTCTGGCCACTCAAAAGAAAAAATGCATAATTCCAGTTGCCTGGAAAAGAATAAAAAAAATGAATGAATTACACTTTACCTAAACCATGCAAGGACAATGACTTAATAGTAGTGATAAAAATTTAACCGTTAGACATTATCATGTTTTTTAACTATTGAATATCTTGGATGGATTGAATTTCGTTTAATCTTCATATTGATCGGAATATCAAAAGCTTATTTTGAATATTTCAAAACAATCAATTATTTTGAAACTTAGGGTGTAAATAGGGTTGATTTCAACTCGAACTTGACTAACCCAATCTGATTTATAATAGGGTTAAGTTAAGTGTTTTGAAAAAAATAAAATTTATTACCCGATTTCAAAAGTAGATTGGTTTGTATTGGATATTTTCAACCCAACCCGAACCAATTTTATATATTAGTGTACGGTATAATAAATTATTAATAAATAGTCTTACATTAGTATATAATACATAAGAATTAACTAGACATTATTGATTTGAAATAATATTATTTAACACTTATATCACTATGTAAGTCATAAGTTGAAAAATATTCATATAAAAATAATTAATTTTTATTCTTTCATATAAATTTATATTTTAAAATATATTTAATTAAGCAAAATATTTTTAAATATTATATATTTATTAGCTCGATTTCTAACTTGAATTGAACCGATTTTTATAAGGTTAAAATAATATTATATTAAGGTATGAAAAATATAATTGAATTGAAATTTTATAAAGTGGGTTAGGATTATGTTTACCCCCAACCCGAGTCAACCGGAGCCCATTTAATCCCCAAACAAATAAGCAACAAGTTATCTTACGTATGCGTTAGAAGTGTAATGTATTAACTAGGATAGCAAAATTAATTTAATAAAACATGATGCCAGTAAATTATGAGAAGTAACAGAAATGAGTATATATGGTTGTCCAACTTTAAGCTTGACGATGATTAATTAATGAAGTATGTAAAGATGAAAGGCAGTGGACTTATTTGTGAGATTCCATTCTTGGCATCGTAAGTGGTGTAGTCGTTGCCTATAGCGGAGATAAAGGCCAGTGAGTTTCGAAGATCCTGCTTTGTATATGGACCCTGTTCGAGCAGGTGCTGAAGAAATCGATTTGTGTGGTGACGTTGGGCACGGGGTAGATTGTATAGAATATGCCAGCTCCAGCATCGTCGGGCTTCGGTGCCCAAGCAAGGGGATGCGAGAACGGATTCCCAAGTATAAGGTTGCCAAATACCACATTTACACTTAATTAATTAATTAAAGCTAGTTAGCTCTTTATAGCTGCCAAACATATATATACATAGAAAGGATTTGTGGGTCCTTTCCGCTATAATAGTAATTATATACTCGATCTAAAAATCACGTGCAAATAGAATGTCTGTGATCTAGGGGATTGTTAAAGGTCTGCCATCAGCGTCAGGAGTGAGAAATATAAAAATCTAAAGAGGAGTAATAGTTAGAGTAGAGTTCCACTTCTAGGAAACCCAATCTTCATATAACTCCATCTATCCACTCTACTCTTGACATCATTTATATTGTCATATGCACCAAAGTTCCAAGAAATGAAAGTAGAAAAGCGGGCAGCCCTTAGCTGGGCTGCAATGCATATATAAAAAGGAGAAACAAAAGAAGAGAAGCTTCTAATTAATAGAGGGTTGGAGAATAATTCCAGTCTAGCCATCCCAAGAAATCGTGAGTGAAGTTATAGAGAAAAAGGAGAACTGGAACCCACCTAAGAAATCATTCATGACTCTGCCGTCAGAGTAGCGGCCACTAGGCTTCCCAGGGAAGGTCATCCCATATGGCTCCTTCCACGAGCCACCCATCAGTTTCTTTATATTCCCAGTATCTGCATAAGAATCACCGAACACGGAAGCTTCTGGATTGGACTGTGCTGGTGCCTGATGGTGACCATGATCAACTGACCCTTGCACTTCAGTCACTGAAACCGTGAACAGCAAAATCAAAATAACTAATTTTGTTTCTGAAATTAAAAACCAATGATATTTAGTACACCATCTACGAAATCTTAAATTTCTCTTCTAACCTCCAAGCAAAAGCAAAGGAATGCAGAGACAGAAGAAGAGTTCCTGGCCAGTTCTCTCCATCATACCAAACAACGCAAGAACGTAAGCAAGCAAACTTTCCGCGCAATTAATATGAGAAACAAATGTGATGAAAGTGCATGGATTGGTCGGGGGTTTGTCCTGACGTCTTTTTATATTGTTGTATTTACGATGGCCGATTCCATTAGCTCGGGTTAAGTAAAAGTTTCACTTAATTACTTCGAAAAATTAATTTATAACAATTTTTTTTTATTTTTCTTCATACATTTGTTTATATAAATATATTTAATATATAAACTAAGTTTTATCATTTTTGGATATTTGTACATATTTTTTTTCGATTTTTAAAAATAAGAGTATTTTAAACATATACATACACAGATCTTTAAAATTTTCAAAAAAATATAAATACATTCAAAAATCATAAAACTTAGTTTATATATTAAATACACTTAAATAAACAAATATACGAAGAAAAAAAATTATTGTAAGTGAGTTTTCTAAAATGGACTAACAGATCACTCCCCTATAATTTTTGCCCCCAGCATCTTTTAACATGTTCTATACAACTTGGCCACTTGTCGTCAACCATAACCCCCCTCCGGATGATTGGTGGGCTATAAAAATCATTGTTCTGCTGTGATCATCTTGATCGTCGAACTTGTAATACTTTAACATCATCGTAGTATGCATGTTGTGTTGTCTTTGGGCGAGTCTTTAATTTCAATTGGCCCATCAGATTTCATTTGCATCATTCAACATCAGTCTTATGATCTTAAATGGGTTTTTGACAAAATCAATTCGTTCTCTTACCAAGTTATAACAGTTTACCTAATCCCAAAAAAAAAAAAAAAAAAGTTACTAACAGTTTACATTTATTTGTTCGAGGCGAGAGCTAAAGCATCAGTGATGGCATCAGAATCACTTTTTTCAAGCTACTTTTTACAAATACATCAGGCGATGATGTATTTATAATTTTTTTAAAACTAACAGATGGCTTGCGATATGAACGTTTAAACATTTGGAAATATCTGCAAAAAACTCTTATATCACTAACATTTTATAATTAGGAGTATTTATAATTTTTTTAAAACTAACAGATAGCTTGCGATATGAACGTTTAAACATATGGAAATATATGCAAAAAACTCTTATATCACTAACATTTTATATTTAGGAGTCAAATAATTAATGTAGAGTCTTGATGCATGCACCTTCGATTATTGGGCCCTTTAGGTAGAATATATTTGTGTTTGAGAAAGCAACTTCTTCTTTTATACTGACTTTGGGCCCAATGTGATGCATACCTATTATCGATCCATATATAGACGCACATTTGAATTGTCAGAATACCATGATAAATAAACTATCTAAATATTCAAATTGTAAACCCTTCTCTTGTTTGCTTGCTAGTTTCCCTTTCATTGATATGCCGTTTATCTCTCTCTAATTATTTTCGGCTTTAGAAAAAACACCTGTTGAAATAATTTGAAAAGACTACTTGAATTATATATACGCATAAAGAATACTCTATGTGCAGATATATTGCAACATAATTATGGTGTAATTTGTTATAAAATGAGCACTGCGCGTATTAAAATATAATAATCTATAATTTTTTATCTATTTTAAATAGTTTAGATGTTGAAAATATAATTTTAAATTAATATTTACGTTAAACTATTTTTTGGCTGTTAAACTTTTTATTATACTGATTTTTGTACTATTTTAAAATGGAGTTCATACATATATTTGATCTGAATGAAAATTAATATGTTATTAAAATAAATAATTATAAATAGAGTAAATATTAATTTTATGATCAAATAAGTCCCATTTTGCAAGAGAATTATAGTGCATCAACTGCAATAGAATATTTCCCATATAACAAGAAGGTAATGGGCTGTGAGCTCTCTAGGAGTTATGCATGGCATGGATGCGTTGAATTGACCCTTTGGTGGCTAGTGCATGCGGGCAATGAAGTGAGAAACCAGGACGAGAGGCAGCGGGGAAGGCGGATCAAATAATTCGTGGACTGCCCTGTCGCAAAAGTCATTTCACAAAGATAGATACCTTTGCTACAAAAGTAACATGTTGTCTTGCATTGAAAATTGTCGTTGTACAACAGTCTCCGCACTGTTGCAACCCGTGTGTCCAGCAACATATAAGCCTGCCACGCTAATCTTAGTATAAAGGCTCGAAAGTGTGATTTTTGGTAAAAGAAAGGATGTGTAGGGTGCTGGGGCGGGATGAAAGTTATAAAAATTCCAAGTTGGTTATGCGTGAGATCGGGAGAGGGGTGGGGGACTTTAAGAGTTCAGGTTCAAATAATTTGACATTATATTTCCAACGCGAGACACTTCCTTTCTTTGAGGACTGCATCGAACACCTGTGGCGCATGGCCTTTAAAGTCGGCTAGCTACTGATTCATAGGTGCGACTTCGCAGATGGATGGAGGGCAAGGGATCCTTTGGACTTCTCCCAGTACTTTTCTAATTAAATTGCTTATTCCAAGTACTCACCCTCCTTCTAATATAACAAATATATATATTCGCTTCCCTCATTTAAATTGTTCTCTTCCTAGAGATATCTATAAGTATTTGATTAAACCTTCTCGCCCTGTAAAATATTTTATTAAATTGTTCTTTACTAGAGATATTTATAAATATTTGACTAAACTTTCTCGCCCTCTAAAATATTTATTTCTATCAAGTAATGATATATGTATAATTATAGAGTTTTCAACAGGTAAGGTGAACTTCAAATGCTTTTGCTAGATTTCTTATTTGGACAGGTGAACACAAAGTATAAAACGAAGTGCATGCACAAAATACGCACGCGCACTCTTATTAACATAGACTGACAATCCAATTACAAGCCTTTTATTTAATGTTATTAACATATAAAAGCCAAAAAAAAAAAATTACGAGGATATAAAAACCGATGGAGGATACACTCCTCTGAGGACAGAGACTGAAGTTCTAGCTAGGATGAGATACTGTAGAGGGTAGTTTTCAAAAATGAAGCAATACTAGCCCAGCCCATTTGTGTAGGATGAACGTCGTCCCAAAACAAAGCAGTATCTGGCTTTTGGCATAAAGTGTAAAGCTTGGTGCCATTTGCTTCTACGCTTCCACATGAGTCTGCACTTGTAATTCCTTTGCAGCACGGGATTAAGGGATCCTCAAACTTCCAAATGCCTGCGAAAAAAAAATTAAAATATATAACTAGTCAGATTATTGGATAATTGAGCTTGAGGCGGCTAGGAACCGGGTGGGGTCTGAATTAAGGTTTTTTGGAGGGTGGGTGTGTTCGAGTTTTGCAAAATTATCTATGTAGCTTTGCCTAATCGTAAAATTAATTTGTTTGTATGTTTGGGCGTTTGCAGAATATACCCTTTAAGTTTCAGATAAAATGGTTGGATGTCATTCTCATTGTACACCAAAATCTTAGAAAAGTTCATTTAGTATCCATTTGGTAACATGTAACAAGAAACTTTTTTTCATTTCTTGTATGATTTGACATTTTAAGTGCTTAACCATCTTACTTATTATTATTATCTTTATATTTTAATCACTTTTTCACATCTCATATACAATTTAATTTTATTCAATCCTTGTTGTTCATCACTCTTCTACTTTTTGAAAATTTTTACGACAAATTTTCCCCACTTCGGTATGACTCAACCATCATATCCAAATCAATTGCAAAACACAAAGAGATTTTAGTCAATGATTCTTTGAAGAAATCATCTTTTGCCAAATCATTACTCGCTATAGAGGACAAAATGAATTGAAAGAACATATAAAATCCACCCTTTTAATCTATGACATCCTCTCTATATCTCACATGTGCATTATTATCCTAGTACATCCATATTACACTTCATTTTTTAAAAAAAAAATTCTTAATTAATCCATTTCATATATTACCCAAATCATACCAAAGAGTTTGCAAATACCCAAGTTATAGGGGTTTAATTCGCAATATTATATAAGAAGTGTGTTTCATAATGAGAAGAAAATGTTTTGCAAATACCCAAGTTATAGGGGTTTAATTTGCAATATTATATAAGAAGTGCGTTTCATAATGAGAAGAAAATGTTCAACCAAACTTTTCACTCTTTATAACTAGCTTAATTTAATATTTCTATACAACTAGTATATTTTTTAATCATTTTTACACAAATACTCATACAACTATTATAACATTATTTTCTTTACACCCTATCATCACATTCAAAAGTGCTAAGATAACATAACTAGTTAGATATTTACGAGGAAAATTAATTAAAATTGATATTTATGTTATACCTGGGTTTTGGAGAATAGCATTAAAAGCCGTGAAGAGATCGAAGATGACGATCCTGGATCCATTCCCATTTGCGTTAAACTGGGCGACAGCATTCTGCAGCAAGGAATTGTGGAGAACTACAAGCTGATTCGACGTCTCGCTGCATTTTTTGTAGTCTGACTGCTCTGTAACTGCAGGCAGGCATCCGAGGGGCTGGAGCCCGTTCACCGCTATCCTCTTCAACCCCAGATCGCTGAGTCGCTTTAGGTCTGAAGCCAGTTTCGTAACTAAAGTTCCCACGAAAGTTGGCAGACCCTAATCAAAATTCAAATAAAATTCAAAGGAAGAGGGATTAGAAGGGGGCAAAAAGAGTGGAAACCGTGAGCATGGTTGTATGTCCAAATGCATATTATTTATAAGCTAGCTAAATGTTAGTAATTAGTTACTTGTGCAGAGCCATTCCTGGCTTGGAAAGTGCTGTAGTCGTTGCCTACAATGGAGACAAAGGCAAGGGAGCATTGAAGATCCTGCTTTGTATATAAACCCTGCTGGAGAAGTTGCTGAAAGAAATCGATTTGCGTGGTCAAGTTGGGCACGGGATTTGTTGTGTCGAATACGCCTGCACCACCATATGCCAAATTCATGCCGAACCGTCGGACTTTGGGGCCCAGGTCTTTCCATTGGTAGGGGATGGGAGAACGGATTCCCATGTAAAAAGCTGCCAAAAAAAATAAAAATAAAAATTCGTGGATTATCAGTTAGAGGGCGGGAATCAGTTAATTAATTAAATAATTAAAGCTAGCTAGCTGGCAGTTTTTGTCAGTTGCTGATCAATTAATGGTCTATTGTCTAGTTTTTGCTAAGAAATTAATTTATTGCGCTTGGGTATTTTTAATTTTTGACATCTCTATGATTATGACAAGAGATCTGATTCCTTGTTCGATTGAAGTAGCCATTCGTAGACTTTTTTCCTATCGAAAAGTTAGTATTAGTCTGCCTAATTATTACAAGAAATTTAATTATGTGATAGGAAGATGTTAAATTTTCTACTAATAATGTGGAACAGCGTGCAAAGTAAATATTTTCATGGAATTAATTGATATTCTGTGTTGTACTCGTTTGCGCTGTACTGGAACTGACTGGATGCGTTGGCATGCAGGATCCTAAAAATGAAACAAGAGGTTTCTACTAAAAATATGTTAAAAACAAGGGAAAAGAACACAGGAGAAAAAAGTAATTAATGCACAGTTTCAATTCACATTTTCACTTCATCAAAAAAAAAAAAAAAATTCACATATTCAAAACTAAACTGGGGAGTGATTATTTGGATTAAAGGATTAAACTGATATTCTATCATTCTTTTTCAATTTGGCAATGGTCATGCTTGGCAAAACCTGGTTAATTATCAATTCTCCACTGTGGAACAATATCAAAGAATTTATGTCGGCAAGAAAGTAACTTTTCACAAAACTATTGTTTCCTAGCTTGTGATGTTTTTGGATGGTAGTGTAGATCTTTAAGATCTTCAATAAAACGTGAACATGAGCAAAGAGACAGATTACAAATGGTGTTTGGTAAGTCATCGCTATCATCAACTTGTTCACCAAATCACATGCTTGAATTCGTGCCTTACGCATGGGGTGACACAAGAATTCCAAACTTGAAATGCATATTTGATAATAGACGTGTGCTAGTTATTATTATTAGTTAATATATACATGCTTCTCACGCAGTTAGGATTACTAACCACTAGTGATTTGGATTTTGACTCTTTGTCTGCATTTGTGTGTTTCATACATTCACGTATAAGAGTACTGATCTTCTCAGATTTCAGACTGATCTAAAAATTTGTTTTTTTAAAGTTTTTTATAACTATATTAATCTAGTTGTACTTAATTTATAAATCTACTTTTACTATTTTTGGATATTCATATGTATTTATTTTGAATTTTTTAAAACCGAAAGTATTTAAATCGTTTCAAATAATTTAAATACCCCATATTTTAAAAATCCAAAATGGGAAATGGGCCATGTGATGATATATATATTTAAAAGTCAAAAGTAATTACTATAACTGGTAAATGAAAGGAGCGAAAATTAAGATGCAATTATTTTCTGAATTAGAGAATTACTCTTTTTTTCCGAAATTCAAATAAACGGAATTTCACTTTGATATGTGCAAACATGTACAGTGGACATCTAGATTATCTCTTTCGAAGGGCAAGGAGCGCGAAAGCTGCTCAGATGGCATGTGCTATCCAGATTGCAGACAAGAAGAGAAGCATTGGCAAGATTGCAAGCTGTCGACCCTTGACATAATGGAATAGACCCCACGATGTCCGATTATGATTTAGTCCATAAGCCGGACGGAAATGGCGGACGGGCCCAGAGGCAAGTTTTACGGTGTATGTGGTCATCGGCAACCCCGGCGGGTGAGTCGGATGAGAACCGAGGTGGTGAAAAGTAGCGAGTATATTATTGAAAAGCCTAAAAATAATGTTTATGATGGGTAAAAATGAGCATAAATAACGTAGTTGTGGGAAAATTTATTGGAATGTAACGGTACAAATGAAGAAAAAAAATAATAAGATATCTAATTAAGAAATAAAATTATTTTTTTGAAAAATATTTAGAGAAAAATAAGAAATCACTTTCCCATCAAAGCATATTATCGAATGGAGGTTGTATTTGTGAAAGGAAAAAAAATAAAAATGTTACCCCAACCTATTTTCCATTTTCTACTGTATTCTCACGATAATTGTCATTTATATCATACTTTCTAATCATTTTTTTATTTCTAATCATGCAATTATAATAGTTATTATAATTTTATTCTCTTTATTTATAATCATTATCCCTATTTAATGATATCACTCTTCCACTCTTCCCCCATAATATCCACCTTATTTTTTCACATTTTTCTCACGTGCACAAACACACCCATATATCAAAATATCACGTAATGGTTTGACATTAAACATTACCTACCTAAATTAGAAAATTATGCAAATCACACTAATTCCCGGAATGGTAAAGATTAATATACTAAAAGATGTTTCATAACTCATTAGTCTCACTTATTAAGGTTATGATGCTAAGTCAAATATCAATTTTAAAGTTGTATTTTTAACATTTAAATTATGTAAAACATTAATTGTACATGTATAAGTGATTGTATAAGATATTATTATATTTTAATAAATTAGAGAATGGATGTAAGCATTTTCTTAATTTATACCTTAAAAACATCACTTCCAAGAAAATAAGACATAGAATCTGATAAAGGTGATTTTGGATACTAGTAGCACCCAACCTATGATACACCTGGGCATGTCCCAATAAATAAATAGATTTGGAAATGTTTAGTAATGTGTAAAATTATGGAAGTGTAAGAAATAAAAAAAGAGAATATTTTGAAAAATGTGTGATTGATAGAAAATAATAATTTGAATAAATAGGTTTGTTGTATATAGTTGGCAAGAAAATAATCATTATGTAAGGATAAAAGTGAGTAAAGTAGTACGATTGATGGAGCAATAATAGACCTTTCTTTTCCACACTTGTTAACAAACGTGCCCAAATATATATATATAACTTGATCGTATATGTCACATCACATAAATCATGTGTAATTGTAAATATTTAAAAATCATCTTCCTCATTTTTTCTACTATTTTTTATATGAAAGCAATCAAAAGAATTAAACAGGGAACGAAAGAAACTAAGATTTTTCGGTGATAGATCATGTACATCCACCATTGAAAGTGCCAAGGAAAGGCATTCTTCTTTAGCAAATATGCTTCTTATATGTTTTTTTTTTTTTTATTAGAGTATATTTACAACATATCTCAATTCATATTACATTCAAAGTTCTGAGACAATTCTAACAATATTTCCAAAGAGAGACCACCAGCTCTCAAATATCAAATGGGGAGACAACCAGCTCCCAACCGAAATAAGGAGGACCACACCGGCCTCCACCTTAATTTTTAGTTTGAAGTTCCACGCAGGACTCGAACACGCGACGGGCGGAAACGAAAGTCTCGTTTCGCGCCCGTCGACCAACTTCTTATATGTTTTTGGACAGCCTAGATTTAAGAGGAAAAAGAAATTAGCAAGTACCACCAGCACATGGAAAAGATTGGTGGACCCATAGACTACGTGATATCCACTACCCACCTGCTAATCTAAAAATTTCACTGGTGGTTATCAGTGCATGCGTAATCGCGTAACTCGTGCAGATGGAATGTCTACAGACCTGCCAAAGGTCTGGCATGACTCATGAGCATGGCATGGCAACTGGAAAGCACTAAACAAATGATGAAAGAAGAGCAATCAAGCATATGTAAGGTACTTATCCAAAAAATAGGGGTGGAAAAAGTATTGGTAAGGCAATGTACTCCGCGTCCTACGTGAATGAATTCACATTCACGCTGTCCGATTACTACTGATCTTCACTTGATCATGATCTGCTCTCACCGCATATATATGTCCCTCTCAATCATTCGTCAGTCCTAAATCCTAATCACCATCAATCCACCTCGACTGCACTTTCCATGGCCAGATGGCTTCGATCGGTTCCTCTCATCTTACCGGTCCATGTGGAAATTCGATTGACCACCATTAGGCAAAAGGAGTTCGTGGGTTCGACTTGAAATTTTGAGTCCTAAACATACGTTTGTGCGGGCTTGATTCCTTTGATTAATTATTCAATGGACTGGATTGATCCTTACCTAACCCGACCCATCTATGAAAAGGAAATAGCCAGCGAATAATTTCTTGTCGAGAGCCAAGTCCACGTGCTACATGCGAATGAAGAGAAGCTTCTGGAAAAGGAGGGTTGGGCTAATAATTCGCGTCACCTTTAGCTCAAAGTAATATTACCTGCCACAAAAAGGGGAAAGGGGGTAATATTACTGGCATTACGAGGGCTTTATTTAGCGGTTCCGAGGTTGAAAGCGCTTGCATCCACACTGCTTGGATTTGACACGGCTTTATGACCCACTCTCACTAAATTTATTGCAAGTGCAACCCTGAGAGCTTCTTAGATTTCATCCACTTGGCTCCTTTTCCCGATCTAATTGACATATTATTCAAACAATGAAAACGACATTGGCCGCCAATATTCTTGTGTAATTTTTAAGCAAAATATTCAAATATTTTACTTAACATTTTGGGTAATATTGGCTTCCTCACTGGTTTAGTACCGTTGAATATGTGTATATTACAATTAATCAGCATGGAATTGATCGATGTATGTAATTAGCAAGTGGGAACATTCTACAATCCATGAAAGCAAAAACTTATTTTCGAGCAATGATATTTAAAAGAAGCTACAGAGAGTGGAAAGAAAAGCGAGTCTCTCCTAACGCTGCGACAAAATAAAGCAAGAAATTTGGTTACTAATTTCATGATGATTTGGAAATTATAAGAGACCATTAGCAGCAGAATTTTGGGAATTTCCAAATTAAGCTAGAAGTAAAAGAGTAGCTAAAAAGAGAAGTTACGATTAGCGGAGAGAGAGACGTTATGATGACACAAGAGAGGTCGGTGTGTGAAGAGCCAAAGAAGTGAAAGTGAAAGTGAACAATATTTTAATGGGAAATTGGAAAAGGAGTTAAATGGGAAAAGAAATAGAGAATCTCCTAACACTGCAACAAAATAAAGCAAGAAATTTTGTTACCAATTTCATGATGGTTTGGAGACTATAACAGACCATTAACAGCAAAATTCTGGGAATGTCCAAATTAAGCTAGTGCGAAAAGAGAAGCTATGACACAAGAGAGATCGACAAATGTTGAGCAAGAAGTGGAAGTGATATCTTGGAGGGAGATAGTTTGATAATGTCTTTAATAAAGGAGTACAATCACAACACTGTGCTGGAAAAAGCTAAAGGAAGTGAATGGCTTTAAGAAAGAAGGCATCAGACATCTAAAGAAGTAAAGGAAAGAGAAACATCCTTGATTATGTATGAAGGCTTCGAGGTACAATTAATTGTCGAGCACTGTTTTGCATCTTCGATTATTTATAGTGTAGCATTGGCATCAATCAGGAAACTGTTGAATATTTGTGAGATGTTTCATAAGCATCTTCCTCCTGATTTGGAGTGGAAGAGTAAGTAAGAGAACAGTAGTCTAGTCACCGTCATGTCAAATCAAAGTTGGGCAGAAAAAGTAAAGAACCAACAAATATTTCCCCCACAATTGACATAGCGCCATGAAAATGCATTCTGGGAGTGACAGGTAATCAAGCAAAGAACCCAAGAAATCACGAGTGAAGTTTGAAAGGGAAAGGGAGAGAGAGACCTAAGAAATCAGTCATGACTCGGCCGTCAGAGAAGCGGCCGGAGGGCTTCCCAGGGAAGGTGATGCCATATGGCTCCTTCCACGAGTCACCCTGGGGCTTGTTGATATTCCCAGTATCTGCGTATGAGTCGCCGAAGACGAAAAGCTTCTGGATTCGCCCAATCTGACTGCGGTGGCGGCGGCCGTGGTGGTGGTGACTGCGATGACCAGAGCCTTGCACTTCAATCACTGCAAAGGTGAAAGAGCAAACCAAATTAACTAACCAACCAATGGTTTGTTTCTCGAGCCACAACTCCATGAATATATCACTACACTCTACCTCCAAGCAAAAGAATGCAGAGACTGAAGAACAAGAACGCCCGCCCGGTTCTCTCCATCATCACGTATATCAGCCAACACAAGAATGCAATATGAAAAACAACCGAAGACCGTAATGGAGGCGCATGGATGAAGGTGTATATATAGCGCCTTTCGGTCCTATTCAACCTCGCGACTTTCTGTTGAAGTTAGCCCATGATATCATCTTGACCGTCAAACTTGTAATGATTTAGCCCCGTCCCGACTCGCATTTATTGTTGACTCGGGACTCATTGACGTCTCGCCTTATGCCACTTTGCTAAAATTCACATATATTACCGTCACATTCCCGGCGTCTCCCTTATCTTAAAGGGGTTTGATCTTGTTCTTAGAAAATAATAATTTCTCAAGAACCCATAACTGTTGGTTAATATTCTTCTTATATTCATAATTAATTGAAAATTTCCTACATACCAATAATATTTCACTCATAATTTCCCTACTACCCACGCCGTCATCATAAATGACGGTCATGTAAAAGGAAAATAATGATTTTATCTCTAAACTTTAATAAACAGATATAGAAAAATTCATCGTATGTCCATAAGAGTTGTCAATTATTCCTTTTGTACTTATAACTTTTTTAGAAATTCCTTACACACTCACAATGTTTCACTCTTAATTCTTCTCGTGCCACCATCGTCATGATTCATCAAATTTCTTTTATCAAGCTTGTGCTGAAATCGAGAGTGTTACAGTTAGGGGTATAAATCGAGTTGGGTTGACTCGGATTGAGGTAAACACAATCCTAACTCACCTTATAAAATCTCAACCAAACCCTACTTTCAACCATATTTTTCACACATTAACTCAACCTTATTTTTTTTAAACGACCAACCCTATTTTAACCTTATAGAAATCAGTTCGGTTTGAGTTAGATATTGGATTAATAAATGCATAATATTTGCTTAATTAAATCTATTTAAATAATAAATTGATATGAAAGAATAATAATTAATCCTTTTGTGGGAACACTTTCCAATTTATGAATTAACAATAATATAATTGCTAAATAATCTTATTTTAAATCAATAATATTTGGAATTCCTATGTATTATGTGCGAGCGTAACACTATTTATTAATAATTTATTATATTGTACACTAATATAGAAAATTGGGTCAGGTTGGGTTGAAAACACTCACATTTGAAATTGATTTAGTTCAAATAGGGTTATATAATTTATTTATTTTTTAAATGTTTAACCCAATTCTATTATAAATTGGGTTGGTTAGTCAAGTTCAAGTTAAAACAAACCTATTCATGCCCCTAGTTGCAGTGTTCACAAAAGAACATGCAAGCAACGAGCCCCGATGTCATGTGATTTTTTAGCGATTTTACGGATTGGCAGATTGGACACTCATATTTTTTCTCTATGTGTGATTGTTCGGAATTCAAGATGCTATCAATAGCTATCCAAGGTGAAGGACAAAAAGCTATTCCTGCATATAAAAGGGTTGTTTCAAAGAGGGGCAAGCATAAGCCTGCTTGAAATCAGAGAGATTTTGATAGTGAACCAAAACTTTCTAAACTTCCATGGCATCATCCGTGGGGTCGACGTCACTGTTCCACTGAAAAAAGGATGTGGGTAGTAGCCTCAACGAATGCTCTATTTCGAAATGCATGGAATGGATGGATGAGAAATCTCTAGTATATGTGATATACTTGTCATTCAAAATGCAAACCCACATGTCGGACGTGCAGCTAGAAGAGGCAGCTCTTGGGAATGAGTATTTTTGAAATTCAAAAAATTAAGACAAGTGCAACTTGAAAGACTGTGATGACAGTGATATGAGAGGAATTATAGATAAAATGTTTTGGGTGCATAAGAAAATTTTGAAATGTTATGAGTATAAGAAGAGTAAAAGCTAAATGTTATGTGTATGTGAGAAATCTTTAATTTAGGAAAAAATCGTCATTGTCCCTCCAATAAGCGGTCATTTCTAATGATATAGGTACCGGAGGAAGTGTGGGTGAAATGTTGTGGGCATGCGAGAAATTTTGATTTGTCATGGGTATAAGAAAAATATTAGCTAAGAGTTGTAGGTATAAGAGGAATATTAACCAAAAGCTATGGGTACACGGGGAATTTTTTCAAAAAAAAAAAAGTTTGATTGTGCCAGCACTTGCTAACACGGGCTTTTAATTTTTCATGGGTATTTACAATTTTTTTAACTAGTATTGTAATAAAGTTTTAAGACATTCTAACAATTTCATATAATATTCTCACAAATATTTAACAATATTTATCTTAAAATCCTTTTATTAAATGGACACTCCATAAAATAGGAAACTAATACCACCATTGCATTTTGATCTAGTGCTAGCTCAATGCATGCTTGGTTGCTATACTGTGACACCACAAGCTTTTGTTAGTCTATGCTAAAAGTGGTTTTTTTGTAGTTTTGTATTTTTTTATAGAAGTATTTTTCAATTATATTTAATTCTTATGCCAAGTTATATGATTTTTGATATGTGCACATACTTCTTATCCCAAAAATCATGTTAATTTTTTAAATACAGTTTATAAAACTTTGCGTGAGTTAATTAACACATCTGGAAAAATATTCTCACGAAAAATTAAAAATCGAAAAATACTTTTAATTACTCTAAATTAACAAAAGATTATGTTAGCTTAAGCTAACAAGATCATAACCTATTTAAATAAAATTAATTTTTAAACCATTTCTTTTGCCAATTAAATAATTAAGTCACTATATATGCATCTTTGGTAATTAAAACGTGTGGGTGGTAGGAGATTGAGATAGGATGGTAAACAATATGAAATCCTGAATCTAAAGCATAGTAGGAGAAAAGTTGAGCTATATGTTTTGTGCCTTTTAGGCAGATGAACATACTGCACATGATGTCCGATGGCCGCTGGTCCGTATATACCTAACGATGGAATCTTATACTGATTTGGGTAGAAAATATTTTTGTCCATAGAACGAATTTAGCTATTTGAAAAAAGAAAAAGAAAAATAAAAACCTAGGAAGTAGAATTAATTGATCATCTGTAATGTGTATAGGCCATACACACTGGAAATGGCACGGTGCCTACAAATGGATGGTTGGATGGAATGTCTTTTTCGTGAATTCCATTTCTTGTTGGACGGCTCAGAATCGATATGGACCTTCCCACCCTCTGTTAACATGACACAGGCCACAAGCGATTAATAACTACAGCTATCTTCACGTAGGAAGAAAGAGATATATCCGCTATTACTGGAATTAAGTATCGAAGATATACTAGCTATATAGTGAAATTAGGTGCTTTGTATTTATTTTTTTTTGAAAAAAAGAATTAGGACCGAACTCTGGTAGCAAGGATGAACGCGAGTTCAATTTGGCTGCAATTTATGTCAAGCTTTGAAGATGTATTTATGGATTTTTTTAAACTATTTTTTAAATAGTAGGTAAATTATTGGGTATGCTTGTAAATTGTAATGTGAATAAAACTGTAGAGAATAATGAGTCGATATATTTTTTATCTTATAAAAATAAATTCTTTTGAAAGTGAATATAAATATTAAAATTTTGAAAAATATGTAGCGTATGAATAGCAGATAAAAAATTTTAAAACTTTTGAAATCATAAATAAATGCATGTGCACTACAATAAAAATTTAATGCATACAAGCAACAACTCAAAGACAACAAATAAGGTCAAAATAGTTGTCATTTTTCCTTTAATACTACAATTTGGTGTAACGATAGATGAACATAAAAAATGATTTCGATTTTTATTTTATCAAAAAACAATGGTAAGCATGAAGCAGTAGATATTGAATCATTGTTCACTTATGTGAATAAGTGAGAAAAAAATTCTCTCATTGCTAAAATTTACAATTAGACAAAAGATAAAAAATTGTCCATGCTTAGGCAGAGGAGGTCTTAAGAAAACCCAGGAGATTAGGATCCTTCTAGTTTATGTTATGAATATATAGAGTTCAGAACTCATGAGGAACCAAACTAGAGAACTGGGCGGCTAGCTAAACTTTGAAAGGCTGTTAGAATGGTGTACAGATCGATTAATATGAACACTTCAAATTAGCCAACTTTATGATGGGTCTGAATATGTTTCAGAGAGAGATGAAACCAAGATGGGAGAGACCAATGCTAAACCACATGAACATAAATGTAGGTGGATGCAGATTTTACATGGGGAAATGCATGGGGGCTAGGAGTTGTAATGTGGGACTCCAAGGGCATGTTTGTGGCAGCTAAATGTTGAAGGTGTGTGGGCCAATCCATGCAATTACTATGAAGAGTATGACTGTTCTTTTTGGAGTCTGGTGGAGTGCAGAACTAGGAGTAAGATAACTAGAAATGAAGAGCGACTCGTTAAATTTGATTAGCTATCCACATAGGAATTCCCCATTTTGTCGACTGTGGATGTTTTCATACAGGAGGTGCAGAACACAACTAACAGTTTCAAGTCTATTAAGTTCCTTCATGTTCTTCGATCAGGCAATGCTACTGCACACAATCTAGCTGCAATGGCAGCAAGAGTGGAAACTGATAATCAGTATCTGTTGAGAAATCCACCTTTGAAAACTGTAAATCATCTGCGCATGGACTTTTCTGGTTCAATATAATACACTTATTTATCAAAAAAAAAAAAATTGTCCATGCTATATATTGATATATCTTTTTTATTGATATTATACAATATAATTTTTTATTAATATTATACAATATGACATCTGTTATTACATAAGTCATGACTCACAATTATGGGAAATACTTAACCCTGAAACTCATTAGTGAAGGTTACCTATATATCCTATTGACATGGAAGGCAAATTTAATTGCTAAATAAAAATTTTGAAACTACTTTTTGTTGCCATTCTGAAAGTGTGAATCGCTATATACGCCACATGAAAGGAGGGGAGCTTTGTTTCCTCGTGCAACATTCGGTGAATTTTATTTTTGTGTGTACGCGGCTCAAAAACTTCGTTTTGCGCGGATTCTTTTTGGAGCGGCCATAGTTACAACTGCCCACGTGTTCTCACGTGGAAACTACCTTGCATCCACGTCGATGATTTTTAACCATTGCAACTTGTAATTGAATGGCTTAAATAATAAGGTTGCTTGGCCATCATTCTTGAATTTCACCGCCATGGGTATTTATGCATATAATTATATCGGTAATGGTCTAATGCAAACGTTTGCATTTAATGGATCGTTTCTTTGATTTTTCTGATTTTTTTTTGTCGGGGCATGGAGGTCCAATTGTGTGTTTTTCTGCATTATATCATGGTGCAGTTCATGCATTATGTGTTCTACTTGATCATGAATGGAAAATCTACCTCACCCGTTGTATTTAGAATTATTCACTTTACTAGCATACTAATTTTCTAGCATACTAATTTTCATCTAAATCAAATATGTGTACGATGTTCGTCTTAAAATGATGCAAAATCAACGTAATAAAATAATTTAACATAAATATTAAGTTTAAAGTGTATTATCAATATCTAAACCGCCTAAAATATGATTTTTATATGGATAAATGATTGTATAAAGTTTTGTTATATTTTAATATGTGTAAGGTCCATTTTGCAATGGATTGCACCGTAATTAGGTGCAGTATGTTTGCACTTGAATTAATCTCTCTGTATATATTCTAGATATAAGAGGGGTTTATTTCAATATAACCGAATGTATCGAAATTTCAATGAACCCAATTAGAAATATTTATTTATAATTTTTAAAATTTTTTTTATAAAATTCTTAATTTGTGTATTTAATCTATAATTCAAGTTTTACCAATTTTAAAAATATTTGTATAAATTTTTTTATTTTTGAAAATTGGTGTAGTTTAGTCAATTAAAAAGTACTAAAATTCCTCTATTTTTTAAACATTTGGGTTATGTATTAAATACTCATAGATTAAAAATTTTAGAAAAGCAAATTTCAAAAATAATAATAATAATAATAAATAAGATTTTCAGGCGGATGCTCCATTATAAGAGAAGTCTCCCTTGTGAAACCATTATTCTAATAAAAACAAAGGGATGGACGGCTGCTGGCTTTTATCTTGCAACATCCGCAAGGCCCGGTTAGTAGACACCGTTTCGCGTGGAATAGCTTTCGTTTGACCGGGCCAGCGCAAGCAGCTTTTCTGGCTAGACCGCACTACAGCACCACCGCGCTAGCCCTTGATTGTCAGGATATAAGCACTAAGCAGTGGCCGGGCCATGCAATTTTAAGGCTGGGAATATTGAATATTCGCCCTTCAGCTTTTCAGGGAAAAAAAACTTTTGAAAGGCTGCTGATCTGGGGTTTTTCCTTTTCGGTCGATGGATGGACTGAATATTTTAGTCTGAAGTCTGAACTGCCCATGTGTTCTAATTAATTAGGAGATCACTTCAACGATTACGCTGCATATATGAATATTTGTGACTATTACAAATAATTTCAATGCATCCGATTAGAAATATTTATTTATGATTTTTTTAATCGTGTCATAGTTGACTCAAACATATTAAAGATTTTTTGAGCTTGAAATATTCCAAATTGAATTTTGTAGGATATTTTGACTTGGGCACGTTCGTTCTTCGTGCAACTATGATTGAATTTTCAGTTGACCGATTGGCTGTTGGCCTTAGCTAATTAAATGAATAGGATATTCGGCTGTGACCTGATTTGCGGGTAGGGGGCTCGTTAGGTGAATATTCTAGTACGATTTTCTTTAATTTTTTGATTTATAGCTTATGTTGTACGAAGACATCAATTTAATTGGTCATAATTAACAGTTAATTATTTAGGAGCATGTGCTTGGCCCGATTAATTAAATGATATTGTAATATTCAAAAATTTAACAAATTTGAATATTCTTTTGGGTAATTTCCAAGTAATTAAATTATATTCAAGAACTTTTGGCTTATTAGTCAAATTGTTACAATGACTTAGGTAGTGTATCACTAAGTACTCGCAAAATAAGATAAGATTAATAGTACCCGTAGAATAATTATGGGATATGATTTGAAAAGATATTCATCCCTTAAATAGGATAATATGCATATCATTAGCAATCATAACCAATATAGATAGGTATCCAAAGTTAGTATTTGATTGAAATTTGTTTTGTGGCTATTTTTAATTATTTAGCAATTGCATTCATCCATTTAGTTGTCTTTTAAGTTCTGTAAACATTTTTATCATTTAATAACTATTGATCTTATCATTTTTATTTATTTTATATTATGAGCGATTTGCTTTTATAAAACTCATTTTTTATATTATTCTCTTTGCTTTCAATATCTAGATGATTAATGAAAAATTTACTTCATCAATTATATTTAGCATTATTTATATTATCATGAAAATATTTTCATTTATTTAGTTTTATTGTGCATGAAGTTCGTCTCCAAATGTATAAAATTAATATAAGAAAATAGCTTAATACTAAATATTAATTTTAAAATAATATTTTTAACATCTAAACCATATAAAATATCATTACTACGTTGATAAATAATTATATATTATTATATTATAATATATAGGTGAATAAACTTAAGTATTTTCCTTAATTTACACATAAATATATATTTTTAAGTAAATATAACTCATGTACATATTTGATTTGGATAAAACGTGGACACATACCTAAACAATGATATTAAATATAATTAATAGATAGGACTTTACATCAATCGTTAATGTATTAAAAATATAGAGAGTTATATAAAACCACTTAAAAGTGGAGTTCATTTAATATAGTTTTGTCATTTTTATTATTGGTTAAAGAATTAATTTGCCACCAACGCAGTTTCAACCAAACATTTATATGGGTAAGATAAGATAAATAAGGAATCAACTAAGCATGAGTAAGGTAACATCTAATTTTAACAAATAAGTAATTAAGTGTGAAGAGGTTATACTAAACTCAACCCACCCAAACTACGTATGTAATTGTTAAGGATAAATATGGAATATACCGGATGTCGACGACTAAGGGGAAGTTTGGGAATGTGGTACGAGGAAAAATTTTGAAATGAGATGGGAGTGGAAGAAGGAATATTTTGACATTTAAGTGATTGATACGAAATAGTACGAGTAAAGTTAAAATAAATAAGGTAGTTATAAGAAAAATGATTAAAATATAAGGACAAAGTTAGAAAAATAGAGAAGTTAAATTGTAAAATCAGTTGTTGAAAAATATATTTATCATACCATATCATCCCATCCCAAACTCATTGATTGCCAAACGTGCCCTAAGTTACGCACATCATAACATTTAGCTACCAACAAAGATGGATCATAATTATATATCCTATAATGTATTTTAAGCTAAAATACAACATTCACTTATTTTATTTTTATTTTTTCTTTATAAATATATTTTTGTAATTATATTTAATCTATATATTAAGTTTTACCATTTTAGAATACTTTCACATATTTATTTTTATTTAAAAAATATCAATTTAAAGGACATTTAAGTCATTTTCACCTTCTAAAAAATTTGATTTTTAAAAAATAAAAAATAAATATATAAAAGTATTGTAAAATTATAGAACTTTATATATAGATTGAATACACATAGAAAAATATGTTTGTGAAAAAAAATAAAAAAATATAACTAATTATAAAAATAAATAAATGTTGTATTTTAATAAAATACATCATGTAATCAGGCTCCGACAAACATATCCATGTGAGCGTGGATTAAACTGTAGAGTCACGTAGACTCGGGTAGAAAGTACATCGTATAACTGAAGAGCTGTCCGTGGATATATAAGTATCGAAGGCCATTTATAGTTTATGTCCTTTTTAATATCAAGCTACATGATAAAAAATTTGTTATTCATTATATTTAGTATTATTTATATTATCATGTAATCCTTTTGTGTATTTAATATTATTAATTTATTACAGATGAACTCCATTTTAAAGTATATAAAATCAACATAATAAAATAATTAAATATTAATTTTAAAATTATATTTTTAACACATAATCATTTAAAATACTATTACTATATAAATAAATGATTCTATAAAATATTATTACATTTTTCTGTAAATAAATTTAAGCATTTTTCATAATTTACATAAATATATACATATTTAAACAAACGCAGCCATGCACATACTAATTTGAATGAAACTTAATTTCATAACTACACAATGTAAATAATTTTAAATATAATAAATAAGTTAAATTTTTATCAAATATCAAAACATTAAAGTTAGTAGGAATTACATGAAATTGTTTTGTTACATAGAAGTGAAACTCCATCTAGAAATGTAATTATGTTCACATAAAAATATTTTCGCCGCGGTTCTGTTAATAAAATGATTGATTCTAAACTTAGAATTATGTATTTTTAGAATTTCTTTCATTCATCAATGTTGTTGTTCCCAATAGACTACATGCCTTGAAATTAAGCTAGCTACAAATTGCATGCACGCCACTAAGTATATATATATATATATATATATATGTCGGTGTAGATACTCTTCTCTCAAGCCCAAATAAATATACAAAAAAAAAAACAAAGAAACATATGTATAAAATCCAAGCCCAACAACCACAAAGAAAAAATCTACCCGAAAACAATTACCAATGGCTCTAGAACTAACAACCCACTTGGAGCAACTCCAAACAACAAAACAGACCTACTAATTGCCAGGCGAGCTTGTCCAGCTTTGGCCCACAGAAGCAAAGCTCCAACCAATCACCAGCAAAATGGGCTCAACCAAGCTTCAGCCTACAGAAACTGAGCTTTACAACCACAGTCCACCAGATTCAGTTTCAACTCACAACAATTGGGCTCTGCAGCAGTAGCCCACCAGACACCAAGCTTCAGCCCACCTAGAGCAAAATGCTCCAACAAGGCAACAAGCCCAACAGCAACGGACGCCTAGTCATGGCCCATGACCCATGCACCCACTTCCCTTCTAGAATAGAGGGGCAAGCTCCAACCCCAGACACACTTGAGGAGACATCCCAAAGGGAGAAGACGAGAGTCTGTAGCAAATCTTTGGCGCACTGGCTTCTCCTCTTCTCTAGCTCTACTTTTTTCCCTTTCCTCTTTCTCCCTTAAGCTCTCTCCCTCTCCCCTTTGCTTCAAATTTTTATTTTTTATTTTTATTTTTCTCTTTTGTGCCCATGTAAACGGTTTTAGGTTAACAGATTTTTGTCATATCTATTTTAATCTAAAGACCGAAATCCAAACTCTGTATGACTGGTGTTCTTATTCAATGAAATAGAGCCTGATCTTCCATTTAAGATCAGTGACAACTCCATCTAACAGTGGAAATCTCTTAGCTATTGAGGTTATTTTCCATATTTTATTTGATCTCAATACTAACACTTTTTATTGAGTTGAAGCTGCAGCAAGGCTGGTGTAGGCAACCCAGCTGCTTCCGGTGATGTATGCAGCCGTCACGCTGCTAGATCCATGGAAACCTCACACATAGGCTACTGACCCAGAAGCTTGAAAATCTAGCCCAAGACCGATGTCTATTCTATGCAAATATTTATTTCTCGAAACATACTAAAAGTCATTCTATTCAATGAGAAACGCAGATTTCGGCCCTTTCGATCTGGCCCAGATTTCACGAGGTGGGAAAGGCATTCAAGCCCATTGTAGCATCCACGATGGGCACTATAGTCGGATTTTGGAATTCTCCGTGAAATAATCAATTCCATTACAGGTATGTAGCTAGACAAACTGTACTTTTTCCCCGCTACTTTAGTTGTGATTGGAAAACCTAATCTATATGGAGCAAGCCATCTACCTTGTATTATTGGGTACTTCCTTCAAGTGCAGTACTTGTACAGTTATACTAGGTTGAGCAATAGAGGAACTTTCTGTTTCTACTGACCGTGAGGCAATCGAAAAATATAGTATGGAGTCATAGACCATAATATTATCAATCGATATAGCTGCACGTTTGAGTAGTCAAAAATGGCCAGTAAAAAGAAAGAAAATCAGTATTTGGAACAATGAGCACATTACAATATTTTTTTATTTTTTTACAACAAAAATTTTGTCGCAGAAGTTAAAGTCTGGTTGCTAAAAAATTTCGGATAACGTATGTCATACACTAATTATTAAGAAGAAATTTAGTTGTCATTCGTTATTAAGTAATAGAACTTTAGTTTCATTGTAAAAACATTGTCATAAACCGAAACAGTAATTCCTTGCCTATAAAAGCATAGCTATAAATAAGCAAAATTTTCTCATTTATGGTAGCATTATTGTAAATTTCCCCAATCATATGTTTTTCTTATTAATAAAATTTTTTTAGTTGCTAATAAGGTTTGCAAAATGAAAGTTTATAATAGCTTTTTTGTTGAAAAAATACTAATTAATGATTTAATTAAATTTTATCACTAAAAACTAATCTTTTAGTGATAATAATATATTAATGTTGCAAAAGGTCACCTTTTAATGAGAAGGGCAAGAAACTGCTGTTAAAAAGCATATTTTAATGACACATTGCTGAAGTCTTTTATAACTTTTTTTTGACAGAAAAATATTTTATAAACTAGTTGCAGTGATATAGTTAGAAAATTTTATTGATATTAAAAATGCAAATAATGACTTATAATGAAAACGTTTATTGCTGATAAAGTTTCCTTTTCTTGCAGTGATGATAAAGAGTATCGATCTAGCATGAGCTAACTTTTTGATTTGTTAACTTGGGCCAAGTAACATTTAAATTTTTTTTAATTTTTTAAAATTATTAATCTAAATATATTTAATAAGGAATGACCCCGTTAGACTAAGCTAAACAAATGTCTTATTTAGCTCACATCAAAAATCTATTTTAAAATATTTCTTTTGATCTTTTCTTTATACATCTATTTATTTAAGTATATTTAACATATAAATTAAGTTTTACTATTTTTAGATATATGTATATATTTTTTA
>JAXCLR010000105.1:11127590-11138779 GCA_035584095.1 Annona squamosa | reverse complement strand
TTTAGATATTTATTTTTTATTTTTGAAAATTAGTGGCATTTTAGTAATTTAAAATTATCTAAAATGCCACTGATTTTCAAAAATAAAAAATAAATATCTAAAAATTTCAAAAAATAGTAAAAATTTATACACATGTTAAATACACTTGGGCTAATAAATTTATGAAAAAATTTTAAAAAAAAATTAAAAAATGGGGGTATGCGGTGCCTTCTCCCCGGTGCAGGCGATCGGAGTCCGTGTAATACAGTAGTTTCTGAACTGAATTGATTGAGATTTGCGGATGGTTCGTCCATTCACAGCATCACATTATACCACAAGAGGCTAATGTCGACTTGCATTGCTTTTCCCAGTATATCTTCCTGACCCGCACGATTGAATTTTTCATCCGATCAAGCAAGGTATCTATCAGTGAGAAGACTGAGGAATTGGACAACCCAACTTATGAAAGGGCCATCACCCATGAGGTTCGTTCTACCAAAGGGTTTCGTGCGGGCATTAATTTATGCATGGAATTGAATCATTAATAATTACCTAATAGAAGACCAAGTGCCCAACACCATGTTCACCAAATGCTGGGAGATAGCTGAAATTCAGTGATGCTAAAATAGCTACGAGAAGTAAGATTTCTTTTTAAAAAAAAAACTAAAGTTTCGTATTAAATCTCAAAAAGTAACTCCCATTAAAAAAAAATCTCAAAAGTAACCTACTTGGTCGATGCCCTTGTTCTAGTTTTTTGGTCATAAATATATAATTAAAGGACTAAATCTATGATTCGATTAAATCTATAATCATTAATTTCGGTGTGAAATTGAAGTTCTCAATCAGGCCTTCTTTTAAATTTTGTTAACTTTAAACTAATTAAAAACGTAGGCATAATTTAGATTGTGAACTAGTTTCATGTAACTCTTTTTCATTTTAAGGTCTCGATATTGTTGAAAATATGTTTCATTTATTTCATTTATTGTATTTAATATTATTTTTTTAATAAAAAATTAAATTTTATACAAATCAAGTATGTGTATAGTGTATCATAAAAAAAAGTATGTGTATAGTAAGAATTTGTTGAAAAATACATATTTATATTTAAATTATGAAAAACTTAGATGAATTTATATGTATGGAAATATAATAATATTTTATAGAATATTATTGTAGACACCTCTGCTTGAACCTAAATAAATATTGCAAACATACAAATAAAGAAAACATATATATGAGTTAAAATCCAAGCCCACCTACTACAAGGAAGGAAGTTAGTCAAAACCAACCACCAATGCACAATTAACCAACAGCCCACTTAGAGCAAGTCCAGACAAGGCCAACAAAGTTAGGCCTATTAATCACTAGATGAGACTGTCCAAATTTGGTTCATAGGAGCAAAGCTCCAGTAACAAAACGGAGTTAACCAAGCTTCGGCCCACAAAAATTGGGCTCCATAGCAATAGCCCATCAGAATTCAAGCAAGTTCAATAACAACTCAATAGAAACGGGCTCCACAATTACGACCCATGGCCCATGCGCCTAGCTCCCCTCTGTAAATAAAGGAGTGAGTTCTAATACCAATGACACAAAGAGGAGACATTTCAAAAGAGGAGGACGAGAGTCTGTAGCAACTCCTTAAAGCCTTGACTTCTCCTCTTCTCCAGGTCTAATTTTCCCCCTCTCTCTCCCCCCCCTCTCTCTCCCGCGCTCTCTCTCTCTCTCTCTCTCTCTCTCTCTCTCTCTCTCTCTCTCTCTCTCTCCCTCTTCATCAAAGTTTTATTTTTATTTTTCTCTTTTTTATGCCCATGAAAACAGCTTTGGGTTAATAGATTTTTATCATATCTGTTGTAATTTGAAAATCGGAATCCATACTCTGTATGAACGGTGTTTTTATTCAATGAAAATGAGAACTGATCTCCCCTTTAAGATTAGTGACGACTTTATCTAACGGCGCAAATTTCTTGGCTATTAAGGTTATTTATACATGATATATTCGATCAAATACTAACATTTTTTATTGAGTCGAAGCTATAACAAGGACGGTTCATGCTGTTCGGCTGCTTCCAACGACATGTACAACCATCATGCTGCTGAATCCATGGAAAGCCCAAGCACATGCTGCTATTCTAGAAATTTGAAGGCTCCAACCCATTTGATCCAGCCCAGATTTCATAAGGCTAAAAAGACATCCTAGCCCATCATAGCGTCTATGACGGTTGCTACAATTATGTATATAATAATAATATTTTAAATACTTTAGATATTAAAAATATTATCTTTAAATTAATTTTAGCATTAAACGGTTATATTTATATATTTTTAGATGAAGCCCATCCAAAAGAGATATTAGATAAGTGAAAGAGTTGACATGCTAATATAAATGATGTTAAATATAATACATGAAATGAATTTTTTATTGATTATTAAAATATTAAAAATTTAAAAAATTACATAAAGGAAAATTTTCATAAAACAAAGCCCTTTTAAAATTAATGTAATTCTGGCTAATTAGCTGATTAGAGAGGTGCTAGGCATAGAACTTTTTTCAAGCAATATTTCCACATACGAAAAATAATCTTCTATGCCCGTGTGCATTTGTTTGGTACTTTGGTGTAGTTTTGGTTGCACTTGATGCTAAGGAATCTTTCACTACGCTATGTGACGATTGATGAGGTTTATGATGTTGTTTGGTGCAACTAGAGAGATAATGGAATTAGCTACAGAAGAGAGTATCATTACTAATGTTTTAGGTAGATATGTAATCCTTTTTGTTTGGAAATTCAGAAATCTCAATTCCCATTGATTGGGCCATCTGGAAGTTTTAGGATCGGATTGACCAGCCGATCAAGATTAATGAAAATTCGTAAATCAAAAGTACTGCAAAGACTTGGCTCTTTCTACAGTTTTCATGAGCCTGATCAGATAGCCCGGTTTGAACCATTTTCACCGATGATTAATGCTTTTTTATTTTTACTTTTTGAAACAGACGCATGGTGCTGTCTGACGGGACAAGCATTGGATCAAATTAAAACAACTTAATCCCTTTCAATGGCCTGATCAATAAGAGTGAAATATTCAGGTGCAGCTATCTGCACTATAAATTACGGTGCAGGCAGCTGCACTTGAATCTCTCTTTATATATAAGATTTTTTTTATCAGTGTATATATTGGATTTTAATTTTGATGATTGAATAACAAGATAATATACATTAGGCTGCAATATCAAGGCACAAAATAAAAAATAAAGAAAATATACCGTTATTATCTTTGGGAGATACTTCATTGGGAGCAGAGCAGAGGTGGGCTAGAAGGTTTGTCAGCCTCATTTTAAGTTATGTTGACAATGAGTTGAAATATAATCTACTTTTTCAACAGAAAAAATAATCTACTTAATCTATTTAGAATTATTTGTTTAACAAGTAAATTGAGTTTCATCTAACTCTCATAAGTTACGCACGGCTCCGTTTGAGAAATGTGTAAAATTAATATAAGATAGCTTTTTGATAATTTTTTGATAATGTAATATAAGATAATTTTATTCATATGTAAAATTTGAAATTGTAAAGAATTTCAAAAATTATTAACGTATTTTTATAAATTTATACCTTATTATATACATTTTTAGCACATACAACGATTAAAAATTTGATTGAGATGACTTTTAATACCATTTTAAACAAAAGAAATTAAATAAAATAAATGATTAAGATTTTGATTTAATCATCAAAAGCTAAAAAAAAGATCCCCACGCATCACATCTGACACCCGGGCGCATCCAATGTCCTGCCTAGAGCGACTCCATGCAATGGATAAACTTTAGAAACTACATTACTATTTATTCTTAACTACACTACGGTTAATAATAATATTCATTAGTATGTATTTATTCTTAAGTTTGTCACATGTATCTTAAAAGTTTCAAGCTCAATATCGGCTATCCAGTAATTTCGATTTTTTAGAACATATAATCTTTTAATTAAAGTAAATAATAGTTAATGATTTATATCAAATAATATTACTTTCTAGATTTAATAAATTTAAAAGAAAAATAGAGTAATTGTCTACAGTCGAATCTTATTCTAATTACAAAAGTAGTACATAGACACTGCAATTTAATGTATTTCCGAATCAAACAAAATCTCAAATTTCGTCACCGGGAGGCGTAAATTGCAATTTAGTAAAATTACAGGCCTATTTTGCAAGAACCCCGTTTGATCTTTGCCATTCGTCACCTGGACCCCACAAAACCGAGCAAGTGAGCATTGCAAGGGACAAGGAGCCAAATTTCAGCCCAGCGTCACTCTCAAGCAAAACAAGTGCCTGCAGAAATTCTAGTGTCGCTCGAGTTACAGATTCGAAAGTCTTCTCTCTATTCTCTTGCATCGCCAGTCGCCACACCCGGCTTTCATTTGATTGCCATTGTATCTCTATCATCTCTTTCTAGGCGACGATCTTTCTCAAATCCAACCGTTGGAAAGGATGGTTAGCTTGAATCCCGCCCATGGGTTTTGAAGCCCATCTAGGGTTTTGACCCATTTAGGGTTTTTGGACTAATTGGGACAGGAGTTACAGGACGGTTTTCTTCGATTTCATACGATTGGAGAAAACTGTCGTCTGTTTCATTCGTCTTCTTTCTTCCGCTTTTTTTTTCAACCTTGTTTGCGCTTCCCGAGCGAAGGAGTCGCGCAGACGCAGATAGGGCAGAGAGAGCGGAAGATGATTGCAGAGAAACCTAGTTGGGTCACACATGAAGGGGTGCAGATATTCTCCATTGATATTCAACCCGGTGGTTTGAGGTTTGCTACGGGGGGAGGAGATCACAAGGTAGTGTCTTTTTTCTTGTCCTGTGATTTATTTATTTTTTTTCCGTTGAACTCTTATGCATTGCGATCGTGGTGAGTGTTTTTCACTGAGCGATTGCAGTTCCTGATGATCATTGAGTTCTGTGCTCTCATTTTCTTTTCATTGCTGTCTCTTTGTCTTCAATTTTACATCTTTGCTGTCGGACATGTCCTAATTTGGGTCGAGGATTCAATTCAGTGATGCCAGAAGTCTCCTGTTGGATTAATGGGCCACATTTCATACGAGCCATGCTCTGAAGCAAGCCAGCTGGAAATTCGTCTCCATTGGATGGATAGCTACGTTGCAGCTCCCATTGTCCCCATATAGCTAGTTGCTATGCCCGTGGACCAGGAACTGAAAATGCCTGCGTGCTTGTCTCCACTGATAACAATTTCCTTGTACTTTGATACCTTGAAATTTCTGCTTTGCATGATAATTCTACAATTTGATTTTTGTCTTCTGATTTCATGGGTCTGATAATAGATGTTTTAATCATTATGTTAGTACATGAAAAGTGTATTGTTTGCATGATCTTTTAGGAGGCCAGAAAGGTTACCAGTTAGGAAGCATGAAATGGAGGGATACCCAAAAAACATAGAAGTAATTAAGAAGGATATGAAAAGTTGAAGTTTCTAAGAGCATAATGCATGACTGAGAGGCCAACGGACGTGAGAAGTCTTCCCATTGGTTTGGGTTCGAAACCCAGTGGGATCTATGTCTCCTGTTTGAGGAGTTTTTGTATCACGCTCCAGTCCTAACAGTAAGGTATTGTCCGCTTTGGGTCTCTGCCCGCACGGCTTTGCCCCTCTGGGTTCACGCGCATCCCGTCCTTCCCCAAAAAGCGTCTCACTGAGGTACCTGGTGGCCTCCACTTATAGCCCAAGCTCCCCCCCTCATCTTAACCGATGTGGGATATCACATTCACCCCCCCTTGGAGCTCCAACGTCCTCGCTGGACATCATTGGCTAGAGGTCGGGAGTCGGCTCTGATACCATTTTGTCACGCCCCCAGGCCTAACAGTAAGGTATTGTCCGCTTTGGGTTTCTACCTGCACGGTTTTGCCCCTCTGGGTTCACGCGCATCCCGTCCTTCCCCAAAAGGCGCCGCACTGAGGTACTTGGCGGCCTCCACTTATAGCCTAGGCTCCCCCCCTCATCCTAACCGATGTGGGATATCACATTTTGTCTCTTCCTTAATAGTGTAAGTTGATTGTAGGAAATTTGTAATGTTTCATAGGCTTGATTTGTATATGAGATGGAAGAATGTGACATTGTAAGTAAGATTCGAGTTGGAACAATAAAAAAAATGAATGATTGAGAGGATCCGTCCAATAGAATCCATGCAATTGATCCTATATACGTGGGAATGATGATGGTTCAATTCACCTCATAGGAGTACACGGAGCTGTATAACTTTAGATAACTTGATCTAGTTTGGGATTGGGTTGTCTTGCTTTAGATAGCTTGATCTAATTTGGCATTCTTAGAATTTATTACCTCCCTCACTTTCAAAGACATTGTGTGGAAACTTATTGTATCTGCATTCTAATGATTATTCTACTGCTTACACTCATTTTTAAATCGATACTTCACCATCTTTTCTGTTCTTATGAGTAGGTTCGGATATGGGACATGAAATCAATAGGCAGGGAGTCAGACATTGACCAAGCAACTCAGAAATTGCTGGCCACTCTACGTGATCACTTTGGGTCTGTTAATTGTGTGAGGTGGGCTAAGCATGGCCGGTACATTGCATCTGGTTCTGATGATCAGGTGATTCTTATCCATGAGAGAAAACCAGGATCTGGTACTACTGAATTCGGCAGTGGAGAACCTCCCGATGTTGAAAATTGGAAAGTGGCAATGACTTTGAGGGGTCACACAGCAGACGTGGTAATCAAAATGCTTGTGTTGATATTTATGATGTTGTTTCATATTTGGCTGTCAAACTTGACTCTGTCTTTCACTATTGTACACTTTGTAATCCTGAACCATGCTTCTGTTGGGCCTCACCCTATCAATAATCTGGCAATTGATGTTTCAACTAATACATTTGATGGTCCTCCTGAGCATGGACAGATAGTTTTTGATAACTTGATTGATGATTTGGGTAGGCATCTACATATTTAACAAACCAACAGATGGGCTGCATTTGAATCAATTTTGGCTGTTGACAGATCGATTGGTTCATGTGACAACTTGTAAATTTTGGTTCATTTCATCTGCTCGTCCTCTCTGCCTACAAATCTTCTAGTGGGCTATTGCCAGTCACGTAATGCTGTTTCTTTTTCTGTATAATGATGATGATGATAATTTTTTGTTCTCTCCTGTGTCCTAACTAAGGCATCGTTTTTCCATGCTTGAAGTAGGTGGATCTTAACTGGTCTCCAGATGACTCAATATTGGCAAGTGGTAGTTTGGATAACACAGTTCACATATGGAATATGAGCAATGGCATCTGCACTGCTGTTTTAAGAGGCCATTCCAGCCTGGTTAAAGGTGTCGCCTGGGATCCTATTGGTTCCTTCATAGCAAGTCAGTCAGATGACAAGACTGTTATTATCTGGCGCACTAGTGACTGGAGCCTTGCTCACAGGACAGAGGGTCATTGGTCGAAATCTGTACGTAAAACTCATAACCTATCTTCTGTATGGTCTTAAACTCCTGAGGGGTTGCATGAATCTAGTATGTTGACATGCAATCATGCATTAGTGTTTTTTTCATCAGGAGGCACTATGACAGAGGGCCAGTCAGCATTCTGGACCGTAATTATGGTTCCACCGTGAATGAGAATGCTTCTAGTAACTTGCAGTTTTGAAGGTGTGAATATACTTAGTCTCTTGATCAGAACTTTTAAAACTGTCAGTTACAACCAGTTATTTTCTAAATGGGGGAAATCCTATTTAAATAGATAAAGAAATTCTCAATTTTGTCTTCAGTGGGTTTCTTCAGGCTAACATTCTGGATATCATGGTAGAACTATAGTGATACAGACTCTCAGTCATACTGGTACTGTACAGATCCTTGAATGTAGATTCATGCAAGCCTAATAAATAATTCCAATCATATTGATGCTGTGGACCTCCATGAATCAAGGGTCAAATAAGGATCCTGCAGTTCCTCTTAAGTCACATGCATCAGAGTTTCATTCTGATTTTCCTCTTGTGTGCTTTTTGCTTTTGTTTTTTCTCAGCTAGGGTCAACATTTTTCAGGCGGCTTGGCTGGTCTCCTTGTGGCCATTTTATCACAACTACTCATGGTTTTCAAAAACCAAGGCACTCCGCACCTGTGTTGGAAAGGGGTGAGTGGTCTGCAACATTTGACTTTTTAGGACACAATGCTCCAGTCATTGTGGTTAAGTTCAATCATTCGGTGTTCCGGAGGAACTTCCCAAATGGTCAGGAGGCAACAGTTGCAACAGCTGGATGGTCCAATGGCACGTCAAAGACCAGCTCGAAGGAGTCACTTCCATACAATGTGATTGCCATTGGCAGTCAGGATCGCACAATAACAGTGTGGACAACAGCCAGTGCACGTCCTCTTTTTGTGGCCAAGCATTTCTTTTCACAGAGTGTTGTTGACTTATCCTGGTAAGGAATAGTTGTTGATAATGTGGCCTAGCAATTGATTTCTTTGGTCCATCAGGCCATGGTTGGAACTTACAGGCTATCAGTTTGATGCATCTAATGCTGGAAGAGCCCAGATTGAAAATTGCCATCACTGGTCGATTTAATTCCCCGATAATTCACCCAAAATTAAATGGGTGAATTTTCTAATGATTTTGTGAAGTTATGCAAAATTAGATGGCTTGTATCATCTTGCCTGTAAGATTTTTGTTGGCTTTTTTGCATTTTCCATTCTATCACATTAGATAGATGAAGGTGATTTCTGAACTGTGCAGATTATTGATCTCAAAAAGAAGAGAACTCAACTATTCTTTTCTTTAAAAATCCCAGCATCTTAAACTTCCAAATAATGAAAAAAAAAAAAAAACCTGTTCTGACATCTCTCCTTTCACCTGCTCAATAGGAGTCCTGATGGCTATGTACTCTTTGCTTGCTCCCTGGATGGGTCAGTGGCCATATTTCATTTTGAAGTGAAAGAACTGGGCCACAGATTAAGTGATGCAGAGTTGGATGAACTGAAGAGGAATCGCTATGGAGACTCCAGGGGAAGGCAGGCAAACTTGGCTGAAAGTCCAGCTCAGCTGTTACTAGAGGCAGCATCTGCTAAGCAGTCTGCTAGTAAACGAGCACCCTCCAGTGTTCAGCAGAATCAAGTTCCTGACAACTCTACTATGGAATCTACAAAACCCGTTGTCAGTCAGTCACATATTAAGACTTCTGAGCCAGAAGTTGAAGATGCAAAGAAGAGTGTTGGAGGAACTGTAGGTGACAATCTGAATAAACCTGCTTCTGCTCGGGTTTCCAGTCCTGTGAAACAAAAAGAATATAGGCGACCAGACGGCAGGAAGAGGATCATTCCTGAAGCTGTTGGTGTACCTGTTCATCAGGAAAACGGCTCTGCTGGTACTCAAGCTCAAACTCTGGAATTTTCTAACCCACCCTCTGATAAACAGAGGGATGATAATGGGATGCATCTCTTGGATGTTGGAGCTAGGGAAACATACTCAAAGAGGCCATTTGTTGGAATATCTGAAGCAAGTAGTATCGCTGGAAAGTGCTGCCACTGTGGTGTTAAGGAGCGGTCGGGTCCTACAGCAAGGGCCCAGGTCACTGATAACCTAGTTATTGAAAAATTGCCAGTTTCATCTATTTCTGATGGAAGACTTAATGTTGAACAATCTGGACTTCCTAGCATTTTGGGCCGTCAGGCTGCTTGCAATGGTCTTTCAATTAGGGTCTTTAATAAAAAAGATGGCGAAGATTCTTTGCCTGTCTGCTTGGAAGCCAAACCAATAGAACGGGCTTTGAATGACATGATTGGGACAGGGAATGCATTTCTGGCAAAGGAAACTGAAGTTACATGCAAAAAAGGAGCAGAAACTGTTTGGTCTGATAGAATATCTGGAAAAGTAACCGTCTTGGCAGGAAATGCCA
Source organism: Annona squamosa (assembly GCA_035584095.1). Taxonomy (NCBI): domain Eukaryota; kingdom Viridiplantae; phylum Streptophyta; class Magnoliopsida; order Magnoliales; family Annonaceae; genus Annona; species Annona squamosa. The sequence goes on along the minus strand of JAXCLR010000105.1, from coordinate 11,128,895 downwards.
ACTTCTGGGCTGTTGGTTGTGAAGATGGCTGCTTACAGGTATATAGAAATATGTATGCAGAATACTTACTAAGTTTCACACACTTTGTGGATGTTCATTAGCTTATCATTTGTCCCTACATTTAGTTCTTGGCGAGTCATCATGTGACATTGTAACCATAAGGGCACCGGTTGCCATCTTTACTGTGACCTCCAAAATTTCAAATGGATGATTGGATCAAAGAAAAACAATAGTGATAGATAATCCAAATGCATATGGCGGCTATTGACTGTGGTCTGTGATCACATGTACACCATGTGATCGTCATTAACCACCATGCAGCAGCCTATCAGATCGCTAGTAATCAGTGTATAAGTATTCCACCAGCAAAATGGGGATAACATTTCATAGAACTGAGGATTGGCTGTTCTTCAATCTCACACATCAAATTTGGATAATTTGTTGTAATAACATTATAGTTAGTTTTAAGTTATTAACGAATGAAAAAAATGCAAAAAGACACCATCAGGGTACTTTTAAGTTCATCTTCTGAAGAAGAAAATGTATATACAATCTAATTTCAAACTCCTCTACTCTTTTCTACGGATAGATTCTTTTTTTTTTTTTTTTTTTTGAGATTATCTGCAGATAGATTCTAATTAAGTGCTTTTTGTTTATATGTTTTATATTCTTTTGTCAAATGTCAGTAGGCATGGAAAGGTATTTCCACCATCTGCATTTTGAGAGTGCAAAAAAAAAAAAAATCAAAGAAACTGGCATCTGCAGCTTTATTATTATTATTATTATTATTTGATAATGGCAAGCAGCTACTTTGTGAGGTTTTCATGCAGTTGGACTTTGATGTCTAAATAACCCGATATGAATTGTCTGCTTGAACTAGCACGTTTATATATGAGAATGCAACTATACCGAAATAGCGGTACATTTGCCCAAAAATGGGTCTCACATATATTAGAATGCAATGAAACTTTATACAATCATTTATCCGTGTATAAATTTTATAGACATGATTTACATGCTGAAAAGACCACTTTAAAGTTGTTATTTGCATCAAACTATTTTGTTACATTGAATTTGTACCATTTTTAGATAGGGGTCCGTACACATCCGATTGGGATGAAAATTAGTATGGTAGTAGAATACATGATTCTAAATACAATTGGTGAAGTAGATTATAATTTTTTGATAATGTGAGGCCCATTTTGGCGCAACTGCACCGCTGTTACGCTGCACCTGAATCTCTCTCTCTCTCTCTTGATATATATATATATATATATGTATATATGTATGTATGTATATATGGAA
>JAXCLR010000105.1:11096425-11127490 GCA_035584095.1 Annona squamosa | reverse complement strand
ATCTCTCTCTCTCTCTCTTGATATATCTATATATATATATGTATATATGTATGTATGTATATATGGAAAATGTTCCAAGGCATGTGACTACACCGTGCAGTCCGTCTACACATGTTCGCATCTCTCTCTCCCTCTCCCTCTCTCTCTCTCTCTATATGTATATATATATCTTATTTACATGCAAACAAAAGACAATATTTTTAGTGGCTCAATTTCTGTACCTTAATAGTAATGTTTTGGAATGATAGATTGAAAGATATTGCAACAAGCTAGATTGTGAAGTTTGCATTTGGCATCCAAGTAAATGGGTCATTCTTGTGAATTATCCATTTGAATTACTGTAACATTTGTTGTTCACAATTAAGGATGCGGGGCACTGTTAATAGAGCAAAACATGTTCCACTTTTGGCCAATGGATGAAATTGTGGCAATCATCAGCATCATGGAATGTCTGATACAGCCCAATACATTACTTATAGAATCTGTTGCAAGATTTCATGCTTGCTAATATGTCTTCCTTCTAAATAACCTGCTTAGCAGGTGGCGCATGTATCTTTATAACTGTTGATGGCCCATTTATTTCAACAGCATGGCCAGCAGGCCTGGTCAATGGGAGAATTTTAATGTGGCAATTGGCCATGTAATTTTTGCCTAGGGCCTGGCATTTTGTTTTCAAGATTCTAGTGTCACTAGTGGCAAAGCTGATCCATACCCGAAAGTTTTTGTACCCTTGCCCGTAGGAGATCAATCTTCCTTGTGATTATTAAATTAAAGGATCTCCCTTAAATTGCATATAATGATTCAAAGCCTTAGTTGAGATCTTCAGTGATGCTGGATACATATATCCACGTTATTAACATTTTTTTTTATGCCCAGATCTACACAAAATGTGGAAGACGAACTATGCCCAGTATGATGATGGGTTCTGCAGCAGTATTCATCGATTGTGATGAGAGCTGGAAGCTGTTACTTGTGACCAGGAGGGGATCGATTTACGTGTGGGATCTTTTTAACAGGACCTGTCTTGTTCAGGATTCTGTATCTTCTCTCATTACTTTGAGGCAGGATTCAAATAACAAAGACACAGGTGCATCCATCTTCCATTGTCAAATTTTATCTCATTCTGAAAAAATATATTTTTAGGGTGTGTTTGGGAATGGATAAAACTTTTGATGAAAAGTTGTAGAGAGTAGAAGTTGTTAAATGATATGATATGATAGGGGTAATGATGAAGAGTAAATAGAATAAAGTTAAAATAGATAGGTTAGTTGTGTGGGTAGTTGTGTAGAAATGATTGAAAAGTAGGATAGTTGTATAGAAAAATGTGAAGAAATGATTAAAAAATAGGATAGTTGTGGAGAGTGAAAAGTTTTAAATTGAAAAGTTTTGACTGACAATTTTTACTTATTAACAAACACACCCCCAATATCATGTCTTGTACGGTTGCCGTTTTTGTGTGCACTTCAGCCCACGCCGTTGTATGTAAACCTAAAATTAATTTTCTTGTTGGCAAAGCATTTTTTATGCAACAATTTTCAATTGCTATTGTACATTTGGTCTGTGTAGATGCCATGCACTTATGCACCGCATTACGTAACTGGACTGCATTTTTTTTCAATTTATTATTACTATCACTATTATGTTGTTGTTGTTGTTGTAGTAGTGTTATCTTGCTGCCTGCCGGAGATTTATATCCATAGTCATCCTCTAGGAACCTTTCTAAAACACTGCCACATATTCTACAAGGAATTATCTTTGCCAGCGAAACATTGCAGATTCGCAGAGATGTTTTATATTGGCCCTTTTACGTATGAGACACGGCGTGCTTTATGCACTTATATTACTTTTTCTTTCCTTGCATCAGGGACAATTAAAGTTATTTCTGCAAGGTTCTCAAGATCTGGTGCACCCCTTGTTGTTCTTGCAACACGTCATGCTTTTCTATTTGACATGAGCATGAAGTGTTGGCTGAGAATAGCTGATGACTGCTTCCCAGGATCAAATTTTGCAAGCTCTTGGAGTTTGGGTTCTGCTCAGAGTGGTGAACTAGCTGCTTTGCAGGTTGATGTTGGAAAGTTCTTAGCCAGAAAGCCTAGTTGGAGCAGGTTTGTACAATTATTCTGACATTCATCACTTTAGTTAAGAAGGAGATTGTACTAGACTTTTCCAAAGAAGGCAAGAGTTGAGAATGACTGAAGTAGATGACCAAGTCCCTCTCCAGTTTTGCCAAAGTTTCATGACCCATCATATGTATGTGCTATTGTTCTGCGGCTCATAAATTTGTCCATGTCTGAACATGAGATAGGTTCATGGATATGCAAGCTGAATGTGGATTTTTGTTCACTTCTTGAATCGCTTGTGTTACATTGACGCATCTGGAAAGAGATGCGTTCATTGTTCATAATGCTTAGCTTGCTTCACAGACTTTGGTTTACAAGTGCTGGAATCTAATCTTGACACCTGCCTACTGCATTGTTATTACTGGTTCAATTTTCTTTCCTTTCTGATATTTTCTTGGTTGAAGATTTTAGACAGGATTTTCTTTATGCCTGCAACTAGAATTCTAGATTATTTGGTGGTGTTTACTTTCTGGGCCTCACAAGTCATGACCCCACATCAATCACTGTGGCACACTTGTGTTCCGTAAGTTGGCTCAATCATGCTCTGCGTCAATCTTCGGCCATAAAATCAACTCTGGCTTCATGTTGTGCATCAAATTGTACCATGGTTGTAATTCATTTTGCTGATTTGTGGATGCATTAGATGAGGTGCATGAGAACGTGGCAAATCATCTGCTTGGGTTTCAGGTTACTATCTGATTTTAAGTGTTTGATTGTGAAAATGACTATGACTGTTTCTGTCATAACGTGGCAAATCATCTGTTTGGGTTTCAGGTTACTATCTGATTTTAAGTGTTTGATTGTGAAAATGACTATGACTGTTTCTGTCATAGGGTCACTGATGATGGGGGGCAGACACGGGCTCATTTGGAGGCTCAGTTGGCATCATCCTTGGCCTTGAAGTCACCCAATGAATATCGTCAATGCCTCCTTGCCTATATAAGGTTCTTGGCAAGGTCAGTGCACTCTCATTATCCTGATGTGAGTTTTGGATTTATGTTAGAAAACATGTCCTTTAAAAATTCGTTTTGTTGGCAATGTCATCAGTGGGTAGCTTTTCTATGCTCATTCTGCGGATGATAACCCATTTGAACTTACTGATTTTGAATTAACTTGAGATCAGACCGCAGATATTTTGCATTTTTAGTTGCCAAGTTGCTTTTCCTTGGATGAGTTAGAAATCAGAATCCATGGATCCAAGTTAAGCCAACACATGAGACCCGTCAAGATACCTGGACTGTAGACCCTAGTTACATCCATTTGCGACATTCACATACTTTATCATATTACTTCAATGCATGGTGAAAGAGATCCATTCACACATGAATGTGCATTTTGGAGGTTTTTTCTTTTTCTTTCTTTCTTTTTTTTCTTTTTTCCTTCAAACTTTTGTGGTGAAAGGTAATTGCAAATGAAGTTTTCCCGGTCCATGTTGCAGAGAAGCTGATGAATCCCGGTTGAGAGAAGTTTGTGAGACCTTTTTGGGCCCCCCAACAGGGATGACCGAGTCTGCATGCTCAGATGCCAAGCACCCTGCATGGGATCCTCATGTTCTTGTAAGGCCCTTTCATTTACCTACTCATGAAAAGCGACCCGTATGGGGAAAAAAGTTATTAATACTGTAAGAGAGTAAGGAGTTTTTGAAGCATCTTTTGGGCTTAACAGCTGATGGAATGGCAACCATTTACCCTATTCTTTCCTTGTGGTTTGTTGTCAAATCTTCACCTCTGACAGTGTGGAGTTAAATACAACGGGAACTGGGGCTAGATTTGGTGGGGCATGAGAAACCTTGCCAATGATATACCAAAATAAATCCCAAAAAGCTGCTCAAGAAGTATGTTTACTGAATTTCCAAGTCCAACAGTTAGCGTTTTCTAACCATTCGTTGCAAAACCTGCAGGGAATGAAAAAGCACAAACTACTGCGTGAAGACATCCTGCCAGCGATGGCATCAAATCGCAAAGTCCAACGGCTGTTGAATGAGTTCATGGATCTTCTTTTGGAATATGAAACCAGTGAAGCAAACACAGAACAGGGGGATGCTGCCCTACCCGAGAAGGACATCCTGAAGGACAACACTAACAGTGCTGCAAAGGACACGGTAGACAATGTTAACAACACTGTAAAGGACACCATAGACAATGTTAACGATATTGTAAAGGACAGCGGATCATGATGTGAGCCATGCCTAAAATGGTGTCTAACATCTAAACCCACGATGGGAAGGCTAGGGGAAGAAATCATGTATGGAGGGCAGTGTGATTCCACTCCCACTTCCGGTTTTTGTAACTATAGTCAGCCTTTCATCCATTTGGTGAAAATCTGTTTTGGCTATGGTAATTGCTGATTCTGGTGCGCTAATTGTTTATGTTGTTCTATTATTATTGTGGTTATTATTATTATTGTCACTAATCTCTTTCAAGTGGGTGATAACATTCAACGCTAGCTATAGCATTCTTCCATTTGTAACTCAAGATCTACAATAGATGCTTAGGTAGAGGATGCTATGCGGTCATTCACGGGTGATTTTTTCCAAAAGTCCATTATATCAAATTTTTGTTTTTGTTGTTGGTGGTGGTGGTAGTGGTGGTGGATGTATCATATATGGGACCCACTGCGATTGGATGTCATGTGAAATCTTTTATTTTTTTGTTTTTTAAAATTTTAGTTTTTCAAAAAATAAAAAATTCTAGGGCATGCATCCTTTTTTTTTTTTTTAAAGAAAAGAGGATTAATTTTAAATATGACCACAACTTCTATCCATATTTTTAGATCTGATGCATGGATGTCTATATATTTTACAAATGCCAAATATGATAATACCGTCAGGTTTTATTAGATATCTTGGTTAAAAAATTTGAAAGGACAAAAATAACCTTATTATTTTAAAACGAAGTTTAAGAAATAGGAGTGATTATGTTCTCTTTCCACTTCGTATTTTTCTCTATCATTTCATTAAGTTTATTTATAATGTCTAATTAAAGTAGTTCTTTTTACTTCTAGTAGAGGTCATATTGTAACTTCACAGCAATGTAAATGCTACAGTACATTGTCATATTTGAAATTAAAGGTAAAATATCTGATCATTATGTGCCATTTTCATAAATATAACTATATATTTGTGAATATGGATATAAGTTGTAGTCATATTCAGAATTTTCTTTTGAAGAAACATATTTGGAATTAATCCAAGAAAATAAATAAAATATGTAAAAAAATAAAAACTTCATGTGGAGACTGGTCTGCGTTGGTTAATGTATCCATAAAAAAAAAAAAAGTAAATAATTTTTTTCCGCCCATAAATTGGCCCATGTACGAATCGCCTCCCATAGCCCGACGGTGGAATGAAGGTTCGATGCCTATCCCCAGAGGCTTGTAACACGAAGATGGTTTAATAAAAAAAGTGTTGCAAATGATGCTGTTGGAATGGAGGAAATTATCATGGATACAGATAAAACAAAGGAAAAGTGGAGTGCTTGGTTAGAGATAGATAGAATATCAAACAATGTCAAAGCAAATTTGTTAACAAACGTATCTTTTAATTGAATTTTTTTTTTTGTCGAGATTATTCTTTTGTATGGCCGCTTATATGTGCTTTTATATAATACCGTTATATAGTAGCGGTCTCATGTAATTTCCTCAAAATTTAAAATTTTAATATTTGGTAAAAAAATCAATCCACTTTTTGTATTTAAAATTATTTGTTTAGCTAGGAAACCAAGTTTCATCCAAATCCAATATGTGCATTAGCCACATTTGCTCAAAAAGAGATACATTTATGTATAAATTAAGGAAAATTACGAAAAATATTTAGATCAATTCACATATATATTTAAAAATATATTAATAATTTATAAAATTATTTATCTGCATAATAGTGGTATTTTAGATGTTGAAAATACTACTTAAAATTTAATATTTAGAATTAAATTATTTTATTAAATTAATTTTATATATTTGTAGATTGGTCTCATATACATACTAGACAAATGAAAATGTTCCCAAAATAATATAAATGATGTTAAACACAATGAATGAAACAAATTTCCCATCAATTATATAAATATTAAAAATAAAAAAAAGTTACATAGAAGGGGTTTCATGAAAGTATCCCCAATTCTCCGTATACTAATATATACTAATATATGCAAAGCAGTGATTCAATGCATGCGTACATTGAAAGTCGAAATCTCTTTTATTTTTATCTGAGTCCACATCTAATCTTCATATACACCAAAATATATCATTTCGAATATTTTTTTTCATAATTTCAAAAATCAGTGATTTTCGCCTTATTTCTGGAGTAAAATCTATTAATGATTGAAATTATAAAATAGATACACAAAATATATAATTTTTTATATGAACTAAATATGTATGGGTCAAATAAAAAGAAAAAGAAAAAATTAATAACTTTGAAAAAAAAAAAAACTCAGACCACCTGCACATATATTGGAGATTTAAATACAGACTAATGCATCAAATCATTACTCACATATACAAGTAAATTTCATTATGTTTTGAGGACAAAAAAAAATTTCGTTCTATCAGGCCTAAAAAAGGATCTATGGTTTCTTACTTTCTTATGGTTTTCTACCCCTTCTCCCGTAAATAATTTAACTATCTAATAATTATATTTATTTCAATTTTACCCTTATATTCCCATCGTTTTTCGTACAAGTGACACAATTTATTTCAGCTTTATTCGCACCATTTTATATCATTCACATCATTTTTAAAAATATCCTCTTTTGTACCTCTCGTACCAGCTCACAGTCATACCAAAAATCTCCAAAGTTACGTACTAGAAATTCCAAAACACCAATAAGCTGGCCGGAAACGAGCATATTCACCTTTTCCTACGCAGCGTTTGATGATTCCATGGACAGAAGGGCACAAACCGACTTTTTTCTTCCAGTTAGTGAAGCCAGAAATCACTCGACTCCTTGCAGATTAGTTAGCCATGATGATATTCAGAACTCTGTCCAAATCTCCAAAAATGGAAATTTTCCTTTGGGCAGTCTCGAGGAAATCGTTTGCTGAAGCATGTCATCTGCCCGATGGAATGCCTCAAAGAGACATCTCTTCACATAACCGTTTACTCTTTGACTACTCCCGAAGAAATCTCAATCAGGAGGCCGTTGGGGTCTTCTTTGACATCCAAAGGTCAGATGTCCCCGCTGATGCGTACGCCCTCTCGTCCATTCTCAAGGTTTGCAGCTGCTTGTCAAGCCTTGTCTTGGGCAAACAGATACATGGCCACTGTATCAAATGCGGGTTGGAAGCTGATAATAGTGTCGGCACATCACTTATTGATATGTACATGAAATGCGATTCTGTAGACGAAGGAAGGAAATGGTTTAACCTGATGCCGGAGAGAAATGTGGTGACGTGGACTACTATGGTTTCAGGTTACACTCACAATGGGCTTCCAGAGCTTGTATTAGAACTTTTTCTCCAAATGCAAGTGGAGAATATCAAGCCGAACCCCTTCACTTTTACCAGTGTTCTTGCTGCCTTGGCAGCTCAAGGAGCGTATGAAGAAGGAACTCAAGTTCATGTCCAGGTCATCAAGTCTGGGTGTGATTCAACTATATCTGTAGGAAATTCCTTGATTAACATGTATTCAAAGTCAGGTTTGGTTAGGGAAGCATGGGTGGTGTTTGAAAGAATAGAGAATCCGAATGAAATTTCTTGGAATGGTATGATCGCAGGATTGTTATCCAATGGATTTGAAGTTGAAGCGTTGCGACTGTTTCAGAAGATGAGATTAGTGAGGATGAATCTGACAGAATCCACATTTGCAACCACTATTAAGGCTTGTGCAAATCTTCAAGAACTGAATTTTGTCAGACAACTTCATTGTTTTGTGGTGAAGAATGGATTCGTTTCCAATATCAACATAAGGACAAACCTTATGACTACTTATAGTAAGTGCGGTAAAATGGACGATGCATATGATCTGTTCCTTACACTTTCTACATCTCAGAATGTTGTTTCATGGACGGCTACAATTTGTGGGTACTTTGACAATGGTGAGATCATAAAGGCTGCTCATCTCTTTCGTGAAATGTGTAGAAGAGAGATTAAACCCAATCATTTCACTTACTCTTCGATTCTTAAGGCTTCTCCTGCCATTTCACCATTCCAAATCCATGCACAAGTTGTCAAAGTCAATTATGAGAGCTTGTCAACTGTGGGAACTGCATTGCTCTCTGCATATGTCAAGCTTGGGTATAGCAATGAAGCTGCCACTGTTTTTGAACTGATTGATGATAAGGACATTATTGCATGGTCTGCAATGCTTGTTGGGTATGCACAAATTGGGGATGCAAAGAAAGCTATTGAACTTTTCTCTAAGATGTGCAGGGAAGGAATTACACCAAATGAATTCACATTTTCAAGTGTCATCAATGCATGTAGTAGCCCTATGGCTGCAGTAGAGCAAGGTAAACAGCTTCATGCATGCCTGATCAAGGCTGGATTCAAGAATGCAATTTGTGTGAGTAGTGCTCTTCTCACAATGTATGCAAAACGTGGAAGCATTGAAAGTGCGAACACAATATTTGTTCGACAACCAAAACGGGACCTAGTTTCATGGAACTCAATGATCTCAGGCTATGCACAGCATGGATACGGAAAGAAGGCTCTCGAGATCTTCGGAAGGATGCAACAAGAAAATATGGAGGTGGATGAAATCACCTTCATTGGTGTGATATCTGCATGTACTCATGCAGGTCTTGTAGACGATGGGAAGAAATATTTTGACTTAATGAGCTTCAATCATGGAATCAATCCAACAATGGGGCATTATGCTTGCATGGTTGATCTTTATGGTCGAGCTGGTAAGCTTGAAGAATCCATGAATCTCATAAAGAGTATGACATTTCCAGCTGATGCAACAGTGTGGCGGACGCTTTTGGGTGCCTGCCGGGTTCATAAGAATCTAGAGTTAGGAAAACTTGCAGCCGATCATCTCTTATCCCTTGAACCCCATGATTCAGCGGCTTATGTGCTGCTTTCAAATATCTATGCAGCATCAGGGAAATGGGAAGAAAGGGCTAAGATCCGGAAGCAAATGGGAGATCAACATTTGAAAAAGGAAACTGGATACAGCTGGATTGAACTAAAAAACAAGACCCATTCGTTCATGGCTGGCGATCGGTCCCATCCATCAACAAAAAGTATATATATGAAACTTGAAGAGCTGAATACCCGATTGAAGAATGCTGGTTACATCCCAGATACTAATTTTGTGCTTCATGATATTGAAGAGGAGCAGAAGGAAGCACTTCTTTTACAGCACAGTGAGAGGCTAGCAATTGTTTTTGGTTTGATTGCCACCCCAGTCGGGACCCCATTGCAGATAGTGAAGAACCTTAGAGTTTGTGGGGATTGCCACACAGTTATCAAGTTAATATCAAAAATTGAGGAGAGAGACATTGTGGTGAGGGATACTAACCGTTTCCACCACTTCAAAGGGGGTCTATGTTCTTGTGGGGATTATTGGTAATTCTCTTTCAGGAATGGCGCAGCTAGGGATACGGGTTTGAGCTTGATTCAAGAAACAATTGAGAATATTGATGCCAGGGACAAACAAATTCCTAACCAATGTCTGCAACTGGAGAAGGCAGGAGCTTGTTTAGAGAATCGGTGGGGGATGATTGATTTGATTTAATGATACATTTTTGATGGCTTGGACAAACTGGCATTTCAACACTAGCAGAGCGAATACCTGAGCAGCTGTGACAAACGCACAAGTGATGCATACTCTCTCCATTGCTGTGACAAGCCGGCATTTCAATGCTAATGATTTCCTGGTTGGTGCAGGAGATGGGCATGCAGAAGATTTTGATGAGGCGGAACGATAAGACACAACTCGCCCTCAAATAAGTGTGGACACAAGGCCCATATGATGAGATAGATGATGGGAGGAATTCAGTTAATAGAAAGGAATGTCCAAAGAAGATCCTTATGATGACTTCGCTCGGCAATCGTAGGCAAAAGGCTATGGAGCAGGAATCGATCAGGTGCGTAGCTTTCTTTGGGCATATCTCGTTCCGGAGGGGTGCCTGTCCCATTGCTACGATAGCATAAACGTAAACGCATACCAGTGTTAATAACTACGTCTGGATAACCCAATGTGCAATAGCAACCCAACTAATAGCAATCTTGTGAGCTGCAGGTTCCCCACTCTGCTTTGAGTCCTGCCTCTCCTATAAAAGGAGGGTTCTTCACCCCTATCCAGGCCGCTGGCGGCACAGAACAAACTAATCCGCGACTGAAACATATACACCAAACCTTTGAAGGATGAGGTTCCAGTTCACTATTCCTATTATTTATAGGCTTCATGTCTTCTCAGAAGTCCGCTCTTGTATCTTCGCAGAATTCACCTGGGTCTCTTACTCACCTTTGCGTCTAGGGCATGATGTCTGCCTGGAAGATGACAAGCCACAATGTTTGCTACTGTCTATTATGGAGGCTGTGGTGCCTGAACGTTAAGGAGCGAATCACAAGTAGGTCACTTTGGGGCTAGTGAGAAACAGCCTCTTCAAATGGCAAGTTGTTTTTGGTTAGTGTCAGCCCATGTCATTCATGTAACCAAAATCCGTCGTCTTTTCACACATACAGACATACATTTGTTCACATTCAATGTTTTCAAAACCGATTTGTAGATTGGGCTGTTTTAAGGTCCGGTTCAGGTTCAACTGTTGGTTCAAACTATTTTTAAACTATATAATATTAGCACCAGTATTTAAATTCAAAAGATATGTCGCTTATAATATATGACATCATAGTTACTATTAACATAAATAATTAATGTTTGACATCAAATTAGCTCGGGATGGGATGGTAGAAAAGATGGGTTGCCATCCTTGCAAGAAAGTTATTTTAAATCACACATGAATTGAGAGAGTTTGCATCTAAGTGTTGACTGTATTGTCGTAGGCATAAAATGGCGTTGTGATCAGTTGGAGGCATTTCAGACCTGTCCAAATACCCTTTTTTTAAATGAAAAACATTTTTTGTTTTTCTAAAACTATAATTCTGTGCATGTAATCCACAAATAAAGTTTTAAGATTTTTGAATATGTGCATATATATTTTTTTGAATTTTAAACACAGGATGAAAATGACCACAATACTCTTGTATTAAAAATTCAAAAAATATATATATACATATATGCATACTTGCAGATTCTAAAATCTCGACACTTATGGATTATATCCGCCTAGATTCACAAATTCAAACAAAAATGGATTGTTTCAAAAAAGGGTTTCTGCCAAGGGAAATGATCAAGTCCCCTATAAAGTAACTATCCTTTTAACTTCTTAAAATTTGATAAAGTTACTTTTTTAAAATTTTAGAAATTTCGTTAGCATGAGAAACCGTGCTGCGGTTCATCCGGCTTTTGCTATTCCACCGCTCGATTCTGAAGGTCACAGCGGCTTTCAAGATTTTCCGAAGTCTTCTATAAACGGAACCGTCTCATCACACTTCGGCAGTTGAATGATCGGTCCGATTTTAACAATGCTGTTCACATTTTTTTTCTCTTCTCAGCCTTTTTACCAGATCTACCCCGCTTGTGCTTGTGAATGTCACCCTTCTATAGTTTCCCATATGAACAACGAAATCATGGCCAATTGGATGCAGCCGTAGGACCTTTTCTGTGCTTGCAGAGACATCCCTCCAATTACAGTCGAGAGAGATGAACAGTTCTTAGTACTGCAGAGTATGCCCTCTAACAAATTGGTTATTTGCAAGGCATCGCTAATATAAATTTAAGAATCTAAATGTCGAGAAATGAAAGGGTCAAACATGGGCCACATAAAAGGACTGCAAGCATTAAGATACGTTGCCTATTTGCAGACTGCAATGGAATGTGTATTGAACAAGATACATTTACAGTCAACAGATTGCAGTTGGTTGGATCCTGCATCCACCAACCCAAATCGATTTGGGCCAAAATAGATCCACCCCAAAAAGCTTGTACGAGCCATTCAATAGAAGCACAGAAATACATCACAGATACAGTAGAAATGCAAAACCCAGTTCTCCACTGCCATTGCCTGTATGGCTCAAGGTCCAGTTGATGGGCAAACTAGGCTTAAATCTGCTTTGGTGGACAACTTGCAACATCTGAAGGAACTGCTGCAACTGAAAACATGTTTCGCGTATGTTACTTTTGTACTGCTCAGTCCTGAAAAAACAAATCCATAAGATGGATAAATCCAATACCAAAATGGATCAGTTGACACTATACATGGGACATCCGGTTTATACATTCCATGAAATATGCACAATGAATGGCAGAACTATATTGCAATTCTATAGAACACCGCATATCCCAACTTGATTTAAGCTAGCACAATGGAAAAGAAAAAAGAAAAAACATTCAAGGGTACAAAAGTTGGCCTCGAAATTTTACACAGAATGCTCTGGGAAAATCACACACACACAAAAAGTTGGCAGGCACATCCACATACCAGATCGGCTGCCCTGCACATAAACTAATGAACCCATGATTTGAAATGCCAACATCAATGTCATGTTTCAAGTTGCCAACATGACAACTAGACTCCGAAAGAGCAATAATACCCCATGTCAAAGGACGTACTTCTATAGCAATTCAATGTGTTGGATGCCATGAGCAAGAATGCCATGAGATCAACAGTTCCAATCGACACCACTTTGTACTTAAAACAGGGCAAAGATAGTTGATAGTAGATACTTGAAACACAAGTTCATATGGAATGAAAAGTGAAGAGCAGGAGTCTTGTATTTTAAAAGCTCAAATATATGTTCATTGACCCAACAAAACACTTCTCTGTGTGGGGGCTTGACCTTAAGCTTAAGATTTTCAGGTCGCCCCAACAAAACACTTCTAACTACGGACTCCTTTCTCATTGTCAACTATTAGTGAAGGTGCAAAATTCCTTCTCTGTTCATTTTTGTTTACATCTGTTTATCTATCAAGAGTCATTTTAGTAGTACTGAAAATGTTGAATTTCCTAAAGTATGCTGGAGATAATAGACAGCATAAATAATATGAACAAAATTTCCACGTTCATGTAGCCAATTTCTCAAAAGATGTAAGTAGAGGTTACCAGATGAATATCTTCAATCCCAAATGCCACGATATATCACAATTAATAAGAAGTATAAGGAACATGGATAGTATGGTGCAAGCAAGGGGAAAGTTGGAAACCTTATAGGAATGTGTAAGCAGTGTTGAAGACCCTCAACATTACAAAGGAGCTTTCCAACATCTATTCATGAGTTTTGGGGGAGCCAATCGGAGGTGCCTTCACAACATGACCTTTTGCATTCTGAATGGGTCCAGATGCACTTTTAGCATTCCCAGAATCAGCAACCATCATTGATTTTTTGATCTGGTATATAGATGAACAACAGATCAGTATCTGTAAAAATAATGGACTTGATGGGAAAGAATCATGAAATCCTCAAAGCCAATCTTACTGCAATATCAGGTTTCATTTTTTTAAAGCTCTGATAGATGCAATGAGATTGATGAAAGCGTCTTCTAAAGGTTTATGAATTTTGGAATGCAGACTTGAATGGTATTGTGATGTGTTCATGCTGTCCAAATTGTTAAACTTGGTCATAGAGAGAAGTGCAACTTGGAAGATTAGGTGCAGCTGTTAAACTCAGTCATCGGGTAAATTGTGACCCTGCAGGATTAGGTGTGAATGCTTCAAGAGCTGCAAGGTAAAGTGTGAACCCACGGGATTTGATGATTATATGCAGCTATTGAATCCAGCCATAATGCGATATATCATCAGTTTTGACTACTGTTATCAATGCCATGCAACACATCATTCATGTGCCCTGATGCTAGTACGATGAATGCATGGTGTTACATTATTTGTCGTTGATAGTTTGTTTGGGAAGTTTTGATATCTTGTCAAGAGATAAAGATCATTTGGTAATGCTTGGATGATAATTGCTTCAATTATTCAATCTAAGTTTCAGAACCATCTTGAACAGTTGCAATGTCAATAGTACACCTAAAGATGTGAGATTCACTTGCTGTGCTATTTATCTCACTTTTTTCTTGTCTACTGGGTTTGCATCTAGTTGAATAGACATTAAAAAAATATTAATTTGCAAAAAAAAAAAAAGAAAAAAAAACGAAGTTACAAAATATTATCAAAACGAAAAGAATTAATAGAGAAAAAAATCAATGCGTACAGCTGCGAGCCGCTCCTTGTGAATCTCATTCATGAACTGCAAATTGCAACACCAGCAACGAAAATAAGTTTGTGAATTTTGCTCACTCTATGATAAATGGCAGCCATTGAATGTCATAAAACAATCCCTCAGAGCAGCCAATTACAACCTATAATCCCACCTCCCTTAGGAAAGATGAGGTATTCTAACTTAAGCCACAAAGGCAAGACAGTTTGCTGGCTTCATGTTAGAGTACCACATCAGTAGCACCTATGCAAATTACAACTAGCACAGAAAAAAGAAAATTTGTCCATTGACTCTTCACGCAGGCCATATCCCTTCATTGGATTAGAACACCCAAGCCTCCTTTCCTTTCCAGAGTCATCTACTATATTCCTTCATTCTCAGCCTGCTCGAAGAGTTGGATGTCACAGGTAAGTCACTTCCGTAACATGCATCCTTGATAGGTTACTTGCATGAAGCTGCATTTTGATATTGGGTGTGTGTTTGTGTAAAAATTGTGATAAAAAAAAGGCTTTTACCGGCTTCTTGCAGCTTTTGATCTCATCTCCCCCAAAACCAGGTAATGTCATATTCCAATTCCTCTCTGCAAACAAAGCAAGAAATAGGAAGAACTAATGCCATCTTCACAAGTACTACAATAAATAATTTCAACACAAAAAGGCAAACGCTAGACAACTGCAGTAGCTGACCCAAATGTAAGAGAATGTCCTTTGCTTCCAAGGTTGTTGATTTGCGATGCTTGGCGAGGGAACAAGCATTTGTTATTAGCTGCTCAACATTAGAAAATATCAGCGTTATAATGGTTTAATTAATCAATTTACTAAAAACATGTCTCAATGGACCAAAAAAACCAGAAAGGTAGCTACCACTGGCTTTCCCAAATTAACCAATCTATCCCACAGTAAGAAACTGATGATAACTGACCTGCATGTTGACATGGCCTACCCTGGTGGCCTTCAGGTCTAAATTCATATATGTAAAAGGCAGCAATATTGTCATGAAGCTGAGGCATGGAAGTCATCTATTTGGCAAGCATGTTCTAAACCAATAAGACATAAGATTGGAAGGTTTGATTGTGAACCTCAACTGAGCAATGTGAGGCACCTTTTGAGTTTTGGGTCGGGAGGCTATGCCACAAGTTATAAAACAATAAGGGCTCTATATGTAACTCTCAAGATGGAAACACGAGTAAGAAATGGTGCCATCAGATCACACCATCTCCATGTGGATGCCACAACAACTCAATTAAAGCTTATCATGACATCACTGGTATTACTTCTAATTCTAAACAGATCTGTTGTTGTGAATGAACCTACCCCAGATTTATGCATCTAATTGATGGATATCAACTAACAAAAAATCATTTGAATACATCAGATGCTGCTGCTCTAAGTAATGAATACCCCTTCCAACCTAATCTCGAATGGATCCACTGAGCATTCTTTGCTTCCAATATTCATCATTAAATTAGAGACAGAAGAAATTTCAACACCACTAATATCCATTGTATGGGTTGTAAAACTCACTTGTTCAACAAAGTCCTCAGCAATCTCCCCAAGAACATCTTCAACATCAGGATCCAACCATTCAGATGGTTCAATCTATACATGAAATGTCAAAATATCATACCTATGACTAAATTAATAATCATATAAGACCCCATGAAGATTAGAGGACTCCTGAATGGTTAAATCTATACATGACATGTCAAAACATTAAACCATTGTCTAAATTAATACTGATATAAGACAACATGAAAATTACAGCACTCACTCCAAAAATAGACGGAAAAGGTACAATACATAAGAACCCTATACATAATGATCTGAAGTTATTATAGCATCAACATCAAAAATTTTGTGCAACTCCTGTGAAAAAAAAAATAATGATAACAGAAGGCACATTTGTTTTGCATAATTAGTTTTGGGTCCAGTCCCTATATATAATTAGATTGAGTCATGGCTTTTATCTGATTGAAACCCCACAGTTTCCAACACATGACACTCAAGGGACGCCATATTATGAGTGCGGGAATGTGCTGATGGATTGACAGACAGATAATTGAGCGGTTGGCAGGATAGGAAGAGAGGGAAAAAAGGGGTGCATTCGAGGGAAGTTCAGGTTGGCACTGAAATGTGAAGTATGATTACAAGAAATTGACTAACATGGCTAACCCATGTGCATCAAAGTTTGAGGATTACACAGTAGCAGAGGTAGTAAATAATTGCAATTTCCATGTTTAAATGCATAAATGGCCCATAATGTTGAGCAAAACAGCAGGGCTCAAGTACACTATTCCTATTATTTCAGGAAGAGTTGATGATGAGACAATGAAAACAACAAAAAGCCTTTTATTCTAGATTGTTGTCAATTCTCAATTCTATATCCATATAGATGAGGTTGGAGATCATTTTACAATTTTCACCATGTAAAGCAAAATGATAGCTTTCAGAAGCCTTTTCCCTTTAGTTTGCCATACGCATAAACAAAAGAACAAGATGAAAACATTAAAAGCATGACATTTTATAGATGATTCGTTACAACTGACTAAACTAGTAACGATGGAAGATGTGTCAAGAAATATGAATTGTGCTCAATGGTCTTGCAAATGCATATCATGGGGGTTGTATTAGACAGCTTTGATGCATTATAGAAACACAGGTGAAATTTTAACAGAACAGCAAACCCAAAGAAGTTATCATCGGGTATTTGGGACTGGTACAGACATCAATTTAAAAAAAATTTAGCACATGCTGTCAGAACATTGCTATAAATATCTCAACATTTATTCAGAAATCTTAGACACATCCTGTGTTCAATCCACAAAAAATTTTGACCATGAAAATATGGCATATCTATTCCCGCTGAGTGGTGACCCATCAACCCAAAATAGTCATTAAATATTAAATTAGTAGGCATAAAAGCTATAGAGAATGCATGTGGACTAATTCACTGAAATGCACCATCAATGGAGGTGCAGGCTACCTGGGAAACTAACTCCTGTATGGTCCTCTTGCTCAGAATATGGTTTCCAGATCCAGCAGCTTCTGTACTCCCCATAGGCCCTGACTGAGCCATGCTTGGTTGCATGGCTGATGGAGCAATAGACTTCTGAACTACAGATGCAGGAGATCGCATTTGTTGATGTTGCTGCTGCATTGATTGTTGGAAACTTGATGGTCGATACTGCTGCCCATAATGCTCTTGGGACTGATGTGATTGCAATTGCTGCTGTTGCTGTTGGGCAGCTGGCATTTGCTGTGGGTGGGAGGTGCTTGGTAGGTGATGCTGGAGGGTCTGTGGAAGTGGTGGTCTTTGCTGGAATGGTTGTGGCCTCATTGACTGCCGATAGGAAGGTGATGTCAGTGAAGATTGATGCATTTTTCCTTGGGCTGATGACAGCCATGGCTGAGGCTGTGAACTTTGCGGCGTGCTAGGTGATGGAGAATTAGGAGAAGCCATAGTCGGTATCCTTCCCATGCTACCTTGAAATTTCTACAGAGAAACCGAGTATCACAAGAGGAAGGTATAAAGAAAATACAGAATGGAATAATCCTTTTGACCTGCACTTCCAATTAACCAACAGAAAATTTGTAACCATGAAGTATCAAATAAACAAGAGGCAGCTCAATCCAACCCCCTGAAATGCTGCATCATTCCTATCTACCTTTTTGAGGAAACTTTTGTAGCCCCTTTCAACCATGATCAGGTTCAACATTTTCCTTTTTTTGAAGAAAATATTGTCATTGCTGATCAGCAATCCCAATTAATTGGAATTAGCTGCTCATAAAGAAATAAAATTCATCAAGCACAAAAAAGATGAAGGCCGTCAAAACATAACTGTAAGAAACCTGCCATAACACATGAAACATGATATCATTTCAGTTGTCATGTAAAGTGTAACATAGGCCCACTGGATCAAGAATCTGAATCTTCAATACATCTTGCAGGTGTCCTCCTTGAATTTATGTACAAATTACCCATGTCCTGGACAGTAAGTCTCTGTGCAGATTTGTCAACACAAATTTGTGGTGAAATGTGAAGCCGGGAAAGACTCCACACAATTTCATCGGCCAGACAGTAGAATCTCTCAGTAACCAAAATAAAAAATAAAAAAAAGGCAACAAAAAGCCGATAAAATCTCCCAATAGCCAAAGTAGAACAACAAAAAGAAAGCCAAGTAAAATGATAGCATTATGAGCGTTAATTAATGAGTTGTGAAGACTTTCCAAGCGGCTAGAGTTACAGTTTATGAAGACAAGAAACTCGGTACAAATGTCAGAGAGAACTAAGAAGACCCTTTTTGTACACTGCAGAAAAGATTAACTAAAGTTCGGTGTTACAAGATGTCTGATCATAAATGCATAATAGCAATGATTATCTTAGACTGTTACAGGAGGTCATTTAACGCCAGTTCTAAAATGATGGTATGTTTAAATAAACATTCCATCAAATAGTGTGAAAAAAAAAAATGACGGTCATAGTATCAGCAATTCAACTGACCCAGACCGACAAGAACATAATATATATTCCCCATGCTTTAAGCTAGAAATTTGGATCGCCTCCAGTTTCATGCCCGTGTCAATATCCATGCAAAAGCATCGTAAGGTTGACTTCTATGGACAACTAAATGGGGTCCCAGATTCCACCAAATATACTTTCTTTTTTCTTGTTTGCATTTTTAGATGGAGCTGACTTCCCTAGATGAACATTGGCAAAGATTCTTTGCCAATCTACTACAATATCCATAAAAAAAATTAACATATTTGACAGTTTAGGATGAAGGAATAAATCAAATCCGTCATAGCATTAAAAAAAATACATACATTCCACAGAAAGATGAGTAAAACACAGTTGAAAGACCAGGAAAAAACAATTATTCCAAGCCTTATTGAACTTTTTTATGTAAAGAAAAGAAGCTCGCCAAAAATATTCATTTTCTAGGGCATAAAAAAGAAAAAAGAATGCCTAAACATAAAGCTGAAAGTCTACCTGTGCTGCCATAGACTGGTTACTAGATGGAGATTGTGATCTTAATGGCGGCTGACCAGGTCTCTGAGGTTGGTGGCCAGGAACTCCACTTGGACGCATCTGTGAGCCCGTTCCAAGTCCACCCATCATCCCCGTATTATGCATTCCTTGAATGGGTCTGCCCTGAAAATTCGAGACAAAATAAATACTGGGAAAAATTAAGGTCAATAATAACACTAGACTGCACAAAGTCATCAGTTCCATTGATCTGCAACTTCCTATCAATCAAATTCAAAAGCAGAAACTTAGCTCAAGTATGGCAGGAATTCCATTTTCAATAGCATATAGGAGAAGGAAAAAATTCTGCATTGTTGATGGCGACAGTGCTGTCCAATAAACGATACCAATAATTTAAAGAAATCTCAGACAAGGATAACCGGAATTATATTCTTATCCCCATCATGCAAACAACAAACAATTTCACACTGTATTGAAGAAGCACACAAAACACTATTATCGCATTGCCAACATTATCCACTTAAGTCATCCATGAAACCACTTGGGTTATATGATTTATCCACCACCCATCGATTGCTGACCTGTCAAAATAAAGCCAGATAAACAATAGAGTGGCAATTTGTACTTCACAGCACCAATCGGAGCTTAGATGTGACTCAAACATTCCATAACGCACCGTCCTTTTCTCATTTGCCAATCAATCGTCTTCAAGAAAACGTGTCGTATTTACAACTTCCAAGAAAGCAACAACTCGAGGTTCTAATGACGAGAATCAACAAAAGAAAACCCAAGCCCGGAATTCCAAGATATTGGCAAATTCTCAATTAATTGAAGATTGGAGCATGTCAGGCTCAACCTCAATCACTAACCCGGTAGACCTTCCGAAGGGGATGTTGCGCACATTCGAATAAAAATCCGATAACGAATAAAACCCAACCCACGTTGAAACCATAAACCAACCTGGTTATTGGAATTTGCATTCTGCTCACTCATGTTCATAGAACCACGAGCTAACCCACCAAACTGCGAACTGAAAGGTGGATGCCCAAAGGACGAGAACGGTGGGGACGGCTGCTGCAGCTGATGGGGCCTTGCAGGGACTCCGAGTGCCGGCCCGCCTCTCGGCATTGGGGAAGAAGAAGCCGGCGATGGCGCAGACGAAAATGAGGAGGAAGGAGTAGAAGAGGAGGCGAGCGTAGGGAGATGAGAGGAGAAGGTAGAATAAGGAGGCTGCGGCTGCGGTCGGCCCCTGGCGAGAGTAGGCCTCGGCTGGGAGGCTTGTTGGGGTGACTGCGGCTGCTGCTGGGGCTGTGGGTTCTGAAGATGAGTTGGAGGGGTTTCAGGAATAGAGGAGGAGGGGAGAGGAGGTGTGGGGTCTGTTGTTGCCGCCGCCGCCGCCGGTGTTGCTTCCATGGCGATGGAATCCGTTGCAGAAGACGAAGAAGAATTGCTGCCGTGGCTCATGGTCGTCGTCTATTGGAGCTGTTTGATATGTGATCTCGACGGCGAAGCCCGCTCTTTTCGCTACCCCCTCCCTCTCTAGTCCAACCCCATGGACGGTTGGACAGTAAACAGCCGCCACATCCACCTCCTCATTAAATAAAAACAATGATTTTGTTTAATTATGCAATGAGAATTCATATGTTAAAGATCTATAATTATGTGTAAAATTAGTACAAGAATCAAACAAATACATCACGGTGATTTGGCCCTGTAAACAATAGTGACAACCGACACGTGAATGTTCAATTTCGATAATTTGAACTCTTATTTAATAAAATTTTTAAATGTATTAGATTTCAGTTTGATCCTTACGAATCGGCCGAAATGGAGATAATGGGTTAAATCTCAATGCCACACCTACACAGCAAAATAAAGAAATATTAAAGGTGAGTTTGAAAAGTGATAAAATTTTTATATAAAAAATTTTTAATGTAAAAATTTTAGAAGTGAAAGAAAATATTGTGATATAATAGAAATAAGGATAATAAGGATAATGAGTAAATAAAATAAAATTTAAATAGATAGATTAGTTATATGGATAATTACATAGACATGATTAAATAGTAGGATAATTATATTGAAATATGTAAAAAAAAACAATTAAGTAAGATAATTATGAAGAGTAAAAAATTTTATTTGAAAAGTTTTATAGCAAAACAATTACAACATTTGTCTTATACCTTATTAGGAACATTTGGTAACACTTTCAAGACACAGGAGAGAGATAGTATAAACTATTTTGGCATATATTTCAATTATTTTTATTAATTTTTTTATGGATATTCATATATTACATCATCTCAACAGAAATTACGTTAAAGCATTAATATATTCTTAAAATATCCAAATACTATTCTATAAATATCTTACCCATATTCTAATTTTTCCTTACAATATTCCTAAAAACTCAATTAGTGGACGCTCAACAGAAATTTACGAGAAGAGAATGCGTCACCAACTACCATTTGAAAATTGATGTTGTGAGACTTGAAACACTGTAACTAGTAAAGTGAGTGAAGATACACTTATTTTTTAATCTTAAGTACCTTATTTTTTTATTTTCATTTTTTTCTTCTGTATTTATTTTATTTATTTCCATTTTACTTATTATATTGCATTGATAAACTTTCTAAACATTTTGCTACTTCTCACCTCTCTTCTCCCTTTATATACATTTCCAAACATCCTCTCTATGTCAACGCTCGTGGCTGTGGCGTTAATTTGGGCTTATTCGAACTTTTAAGCATATATCAATCTGCTTTTATACACGACAAACGGCATTAGCGAACCTTGGTTCTAATAAGCAGTAAAGAGAGTGAGCTTTAATTATTCTTAAGAGTACATTGCATTTCTTCATGAATAAACTCAATTGAATTAAAGAAATGAAACCAAACATCTTTGGAAGATGACGGTTACTGTTAATAAAGCTAAGGCATTGTGCTTGGAAATATATCACTCTTATTGTTTATATAAGGTAAGACGCAATTAAACTTATAGTGGAATTTTATTTCCTTCTAAATTCAAGTAACTTAATTTTTTCTATTATTGCACAACCTCTTTCAGGTGAGTATAGGCGGTCAATTGTCCAAATTCCTATATCATAATTAATTCAATCCCTTTGAAGGGTTCCACCTCGTTATTTATAGCTCTTATTGTAGAACCAGCTCCAATGATGTTTCGACATCATATCAAATATTCAGGGAAAGCCCAAAAGAAATACACTCAATTGAAGTCCTTTTGGAAGAGTGAGATTATATATAGCTATATCCATAGATATATATGGTTTTGGACATTTCCAAATTTACGCTGCAGTCTAGAGAATAACGGTGTGTTAATTTTCTAATGATCCAAATCTCGAAGCTCTCTTTCCCCTGATTCTGCTACACAGAAACTACATTAACAGCAATGAGGCTTCTAACCACATGCCTACCATCAGTCCATGTTATGGAGCCAAAAACAAAGCTCCCATTGCTGTCTTTATACGGCACAAAATCAAGCCTGTAAGTAAGCTTCTGTCCTCTTTTGTTGAACTCCAGCTTTCTGGGTGAAACCCCCACCTTGACTCCCACTGGATTCTCTATCTTGGCCAAGTAAATGGAATGACTGCCCCCACAATTAGTGACCGTTCGATAGACAGACAAGCTCCCGTTCATGCTACTGATGCCTATTGATGGATAGTTAAGATTGTCTACTGAAACTGTCACATTGTTGCATATAATTCTCTCTCCAGTGCGATTCAGAAGCTGTGGAACATTGGCCCTGTTGCTGCATAAGAAACCGATGATGTCATCTGCATTGTGATCATAGATCAGGCCTGGATCAAGTGCTGCAAGTGGGTTTATGTGGCCAGATCCGTAGTCGAAAGGCGTTGTTGGATAGGCATTTGGTTCTCTCACAATAGTGTTTCCAGAATCATCCATCACGGTGGCTGCAACACAGATTAGCGAAGTTCTAATGAGATCAATGGCTGGTAATGTAAGTAGTACGACCCCGAAACAAATAAGATGATAGAAATTAAAGGCAACCTGTCGTCATTAGTGCTGATTTTATTGCCGCTGGACTCCAAAGCATGTTGTAAGATTTTATGATTGCCGCCACGCCAGTAACGTGTGGACAAGCCTGGGATGTGCCAGAAACTATGTTGTAGTCGACAGATCGTCCACCAGAGCGAGTGATCTCCAGTGGCGACCAAGCTGCCAGTATGTTAAGCCCTGGAGCTGTGATATCAGGCTGCAGAAGCATTTATCATTCTTAGCACGAATGAAAACCAGGAAGAAGAAGAACAAACATGATAGGATCCAAGCCGCAAATGGCACGAGTGCCATTAAACAGTCCATGTGATGAGTGGCGGGCAGGCTCATGTCCAGGTGGTGGAAGTAGTATAAAAGGAGGAGTTTGCCACCAATTAGAGTTCTGAAGAAGAGACTCTGAAAGCTGTCCTACTCACTTTTCCTTTCATTTTCTGTTTTCAATTCCTTGTAGACAATAGTGAGAATTTTCTCACCAATTCAATAAAAATTCATTGAATTTTCTTAGATTCCATTGCGAATCTATCAAAATGTTGCACTTTAACTTTATCACCAACGTCTATTTCCACCATGTGTAAGGTGGAAATGATGTACAAATGATTGGCATAAATGCAAAGTCTGATTACTATGTCTAATTCTCCTTCTGGCAGGAGATAAGCACCCATAGTGATCACATCCTAAAAGTTGATGAATAAATAAGCTGCAGTGGGAACTAAAGCAAACCTTGATAACATCAGGAGTTTCAAGATTGGGACCTTGTGAAGAAAACACAGCCACCTCCGGTGCAGGTCTCGTGTAAAATACAGTTTGAGATGAGGAGATTATGGCTGTTGGATTCCTGCCATTGGTAGAAGGGGAACATGAAATTCTTACGTCAACTAATAAGAATGATGCTATGCGAGTTTTCTAGGACTCATATGTTTGTGTACTGGGTGGTAAGAATGATGCTATGCGATTTTTGCGTACTGGGTGGGACTCATATGTTTGTGTACTGGGTGGTAAGAATGATGCTATGCGATTTTTGCGTACTGGGTGGGAGAGGGAGAGGAAACGTGCATGAATGAAACAACAGCTCCTGGCGATCATTTAACCGTCCACTCGAGGCAAATTATCTGAAAATCTACATATACATAGAGAGAGAGAGAGAGAGAGAGAGAGAGGAACTGTGCATGAACGAAACAACAGCTCCTGGCGATCATTTAACTGTCCACTCGAGGCAAATTATCTGAAAATCTAACCACCATTTAGCAAATTTTTTTAATGTTTTCCTAATAATCCAATTATTGCCTGCGCTATGTTTTAGTTTTCGACATTAATTAAAAGTTAACCAATAGAGCAAAACTCAATATTTCTCTGAGCACTCAAAACCTATAAGATCATTTCCAATGCTTCCCTGGAGCTGTAGTATCACTTCCAACTTGCCATTGAAGTCAAACAGTATGCTTGGTCCTTGAATGGACAAGCACAGTTCGTACCTAGAATTCATAAAATCAGAACGCAGATTAGCCAATTTGATAGTTGATCAAATTTCAACTATCAAATCTTTGAATTTGACGCTGCTTGCTCCATTGTAAATTTCAAAATTTATAATGTTTTGAGCCCCAACTCAGCAAGCTTTTGCCGACTGAATAGAATTTATGCAGAGATCACGTGAAAGATATTTTAAACTCACTTTTCCGTAGCCAAGTATGCTTGAAGTTCTTCTGCATCCTCTGCTCCAATCAAAGTAGCAGGAATTACAAACTGAAAGCCGACATCCAAGGCAACTGGATCAATCAGAATCATCCCAACACCACCGGCTTCCTTCACAACCACACTCTTATCTGTCCGATTGTCTAGTGCCGTCTCGATTGAGCAAACCACAATATTTCCCTGGATCAATGTAGCATCCAGTGTACCATTTGCACAGAAGCTGATTGAAGTTAAAAGAATTAAGACGCAGGTCATCACCAAAATGGAAGAGAAAAACCTGGAGAGAGAGAGAGAGAGAGAGAGAGAGAGAGAGAGAGAGAGAGATCCATGCCTTGCATTTTTGGATGGAGTGCCAGGAGCTGCTGCAATGCTTGCAGAAATCAAACTGTTGAAACTATCCATTTTCAATGGATTTATCGATTGTCCCTGACAACAGACAGCAGAAGGATGTTACAGACTGTTATATAACAATCAAACAATAGATGAGTCATGGGTGTTTGATATTCCAATTGGATTTTCACGTTACCGGAACAAACACCTGACAAATTGGTCTATGACAATCAGAACAAACACCATCCCTAATTATGCATTCGAAACCATTCAAATTCACGCAGCTTACCTTCAAGACCTTCGAATTTCCCAAAGTCACGTTCGAATCGAATCGTCGGTCGAGCGAGCTGGCAGCAACAGTGAGCATCCAAGGCGCGACGTTGGTCGCGGTGGCGGGCAACCCAGCATTGCCCGTGGAGGCCGAAGTGAGGATTCCATTCCTGAAGGCGTGGAAGGATCCGATGGAGAAAGAATCAGAGAAAAAGCTGGGCTGGGGTGACAACGGCCCTGCGGAGACAGATATGAGGTCGACGCCGTCGTAAATGGCGTCGTCGAAGGCGGAGAGAACGTCGGCATCGTTGCAGAAGTCAAACCAACAGGCCTTGTAGATAGCGAGCCTCGCGGCAGGTGCGCCGCCCCTCGCGGTGCCGGCAGCTAATCCAAACAAGCTGGTATTAGCTACGGCGGAGCCTGCTGCCGTTGATGCAGTGTGGCTGCCGTGGCCTTCGGAATCACGTGCGGATCGGAAGAAAACGCCTCCAAGAGATTCGAGCGGGCCATGCTCCGCTTCGTAGCCTCTGGAGTAGAAGCGAGCGCCGATGATTTTCCTGTGCGATTTCTGGGCAATGTCAGCTTCTGATAACTATTAGGCGACTGTGTTATATACATGTGTTTACCTGTTGCAGTTGGCGAGAGTAAAATTCGCCCCGGTAATACATTCTCCCTTGAATCTCTTTGGCACTGGTCCCAAACCTAGGTCATTGAAGCTTTTGGACTCGGGCCAAACACCTAAATAAAATAAACCAGTAAGAAAACAAAACCCAAAAAAAAATAAAATCAATTGGACGATTGAGATGTGTTTTGCAACTTGTACTTTTTACAGTGGCCCACTCACCAGTGTCGATGACCCCAATAATCACATCAGATTTTATGCACGTTGTGGCCGTTGGATGGCTGTTGGCGGTAGAGTACGCATCCAAAAATTCCCACGAGCGTGTGGTGTGCAACATGTGTGTCCTGCTTTCAAATACCGATATGACTTCTTTGTTCCCTGCAAAAGATGCACCAAAAATAAACTCGCAATTAGAAATGGAGTCGCTTTTTTTATGCACACTACGATCATAATTTACTTAAGCTAGAGATAAATTAATACCATGTTAAATAATAATTGAGGTGGTTTAAAATTGGGAGCTGAATTATCTAGTTGTAAAAAGGAGCTGGGGAAAAAAATAAGGAAGTGATCTCATCCAAAAATCCTATTGTGATTTTTTTTAATCTACGTTTTATTCGTAATTATCATCGTTATTATTATTACACAAAAAGAGGCAGGCTACGAAGGCCGTTTGTTACCTGCAATCCGGCGAGCTTGTTCTGGTGTGAGCATGGCTGAGAAGCCACGAAAAGTCTTAGTAAAGTGATGGACGGCTGATTTTTGGGCCCCATCCATGCTACAAACGTAAGACAGAAACTATTTCTGTAAGCGAATCATATGAAATACTGTAGCAATTTAGTTGTCACATTAATTAATATATGCATACCTGCCTATGACGGAAGACAGAATATCATGGTTAGCGTCGATGACAGCCTCCGAATTTGGATGCAAATGCTCCCCCATGTAAACCACATAATGCTGCAACGACAACATGTTTGATTTTCTCTCCCATGATCAGATTGTAATTAACGGAGGGAGGGAAATTTTTCAAATGAGAAGAAGCAGCAGCAAAAATCACATCATCATTCATACCCATACCTTGGTTGTGCTATCTCCATTCGCCAGTTCAATGGCTAAGAAGAGAAGAGTGATCTTGATAGCAAACGCTAATAAATTCATGGTTGGATGTGGAGGTCCGAAGGGATTGGAATGCTTCTAATTAAGGGATGCGAACTTATAGAACCCCATTCCGTTTATAGAACGCCGGCTGCATATTGTTTCATTTTTCTGAAAAATAATAATTAAATTTTCAATCGGCAGTTCGACCTTTTGCGTATGTAGCTATTGGTCCTTATGGAGTAAAAAAATTCCAAACGGACGTGACTCTCCTGTTATTTCTTTTCGAAAAGGTTTGCTAATGAATGCACTAAGAATCACGTAATCAAGCCGTCCACGGATTCGAATGAATAGATATGGCGTAAACCTGTGTAAATCGGAATATGCTTGAGCTTGATCACCTTCATTTAAATGTTATTTGCATAGATATGCCTAAATTTATCATTACTCGGTATTATTTTTTTCAGTGTATTTGGGAAGTGATAAAATTTTTTATATAAAAATCTTTAAATTATAAGAAAATAATATGATACTATATAAGTAACAATGATGAGTAAAAAAACAAAGTTAAAATAGATATATTAATTGTATCAGTAATTATATAGAAATTATTGAAAAATAGTGCAATTGTAAATGAATATGTGAAAAATTAATTAAAAATATGATTAGTGGAACGTGAAAATTTTTTGTGTGAAAAGATTTTATGTTAAATAAACATGATCTTAAAAAATTATTAAGTATGAGCTTTGTTTCTATATAACCCAAACAACCCCTTCAAAATTTAATATTTTGATCTTTGATGTAAAATCTAATTCATTCATTGTATTTAGTATTATTTGTTTATCTAGGAGATTAAGCTTCATTCTAATCAAGTATGTTTATGAGCTACATTTGTTAAAAATGTATATATTCATATGTAAATTATGAAAAATGTTAAAATATCAATTTTAAAGTAGTATTTTCGGCATCTAAATTATCTAAAACATCATTTCTATCTGAATAAATTTTCTTTAAAATTATTATATTCTAATATACATATAAATATATTTAAGAGTTTTTCATAATTTATACATGAATATATATATATCTATATATATTTTTGAACAAATGTAAACATACTTAATTGGAAAGAAACTTGGTCTCCTAAATAAATAAACAATGTTAAACACAATTAATGAATTGGATTTTTCATTAATGATTAAATCTTAAATTTTGAAGGAGTTACATAAGTTCATTTCTATGTAACTCAGTTACATATAAACGGAACCAATAAGGTATTTCCTTGGAATGTGTGCTTAATACTCCCATTTTACAATTATAAGTAGCATTTGGTTCACATTGGTCTAAAACACATATATTTTTTATTTTTTAAAATTTTTTTATAGAATTGTTATTCTAATTATATTTAATCTATAAACTAATTTTTACCAATTTTGGAGATGTGTATGTATTTATTTTGAATTTTTAAATATAAAGGTATTCTATTTGTTTTAAATGTTGAAACGTGATTAAAATACTTTAATATTTAAAAATAAAAATAAATACCTATACATCTCCAAGATTGGTAAGAATTGGTTTATAAATTAAATATAACTAGATTAACTGTTTTGTGAAAAAAAATTTGAAAAAACTTGTTTTCAGACCGGTCTAAAGTGATCATTTTGAAAATTGATTTTCTCATCTCTCTCCATGCATATTTTAGAAAATGACTTATATTTTAACTATCATATTTTTCATTTATTATTATTATTTTAACTATCATATTTTACAAAACTTGCGCTTATGAGTGTTAATGATTATTGTCAACCCGTTAAATTGTCGTGCAACCTGTTTATAAATGTATTTGAGTTGTGATTTTTGCGTAAATGATTTATCATTCACTAACCTGTTTCACCATTTAAATAAATAAATGGGTTATTGCTGAAATTTTACAACCCATTTAGTAACTCATTTAACATGTTAACCTATTTACAACACACTAAGAATGAGTATATATATATTTCTTAAACCCTAAATCTATGTTCCTTATTTCAATTTTCTATTTCCTCCCCCTTCGACTCTACGTCATCTTTCAAATAGTTGTATTGTAACATTTTCAACATCATCCCTATCATTACCTGCGAATGCCACCAATAAGATTTTTCTTCCCTTACTACCTTGCTCTCTTTTTATCGCTTTTTCTCTTCATCTTCAATCATTCCTCTCTCTGTCTCTCTCCCCATTTCCCCCTTTCTTTCTCTTCTCTTCTCCCCTCCATCTCTGCTTCTCCATCCCAAATCATTTCCTCTATATTTTTATTATTATTTCCTTCTCTTAGTTCTCTCTCTTTCTGTCTTATTAAGTCATTGTCTTTCTTTGTGCCGACACATCAAATATCACCTCTCTTCCGATGAAAATTTGGACATGTCATATATCATATTAGTATAAATTAATTTACTATGATAATTATAAATGACATACTAGGACTTAAATTAGCTTTATTTTAACTTGTTTCAACATATATATACAGTTGGTTAACAATTAGGATCCAAGTAAATAGGGTAGAGATTAAGGTTTTTTAAATTGATTAGTTAGCCGATTAGAGTTAAGATTTTTAAATGATTTAAAATTAAGATTAAACTTTAAACTATCCAACCTGATTTGTTAACACCTTGCAACAAGAAATTCCAAACGTGGCCAATTATTTACACAAGGAAAGGGATGTTGTTGAGCTCCTCCATCACGAATCCCTTTGCCACACCTTGAAATTATCCCCCACCTTTCTACCTGGAGACATCCACTAATCTTCACTGGGGTGAGCCACACCTTGAAATTATCGTCACCCATCCTCCTTGAGAGACGTCAACTAATTTTGACTAGGGCGACTTCCAAATATGCGTATGAGGTTTCAGCCATAGTGTAAGTGCGCCGCTAAATTTCTTGAATTTACAAATGTGCCCACAGGAATGTCTCATTTTGCAGGCGTGTCCTTTTTTAACAGAGATGTAAACCCCAGCATGAATATTGAATTTTTTTATTATAATTTCTAAAACACCCTTGATGAAAAGGATAAAAACACAAGCCCTACTACAAGTGTGTTTAGATAAACATAAAACTTTTTAAATAAAAATTTTTAAATTTAAAACTTTTCACTTTATAATTATCTTATTTTTAAACTTTTTATATTATTCTGTACCACTAATTACTTTTCAATAATTTCTATACATTTCCACAAAAACGGGAGGGAAAATAATGCCATTACTGTGAATCATAATGCCATTACTGTGAATCGAACAGTCATCAGCTCTATCGATGAAAGGGGGATTACCAATGAGACAACCCCTTGTTTTTTTGTCATACATGACTTAGATGACTTTGAGCTGTACTTCCGTGAAATCCCAATTCCGGATTTGTGTATCCATGTTTTTCTGCGGATTTTCAAAACTTAAAACAAAACATTGAATCGTCACCTGCGGCTAGCGCAGGTGGCAGGGGTGTTGCCCCTTAGTGCGCAGGTCGTGGGTTCGAATCTCATATTGGGATTTCGGCCCGTAAAAATAGTGTAGGAGCTGTTGTCTCCCTTTATGATAGTGTGAGAGTTGTTGTCTCCCTTAGGGTAGATGGAAGCTGTTCTTTCTAATTCTTTTAGTGGAGCTGTGTCTCCAAATTTCTTTGGAGGAGTTATGTATCTCCTTGTTTGTAAGAATGTCTCAGAACTACA
>JAXCLR010000105.1:11075766-11092175 GCA_035584095.1 Annona squamosa | reverse complement strand
TGAAGAGTCTTGAACTTCTTGGAGCTCTTAGAGGATTCTAGAGAAGTCTGGAAGGTTCTAGAATTCTCTACACTCTTTTTTCTCTAGAACTTTCTAGAGAACTCCGGCACATTCATGATCTCTCTATTCTTCTCTAGAACTTTCTAAAGAACTCCGGCACTTTCATGATTTCTCTACGATTGTGTAGAGATTTCCTTAATAATCTTTATCAAAATATTTAGGACGTGACAAGCAGCAGGTGATCGTCATCCAACTAACTGCCTTCAAAGCATACTCGATCAGTCCATCTAATCGCCTGCGCGCGATGGACCGGAG
The DNA here is from genome assembly GCA_035584095.1 of Annona squamosa. NCBI lineage: Eukaryota > Viridiplantae > Streptophyta > Magnoliopsida > Magnoliales > Annonaceae > Annona > Annona squamosa. Next base: position 11,091,860 of record JAXCLR010000105.1, on the reverse strand, counting down.
CAAGGTTCGTCGCGCTGCATCGCTGCTAACGCTTGGTCAGCTCGTCTCTCTCTTCCTCTCAGTCAACAGCTTCACCTCCTCCCTCCTTGCCAACCTCGGTAATTCTTCTTAGTTCTTCCCCATGACCCCTTTTTTGCTTTATATATCCACACCTCCATTACAATCCCGTTAAGCTTTTGTTAGAAACCGATCATGGTATGAATCTATGCATATGTAGGTGTGGATGCTCCGTTGACTCAATCTCTTTTCACATACTCGTCTCTCGCTCTAGTTTATGGCAGCATTCTCTTGTCTCGATGGCAGAAGCTCCAGGTAATTTGTCGTTTGAAAAAAAAAACGTATTTACAGCTTGTTGTCCATGGCCAATCGGCTGAATGGTAGTAGTCTGAAGTTTGCACCATGACTACTCAAATATTTAGAGCTTGTTGTCCATGGCCAATCTGCTGAATGGTAGTGGTCTAAGTTTCGACCATGACTATAAAAATATCTTCTCGTTGTCAATGCAAATTCTACAACAAAGTTTGCAAACGGTGGGGGAACGTTGCAATCTTTGGGTTCTTCTGCTTTTGGTTATTTGAGTCCTAGCTGGCTCAGAGCACTTCTATACATCAACTTTCTTTCTTGTTTTGGGGCTTGCAGGTTCCTTGGTATTGGTATGCTGTCTTGGCATTCATTGATGTTCAAGCGAATTATCTTGGTAGGTTGTTGGCGGGTTCCCTTTCCTTTTTCCTTCAATAAGCCATTCTGGGTTTCTTCTTCATCTGAAAATTTTCTTCATTATCTGAATGTTTATCTGAATGTTTATACATTTACTTTCAAAGTATACAGAATGCCCATATTTTCTCTAATTACAATCTGCAGATACGAGGCTTCCATGGCACCATTCCTAATCCAAGGTCAAGCCCATTAGATAATCAGGACCCCCCCATTTAGCATCCTTGGGCTCATGACTTGGTTATACCTCTCCATGTAGTTCAAAGTGTTTAAAGAAAGGTTAAAATATCCATGAGAATAACCTGCCAACTAAATCATTTCAGATGAACAAGTTATGTCTATGAAACAAAACTCGTTCTGCAAGTATTGGCGATCCTTCGTATATAAATGGCCAAGCATACTCACAGCATAAGTGTACTTGAATGGGTCAAAATTTCAAACTCAGTCCAAAAATGGAAAAGAATTCTACTAGTTAATTCGGCTAAGAGAGATGCATTTGTTTATCTTGTCGCAGGATTCAAATCTACATAGCACTACTACTTTAGAACATTCTGGTGGCTAAGAACCAAAATGTTTCAAAGATAATGGCAACAATCATCTTAGTGCACGGTTCGACTTTTTACAAGTTATTTCAAAACATCCACAATTTTACTGTTTTAATGGATTCTATAATTCCAGAGATATGCTTCAGTTGCAGCTAAGAAAGAATAGGGATACTCTGCATTGTGCATCCAGCTTCTAAAAGTTAAGGAGGAAATCCAGCATTTTCACAAGGATGGTGAAGAACAGAAAGAAAAAAATTGTGATAACTAGTTGATAAAAGTACAAATCAAATGCTATATAAATCTAATGAAGTTACAAGAACAGGATTTTCATATGAAAGGATCACTACTTTCCATTTTGAATGGGAAGAGAGTTAGCAATAGGGGTGGGGTGGGCCGCACCAGGCTAAGTTTCGCCCAACCCTGCTCAACTTTTTAAAAATTGAGTTTAATCATCTTTTTATACCAAGTCAAGACAATGCCAGTTTGACCCTCACTTTTTTTCAATACGTTCCAGGACAAACTTTGAGTTGATATCGGATCAGTTTCGGGACGGCGAGTTGGGTAAAATAAGATAATTTTAAGAATTTATATACCTAGCAAATATATAAATACATCTATACTAAATTTAAATATTATATGCTTCAATATTTCACTAATTATTAAAAAATACATAGTTAAGAAAATAAAAAATGAGAAAATATAGTATAAATTTATTAAAATATGTTAATATACAATTATATATAAGAGTTATATATGTACAAATTCTTCTTATTGATTCTTATATTGCTTTCTAAATAAATTGATTATTTTATTATTGATAAATTTGATTATAAAAAAATGAGAATTTTGAAAAAAATAATAATAATAGTTAATCGTAGGCTTATAATTTTTAATAAATTAATCTATGGGGGCAGGTCGGACTCTTCGGGTTGGGATATGGTTGACCTATCTAAACCCTATTTTTGAATTCAGGTCAAAATTTCTTACCCATTACTATTCTTGGTTAAAGATATGGTGGTTTTATCCGGTCAAAAACGGGTCAGATTAATAGTTGACCCACCCCAATTCCCACCTCTGGCTAGTGATGATGAATACTTTGAACTATGATATCTAATCTAATTAGCGGAGTACCCTGGATCTAATAAATTCATCTTTATGTTTCACTTCTATTTGTTGCTACTCTTGCTTCCTGTAATGATGATCCATCAGATGTTTCGTGATGTCCAAGATCTTGTCTCAAGTCTGTTATTCTTTGCAAAATTTAACAAATTATACTGCTAATGTTTTTGTATGATGGCATTAAGTTTATAAGCTAACGGATGGATGCTGTGATACAGTTGTCAAGGCATACCACTTCGCATCAATTACAAGTGTGACACTGCTGGACTGCTGGACAATTCCATGGGCCATAATTCTTACATGCATATTCTTGAGAACACGATATTCCCTATGGCAATATCTAGGTGCAGCCATTTGTGTGGCTGGCCTTGGCTTGGTGCTTCTTTCTGATGCAGGAGTGTCTGGTGGAGGTACCTGGAATATCTTCATTAATTTTAAATGAATTTGGTTCTTTCTTGTTTGGTAAATCCATATTTAGTCTCAATCATGGGTAATTTTTTTTGTTATAAGTTAGTAGAACTAGGGAAGTGAACTCCATTGTTATTATCAGTTTTTCTGCGGCTCCTAGTCTCTTTTGAAAAGAGGTTAAAGAGTGCATGTTGATCATGATGTCTTTCAGGTGGGAAGAAACCTCTTCTTGGAGACATGCTCGTTATAGCTGGAACATTTTTTTATGCATTTAGCAATGTTGGAGAGGTTAGTGAAAGCATATGTTTGCCCCACCCCAATCTGCACATGCAGACAGGGGAAAAGTGGAGAACAAGTAGAAATGAACCATTGAATCCGATGGACAACACAAGTATGTAGCTGCATGGAACAAACATCATTACTTGTTTGGGAAGTCTAGTCAGAGCCGTGGAATCAATTAAAATGTCAAAAAAGAAAAAATCTAGCCCAACTTTTGCCTTGCACTCATTGTTATTGGAAACATAATCATCCAGCATCTTTTGTCAATGTCTTATCTGCCCCAATTTAACATAACCTAAATCTCATAGAACCATGCTTAAAAGCTAAATACCTAGCTGCAGAAGCTCATATCCATTCCTACCATAGAGAATCCCTAATTATGCTGGATGCTGCAATACATTTCAAGCTGAATCAATTGAAAACTTATTGAGAAATCGATCTTCTATTCTAAAATGACCCTGATAGAGAAATCGTATAGCCCTCATTAGAGTATAGTGAAATCATTTTGTGCTAGAGAAGATGGCAAGCAGCATTGCTTTTAATCACAGTGATACTTAATTCAACATTTGAGCATCTACAAACAGCATAAACTGGTTAACATGATGTCTTGCAAATATCACCATTGCCCTAGCAAGGAAGGATAAACTCAAGTATCTACCCCAACCCCAAGGCCCAAACATGACTAGCCAGTCTAAATCTCCAATATAACTGTATAAAAAATGTTCCATTTTTAATATGTTATCTATGGAGAGAAATGGACGATTAATGATCAAAGAAATCAGCACATAAAAGTAGCTTGCGGAAAATGTTTAACCATCTCAATCCAAAGTGCTGTCCATATCTAATTTCAAGATAAAACTAACTTATCTAATCTTTCTGATAGTCTTTCAAAATTATGAACATAATCCTCAGCCTCAGCTACCCAATCTGGATGCAGTATCGCTTCATAAAAACACTCTGTTCCAATGGGACAAAGTGGGGAATGAAGGAAGACAGCCTAGAGGCCGTTAGCTGATCTTATAAGATACTGAGTTGAAGCTTACTTTCCAAAAGAGATAAAAGGTTGATGGGGTAATTCACTTGGCCCAAATGATTCCATTGACATATTCCAATCATTTCTGGATAGTAAAGGATGATGCCTGATTTGCTGTTGTAATTTTGTATAGTTCTACCTTCTTATTCCCCCATAACCATCTTTAATTTCAGTTTTAAATGACTTAAGAGTGCATTCGAGGACATTGCCACAGTTTCTTCTGTTTCAGCTGAATAGTTTTGATTGACAAGATTGATGGGATAGTACTATAAAAGGACTTGAAATCCTTCCCTTTATCTCACTGAATAGCGATACCATTTATGATCCCAGATGAATTTTTCCAATGTGTAGCTTTGTTTTCCTAATTATCCTTCTCAACATCCGGGTTTCTGTTACACTCGTCGGAGCTGATTTTCCATTTTGTTTTAGAATCTTCTTTTTATTAATCATTTTTATGCATTATTTCATGAATCTTTAAAACAATTAACAAAACGTCCATCCATCGCAACAATTAAGAAACTAAAGACTGCACCATCCTCAATCATCTCCAACCTAATACGCAAGAAGAAATTTAATAGTAGCCCTACCATATAGCATCCAACAGTTCTCTTGCGAGATAATGCATCCACTTCCTTTTTTATACGTAACCTTTTTTCTGTTTAGAAAAGTGGGTGGACAGCATTATGCTTGTTTTTTGGGTATATCCGAAGGACCATGGTACACAATTCGTTTTTGCACTCTAAATGCAGGAATACTGTGTTAAAAAGAAAGATCTAGTGGAAGTCGTTGCAATGCTTGGTGTCTTTGGCGTTGTAGTTAGTATCATTGAAATGTATCCTTTCTACACACACGGGGATTGTTGTGGCATGCATTTTGCATACTTAGGAATACGTGTTTATCATCCCGCATATGGGAAATTTATTTTTTGCTCTGTTTAGCAAATGACAAGCCAGTTGGTCTTAAGGTTCTTCTAGGAAAGCTTTTCCTTGACTTCCAGAAGCTTCATATTTGAGGTGAAAGATCTCAATTCTGTAACTTGGTCTGCAACGATTGTAAGTAATCTACACATAACTTGCCAAATTCCTCTTTGTATGTTATCAAGTTGTAGTTGTGGCTGGGATGCTTACGCTGTATAAGCACTTTGTTGCCTGCATGCGAGGTGCTTGTGTCCATTCACCCGCTTGATCGTGCCATATCACTCGCATTAATATGGCATACAAAGACAATCAGCTTAAAGGCAAATGCTGATAAGGACCAATCGTCGAATGTGTAATATATATTGAAATTTCGTTACCTTTGCAACGCTCATCAGCCATAAAATTTGTCTTTGTAAGCTTAGACCACAACCTCTCAGATAAATATTTTTCCCTTCGTAAAATCCACTTCATTGTACAATTATTACGGTTCTATTCATGAGTAGTCGAAGATACAATCAATGCTTTTGTGTAGGGACGTGACTTCAGTTCTTATCTGCTTTATTTATCCAAATTCATTGAAAAGATTGCTATTTGATTTTGGAGTCAGATATGTCTTTTCGCGGGCTTTGCAATGTCAACGTTTCTCTTCTACACTCTGGCTCCTTTTGTTCTCAAGGTCAGTTGCATGCATCGTGGCAATAAAAGTAGAGATGTGATCCTATTAGCCTAGGCTAAAAAAATGCCCTGCTTAATACACCTTAAAAAACTCATTTTAAATATTTTTATTTTTTATTCATATACTTATTGTATTTAACATATAAATTAACTTTTACTATTTTAAATAAGTTATGATGTAGTGCACCCGGGTGCAAAATTTTATTTTTTTATTTTTTTAAAAATTTTTTTATATAGCTGTTAATATAGGTATATTTAACATGTGTATCAATTTTTACCATTTTGGATATTTTTAGATATTTTTTTATTTTTTTAAATCAAGGGCATTTTCGAAATTTAATCTTCAAAAAAATAAAAAAATAAGTGAAATACACCTGTGTGCATTCAGTCGGTCACCTTTTTCAATATATATATATATATATGCATAGATTTTGAAGCACAAAGGTATTTTAAATATATATATATATAGATATTTAAAAATCTTAAATATATATATACATATTTAAAAATAGTAAAACTTAATTTGTATTTTACATATACTTAGATAAATAAGTATATGAAAAAAACAAAAAAATATTTTAAATGGAGTTTTTAAGATTGGCTAAGCAAATCATTTGCTTAGCTAGGGCTAACATAATCATTCCTCATAAAAATAAGCCCTTTTTTTTTCAAAATTCTTGTTGGAATGAAAATATAACCTAAATTTGGTTACTTGAGAGATTGGTCCTTTTGAATGGTCCAAAAAGAATATACAAAGGTTGATCTTTCATATATTTACATCAATGCCCATCGCTTTGGTCGCTTGTTGGTGATCAACCTGTAAGACCTGATAGGCATCTATCGGTCACTGATAGCCATTTTAAAATAGAGATTTTTTTATTTATTTTTATTTTTTGCCATGCGCAGATGGGTGGTGCTGCATTATTTAATCTCTCTCTTCTCACATCCGATATGTGGGCAGTCGTGATTCGCATATTCATTTACCACCAAGAGGTATTTGTTCTCTGGAATTCCTATATTACATCACAAGCAAGATTTGATTATCAACTTTGTTTTCTATAAATCTGTTGATATTTCAAGATGACCAGAAACCTTTGGTGATTCATTGCAGGTCGATTGGCTATACTATCTCTCTTTTGTTGCAGTGGCTGTGGGACTGATCATCTATTCACTAAAGTATGTTCCTCATGCAAAACTAGTGTTCTTTCAGCCGCAGAACCTAAATTCCTTGTCTATAAAATTATGTGTAAACAGACATGAAAACACGCAACATTAAGCAAAAGTGATCACCTACACGACGAGAAAAAAATTCCTTGTTGCTAACTATGACCGCATCAGTTCTGTTGTAGAGCCATATGTCATGCCCCAATGGCACATTTCTGCATATGAAAGTGGATCAATGAAAATGGGTTCTTTGCCATCCTCATTATAACATGGTGCAATTATCAGGCAAGCCTCGCTTAAATGCGACTGCAAGAAAAGACCAACCTAGACTTTCAGTATCCGTTCTTCATGTTGGCAAGTGCCTTCTGCCGGCTACTAATATGTGACTGAATTACTGTGCTAGCGAGCCTTCACCTGTATCATCGGCTGGGGATGAAGAAGCATGTGCCCAATATCAACCGCTTCCCAGAGAGAGTGCAGATTCAAGAAATGAGATGGCAACAGGCTGAAACAGAGAATTCTTTCAGAAGCCAAGACCTCCATGGATAGCATCCAGCTTTTTTTTTTTTTTTTTCTCCGAAAGAGGATAGCATCCAGATTTAATAGTAACAGCTCATGTAATTTCCCCATGGCTAGCCCCTCCAGAGCTGCTGAGTTCATTCCTGTGCTAGTTAGTGAGGTTCATGAAGATCTACTTGTGCCAGCTGGAAACTTAACGAGGCCTTGACATACGTAACCCTTGTTTGGATGTTGTCATTTGCTTTATGGGCAAGCAACATCAGCTTTTCAGCTGCCATGATATCTTTAATAATATTGGCAATAGAATCTGTATCATGATGTAAACCATGAAAAACACAATTTCTTGTGCTTTCCTCTGCATGTTAGGAAAGGTGGGACGGAGAGCTTGGAAGTTTGTTTCAGACCTTGCAGACCTTGTGATTGTCCCCTGGGTTTCCCCTGACACGATCACAGCATCTTGCAGGGTAGCAACAAAATCATCTCAAACGCGGATCCTGGCTGTTATTATTGTCTAGGCCCATCATGCGAATAAGGAAGTAAGGAAACGACAAGAGAATAAATTTTGCATTAGAAAAACCAGAGAGCAATTTGCTTCCGCTTTCACAATCTAAGATTCACTGAACATGCTTTTTCTATTAGAATACCCTAGCCATTGAATCAGTTGAATACCCTGAAACATTCAATTGGATGCAGAATTCTTCTTTGAATGATGAATACTGGGCTGAGTTAGTGTGAGGACCGTAATGGTCAGCAGTTAGTTTGCAACAGCAACCACATATGCATTCCACGCATCCTGCTGTTGGAAAAATCCCACCTCTTCATACTTCACATCTCTGTTCACAGAAAAGTCAGCCGCATTATTGGTTTCTCGCGTATCCGGCATCTTTCTAATCCAAAAATGTACAGATTTGAAACCAGCTTCTTCCAAGCAATCTCTGACTTCTGGCAATGACCACCTGAACATAGGATTTGATTAATTACATCAACATCCATAGATCAAATGCAAAATGCATATTCAGGTTGAATACCCTATGAGAAGAACAATGCAAAATGCATATTGTATGTTGTTGTAGAAATGTCCACTGTATATACTTCAGTAGACATCCTTGCAGGGCGTTATTCAGGTTGCATAGGCATTAAAATCATATCATTCATATCAGAGGCAGTAAACAGTACAAACAAATTGTACATGATAAGCAATGACTTCCTAAGTCCAGTTGCATCGTAAAAATGGAGCCCATTGTTATGACATGGAATTTTTTTACTTGGGGTGAGTTTGATTTGAGGTAAAAGAAATATAAAAAGAAAGAAAAAGAAAAGGACCAAAAAATAGTAGATGATACCCATATAGAAATGTTATTAATCATAAAGTGAATAAACACAAAATAGCTCGACTTTCTATTTGAAAAAGAGAGAAGTAATGATTTCAAAAAGTATGATTTTTTTTATTTTTTTTGGGTGAGGGAAAAAGAAGCTTTTCTCACCAAAAAGGGAGCTTTTACCCTCTTTGACCTCAAAATCAAATACAAACCCACAGAAAAGTTGGACCACATCGTGGCCATCATCTTTTTCAAATTTTGTCTAATTCAAAAACAACATTGACAACAATGCATATTAAGTCAAACATTAGCAAGCAGACCAAGCTTATCTTCATGGTGAAGGCATTCTTATGTGTTGGATATCTTACATGAGTTGACATATGGGTAGGATTAGGAAAAAATAAGCTGCACATTAAACTGGCCACAAAAGCTCTCAGTCACTGAATAGGCCAAAATACTAGAATTGCTCAATAGCTTCCATAAGACCTTTTCAATATGGTCCATCCATGACTTTCATTCAGGGGCCAAATTTTCAACTACCAGAAAGCTGCAACTAAGTTGAATCTTCCATTATTAATTCAAGTAGCTGATAATAAAAATCAACTACTTACAGCCGCCAGTTATAAGAAAATGCATGGCGAAGTGTCCCTCTATTCTTTCCAAGATGAAAATGAAGGCTAATTCTTGTTGTGCGATTGATAATGTTGAAGTCTTCTTGCTCCCACACATACTGCAGACATTTTTAAAAAATCACATCTGAAACAGCTAAAAACATGAGGCTTAGGATATAAAAGTTACTGTAACTCATATAGACTGGAAGTAGAAACAAAAACAAAATCATGAACAGTCAAAAACGGACAGAAATTTTCATGCATATCTAATGCCAGAGTTAATTATAAAATGACCGCTTATAAGTGCCAAGATAACCAATTCTAAGTCATTAACATCCAAATGCAAAGAATCCAATGTTAGCTCTAAAGTTCATTTTCCATTTTCCATTTTCATTCAATCATTCCCTTAAAAAGATTGATCTTTTTATTCTACATCCCCCTTCCCATTCTACATCAAGATCCCATAAAAATGATGAGTGATTGTTTATCCATTCTGCTCGGACCCTACTAGACATATTTGGCTATCCGTTTTGCTAGGACTTTCTAGACATATTTGGACACTCCTGCAGCTGCTAGGTCTGTCTTCTATTCTTTCCTACCAACTTCAAGCAAACTAGTGCTTGGTAAATCAGTCCAAATTCCAATCTGCTTCATCCAGAACTAACGACGAGCAGACATATTGATGACCCACATGCAGGAACAGTCCCATCGTTATAAAACTAACAAGAACACCAAGCCATGAACCGTCAAGGAAACACCATAAAGGAGCTGTTGGTTGCGCTTGCACATGCTGACGGGCACAAGGAATCCCTCTGGTAAGAAGATGAGCAAAAAAGCACACTGATGTATTGGTCCAACAATGGGATAGGTTTGTATATGTCAATCTGATCAATACTTTTAAGCACTTTGATACCTACATTAAACCTCCAAATTAAATAAATATCCAAATTTTCAAATATATAAAATAAGCTAAACCCTAATTGCTACTTTTTGCCTGAATAAGTATCACATGGTATTTTGCATCACCTAAACATTTGTAGCTCTCCTTTTCATCATCAGTATGTATTAAAGATCTTGATCTTTGATCAGTAATCATGGTCAACAAACCTGCATCCAGACTGCTAATCAATAATAAATTTTAATTTAGATTTGCTCAACTCATATTCAGGTGTCTGCAAGACAGCGTAAAACGATACAACTTACAGTAAAATTTGGGAATCTCCTTTGGAGCTTTAGTTTGCACTCTGATGAAGTACCACCATATAAGTCCATTACAAATATACCCCCTCTTCTAGACAAGGCACTAAGAGCATGCTTGAAGTACAAGACCAAATCGCTACGCTTCTGGAGGCAGCAACAGCTGTAATTGAAAGCACACACAATATCTCTTGCAGGTAACTTGCAGATTTTCTTTGCTGATTCTTCATCAACAGAATCAACAGGGCCCATTTGCAAAGCACATTCAAAGTCTGTAGCCAGTTCAGCAGTCTTGAAAGACTTCTCACAGTTACTCAATTTTGTGTTTTCCATGCACTTGTCAAGCTTATATTCAACTAAACGGACTTCAGAAGGCTGCAAAACATTCCCATGCAACAAGGAAATTCGAGAATGCCAATCAGACCCGACCATACTAACATTGTGTTCCAAGCACCACTGAAGTGCCTCGTGGTCCAAATCAACTCCTACAGCTGTTCGTCGTGGATCGCTGCGTAGCCATTCCATGCTGGAAAACATACAGAATAGCATGAGGAAGAACGAAGGAAAGAACAGGCAGGTACCATGTACATTGAAATGACGATGATTTAGAAACACGCGAGCGCACGCACACAAGTGGTACTTCTGTTCTTTGTGAATCAGCACCATTAAATCAAACCTCCGAAGTAGGTTACATGATGCTGAACAAGTAAAACATGTATATTCAAATCAGATCAAATAAATTTTCCTCGACTGCTGATGCTTGGATGACCAGATGCTACTCCATGCCTTCTCTACACATATTTTTTCTTTCTCAAGGAATGGGGTAAGATGAATGACCGCATGCTTGGTATAATCCGAAGCCCCATCATCACATAATGGCTTTCCTTGTGTTTCTTGCATTTATGGCAGGAAGGGGGCTTCCACCTGCCTACACCGGCTTCAAATGGTTGCTGCGATGTCAGAGTAGGATCAAAATTTTTAATTCTTTCGCTAGTGTAGTTTTGAATCATGATTTTACGCCATTTTTAGTAGTTTGCTAAATGTTGTCTTTGAAATATGAGATAAGAATGTTGTCCTACCAGTAACTAAGTTATTTTTTAAAAAAATTCAAATTCCTAACTCAGATGCAGCATCAAGATGGTATTAATTGGATTATTCAACGTCATGTTAATAGACGCTCATTCGTTAAATTTGGTATTTTGTTTTATTCCATTTCGACCATCCATCAGGGGTTAACTAAGAAAGTTATTTGACACAATCATAGCAATTTTCTTGAAAGGCGAATCTAACATGACTGAATATAAATACACAGAAAATCAATAGAAACAGAAAACATCAGATGTATGACTAAAATTAAATCTTGTTCTTGTTCTTCTTCTTTTTTTACCTAAGAAGAGCGGTTCCACAAAAATCTTCCTGTAAATGGAGCGGAAATCTCTGGCCGACATACATCAGAAAAAATTTCTGCAAATAGCTAATATCTCCTTTTGGTGCCTGAAAAAGCTCAACGATAGGCACAGACTTTGTCAGCCAAAAGGACAGAAAGAAAGAAAATAATAATAACAATAATAACAATAATAAGGAGAAATAAAAGAAAAAGAAACTTACTTGTACGGATTGCTGATAGAGAATGAATTTTGAAGGAAATTCCCCGGGTTGCTCGGTATTTTCCTCGTCTAAATCTGCTGCTTCATCTTCCTCTTCTTCTTTCTCTCCTTCTTTTTCATCTCCATCTGAGTTGGGAAGATCGTAAGCAGAGGAAGGCAAATCGTCATGGTCTCCATCTGCTGCTGGGATTCCTCTGGAATGCCGTAGACTCTGCTGCCTATGCTTCTTTGTCTTCTCCCTCTTTCCCATTCCACTCTGTTGATCGACTTCGAGACTTGGCGACGAGCCGACGACTATTCGACGATTCGAGTAGCGAACACCACTGAGGGTCCGGTGGCTACACAGGTGAAAGATTCGCTGGAACTTTCCAAATATATTCACGAATTTTCATCATTATTTTTTATATACCTACGTATTTTCAAAATTTCCTCTTATGCCTGTAAATTTTATCCGCGACGTTAAGTTTTGTTAACCTTCGTAAGGTACGATTTGAATTTCTATACTCACTTATTTTCAAAATATGCTCCTGTACTTGCGAATTTCATCAAAAATTTCTCAAATACTCAAAACGTTAGGTTTTGTTAGCCTGGGTTAGGTACAATTTGAATTTCTGATTTCTTTTTCTTTTAATATTTTTTCTGAATTAACCATCCAAGCATGTGATCACACATTTGCACCACCAGAGCTGTCCAAAGTACTCACTCTAGGGATGTAATTCGGGTGTTCATGTAAATAGTCTACACTTTATTTTTAAATATCCTGCCTTATCCTACTCAATTATAGAATAGATTGCTACTATATCCTATCCCACTCTCCGATTCGGTTTTAATTCCACATTAGTCCTACAGTAACCAATAACGGCATATGAAAAAATATTTTTTATGATACAAAGTAATACTTATTTATATTTTAAACTTTACAATTTATAATTAATTTTGTTTTATTGTTGTTTACCTCAATTTTACATCCTTTGTAACCTCATTATCCATATAATAATCATATTAATATCGTTATCCACATACATGCTGTGATCATTCATAGTTATAAAAAAAATGAATAAGGAAATCAAACAAACTATAATTTATTAGTGAATAGAGAATAGAAGCTATTATGTATTTATCTATACATATATTTATAGTTATTTATATATTACAGTACCTATGTGACTATCCATTTAAGTCCGTTTTGAGTACTCAGCTTGCTTATTTTACATTTAGGGTGTGTTTGGAAATGAATAAAACTTTTAATGAAAAGTTATAGAGAGTAGAAGTTGTCGAATGACGTAATATAATAGGGGTAATGATGAAGAGTAAATATGATAAAGTTAAAATAAATAAGCTAATTGTATGAGTAGTTGTATATAAATTATTGAAAAATAAGATAGTTGTATAGAAAAATGTAAAGAAATGATTAAAAAATAATATATTCGTGAAGAGTAAAAAATTTTAGATTGAAAAATTTTAACTTAAGGTGTGTTCGTTTATGGCAAAAAAGTATCAACTAAAATTTTTCAATCTAAAAACTTTTCAATCTAAAACTTTTCACTCTCTATAATTACTCTATTTTTTAATTATTTTTTTCACATTTTTCTATACAAACTATCCTACTTTTCAATTATTTCTACACAACTACCCTACAACTAACTTATCTATTTTAACTTTATTCTCTTTACTCTTCATCATTACTTCATTATATCACATCACTTTCTATTGATTTGACAACTTTTACTCCAAAAACTTTTCATCAAAAGTTTTACCTCCAACCAAATACTCCCTTAGACAACTTTAACTTATTACCAAACATACTCTTCAAGAATAAAAGTTGTCAAATGAAATGATGTGATATGATAGGGATAATAATGAAAAGTAAAGATAATAAAGTTAAAATAGATAGGTTAGTTATATAGGTAATTGTGTAGAAATGATTGAAAAATAGAGTGGTTTGTGTTGAAAGATTAAAAAAAATTATAAAAGAATAGAAGAGTTACATAGAATGAAAAATTTACGATTGAAAAGTTTCGGTGAAAACTTTTTATTATTGCCGAACCCCACCGTAAAATTTTCTACCGTCCCTAATCCTCTCTAGGGTAGCACCGCTGGCTCACGCCCGTGGCTGCGTTGTTTTGAACCCATCGCCGGCAGCATCAATGATTAGTTCCGATAAGGAAGCACGACCGTGCCTACCAGTGGCACCATGGATCCGGCAACCAAAACCCGCTTGATTCTTCTACCGCCAAGGTTCTTCCCCTACGAATCCGAACTTGAAATTGACGGTCGCTGCTCGGAATCGATGAAGACAGCCTTTGGCATCCCAGCTAATGTTGCTTGCGTCATCTGCTATGCTATCGATCAATAAAACCGTCATTACCCTATTCATCGTCCCAATATCCGGCGGAGCATTTCCGCTCAAAATTTGGTAAAGCTCTACATCAATCAACTGAAGCCCATTAGCATGACTATTACAAATCACGCTTTCACCTTCTCGTAGCAGCAAGCGAAAAAATCACTCATTGTCGAATCTAATTACCCAAATCACACTTTCAGTGATGCATCCAAATCCAACACCCAAAAACCCCAGCGCTCTAACCAGTTGATCGCGCCCATTGTCTTTCCTCAACTCCGACATCAAAAGCGCTAATGCATGTCTGATCTTCATCTTTCCTTGCGACCAAAAATTACCCACAATCAAATCTAATTTCATCAGTCAATAAGTGGGTTTTTGCGATCAGAGAATAGGATGATTTGGGTGATGGGTTTCGTCAATGGTAGCGACATCGATCGGCCTTGGATCTTTATTGGGATCTTATTAGATCAGAGACGACGATGGGCAATGGGTTTTTGGCGATTGAAGAAAAGGCTGATTATGGTGGATGAATTGGAGAAGCGGTCGACGCTAATGGTATCGGAGTTACTGCTAGTGGCGGCAATCGGTTCCATCAATAGTAGTGACATCGATCGACATAGTATTTTTATCGGAATCTTGCCGCATCTTGAGAGGACGATGGGCAGTGGGTTTTTGGCGATTTGAGAAGAGGCTGATTAGGGCAGATGAACTGAAGAAGAGGCTGGCGCCGATTCTTACGTGGGATTTTTAGCCGTGATTTTTTGTAGATTGATGATTTGGGATCGTGTCGAGTGGAGGCAAAGTGATGATTGCTGTTTGCCTCTCCACCGGCAAGGTGGTCCCCGGTGCCTGAGCTGGAGGAGACGGAAGCGGTGGCCCTTGAATTAGAAGGGTAAATTTGTCATTTAACATGTGTTTTAACAGCCATTAGTATTTACCCGCGTGTGTACAAGAGGAATTATGTTAAAAATTTAAATGCACGAGAGAGAGATGAAAATTCTCAGGTATAAAAGGAATTTTGGGTAAAATAGATAGATATACTTGGAAATTTTCAAGATTTTTTTTTTAAATTATGCTTTATTTCCCTTTTAATATAATAATAATATTTGCTTACTATTCTATTTTTGTTTTTATTTTATGTTTAAATCATTTTTTCACATCTATTTATATAATCATCCTACATCAATAAAGAAATTAATGTAATATGAGATTAAAAAAAAGTTATGGTAAACGTTTTTTAATTGGTGTTAGATATACACTGTAACATCTAATGTTACAAATCATGTTCATTCACAATTCTCAATAAAGGAACATCTCTCACAACTCCCGTAACGGAGGAATATTTTGCAAAATACTCTTATCCGTTACATTTTGCAAAATACTCTTATACACAGGAGACCAATTGTAACACACTCTGTCACGATTAGGGGTGTTAACGGATCGTGTTGAACGGGTTAGAGCCTAATCCTAATCCTAACCCATTTAATATATCTCAACTCTAATTCATTTATTAACCCATTTAAAAAACTTCAACCCTAACGCATTTACAACCCATTTAATAAATGGGTTAACGGGTTGTATTTGTTACTAATTTTCATGCTAAAAATCTTTAATAGAATTTGTAAATTTAAATAAATTAAATA
>JAXCLR010000105.1:11039725-11059133 GCA_035584095.1 Annona squamosa | reverse complement strand
CATGAAAAAAAAAGCAAAAAAAAGTTGTTTTAAATATGTTTTTTGAGGTGGGCTAAGTGGGCCATTTACTTAGCCCGGGCTAATAGAATCACTCCTCTTTTAAGTTTACTTCTTCTAGAAGTTTACTTAAAATATATATATATATATTTTTTCTAAAAGATTAGATCTTTAATAAATGCTGCTAAAATAAGGTGGTATATTCTCCCATAAGTACCACCCTTGTAAGCTCTAACGAGCATCAGTTTTTAGAATTATAAACAAGTGTTTCTTTAGTTTTCCTTCCAGTTCTCTTTTTTTTTTTTTTATCCTTCCATTATTTTTCTACTCTTTCTATCTTCTTTCTTGACTTCTCATCTCTCTAGAGGTTCTTTCCTCTTTCTTCTAACTTCCTCTTTACCCATCCTACGTCAGATAGCAGGTAGGAGAATCAGGGTTATTGCATTTAGATGAAAAAAGTGCATGCGACCTGCGTGCTAACATATTTTCCTGCTTACTAAATTTAATTTCGTGTGTATGTTTGTTGTTCTGTAGATACTTCAATAAATAGGTCTTGAAGACATTTATCTGAGGTACCATGAGTTGAAGCATGGTAGTAAGCCTATTTTGTGTTGTTCTCAGTTTTTACTATAAGCGTGAGCAGACATCCTGCTGTATTTATGTTATTTTTATGTACGTAAGTCATGAATTTCCCCTTCATTGTATACAAATTATGAGAATGATCTTGGCTCTGCATGTGATAGATCTTGGGAGAATCTTTAGGCCAAAGCCAGTATGAAAATGCTGTTTTTTGAGAGTAGGGTGTTGCAATTCCAATTTCCAAATATCACAAGTGCCGCCACCACTTATTGAGTTATGCAAGATCAAGTGTTGGATGGCATGACAAGTTTCACGTAGCTGATCTACTGTTCATGGTTAAATCAAGGCACCAATTGTATCCTCCAAACTCCAAACTGGGTGCTGCTTGTTGTCATTCACAATTAAATGCTTCATTGCATACAACATGGGTGCATGCTCTCAGCCATATGCTTCAAATTGGCACATTACATTTTTGCATTTCGAAAGCCAATGCAAGTCACGTCCTAGGACTAAGTTCACCAGCTTACCCAACCAGCTACCATAAAATTTTTTTTTGAAAAATAATTAGAAAATACACATAAAAAGAAATTTAGTCTCTTCTCAATGCATGCATCTTAATTGCATGAGTACCATTATTAGAAATTTCAATTTGTTAAGAAAGGATCTTGTTTTTTGGCTTTGTAATATTATTGCAGACGCTGTCAAGAGAGGTATGGTAATGGCAGGGGAAAAGATCTTGCCATGGTTCGAGCTCTTGCTTTATGCAGAGATGCAATTACTCATGCAAAGTGAGCTTTATGAGTGTGAATGTTTATTGGTTTCTTCTGCTTATTACTTTTATAGGTTTCTACAACTTTTTTTTTTTTTTTTTTAAATCATTACAATCATTTATGTTCTTTCCATGCTAGTGAAAAACTGCAACATAAAAGCCCTTGCAAGCTTTTGCTCTGTGATACTCACTATGGGGATTGCCCTAGGTTGTTGTTCATATATAAGAGATGGATTTCAAGCATTTTTACCATAAAAGGTAAGATATCTTTTGTTTTTAGGAACTGTATAATGGCTGTTACAATGGCCCCAAAAAAATGTCCTGTGCCATGATTCTTCTAATGAATTACGCATGAAGAGTATGATATTGGTAAACATCGTCTTTTATAGCATACTAGTAAATGGTATTTAAGGGAAGCTGAAGTGTTACTTGTAATCTTTTCTTCTGATCAACTTTCTAGGGCAATGGTCTTGGCAGGAGAGAAATTTTTACTAGCCTGTAGCGCATTAGATGGGCTAATGAGTAGGGCTAATGATCATGTACAATTGGTTGTTACTTAAGGAAGTAAAAGCTGGCAGTTTTGAGCATTTTTAAAAAAATTTGTTTTTTCATTTTTATGCGGGTGCAAGTTTATTTAGTTGAAATACCAAAAATTACCATTGTGACTCTTTGTATATGTTTTTTTCGAAATTTCAAAAATAATGGCTTGTATCCCATTTAACTGTTGAACATATAGAAAACTTTTGATTTTTGAAAATTTGAAAAAAAAATAAAATATATATATATATATATATCCAAAAATAATAAATTTTGTTATATAAACTAAATACACTTGAGCCCAAATACAAATGAAAAAAATGCAAAATAAGTTTAAAAAATGCTCAAACAGAAGTAACTGCCAGCTGTGCATGAAATCAGTAATGGTAATTTTTTTCGGAGGTTTTTGGTGGGGGGTGGTGATGTTGGTTCATGCTGGTGAGGCTAAGGGTGCTTAATAGCTATGAGTTCTTCAAGGTTGGGACTTAGGATCCTTATCATTTCACCCGTTCATTGACTTGTGTCAGCCAGTGCAAGGCTTGCAGGTGAAATGTCCAAACATCCACTTTTTGGACTCGTAATGTAGCTTCTTTACTGTTCAAAAAGGGGAAGCATTCTGAGGGTGTCTGCAATATAAACAAACTCAAAGGTTGGACAGTATACATCAATTTTATTATTATTATTATTATTATTATTATTATTTTATACCAAAGATATGTTTTATAAATTAATTGGGGTCCATGCACTTTGTATCTGACCTCTTTCTTCAGTTGGTGAACCAAAATAACTCATACCTCTTCTATGACTAGCTTTAATATGCTAATCTACCTTGCCTGTACACTTCGCAACTTGTGCACTTTTGCTGCTTTGTGTTTATAGCATGTGGGATCAGAAATTTTCTATGACTAAAATTATGTTTCAACTTGTAATCATTATCCCATTTTTTACCTAATAAGAGTTCTTCTGTGTACGTCATAAAAATGGCTATTCAGTCTGACCAGCATTGAACTCGTTTTCTGTAGTAGGCAACAATATTTGACAGTAGTACCCTTTCTGTCAGTCATAATATGGGGTTTCAGTGGTTTCTAAGCTGAGAGCTGTTTAAAATTCCCATCAAATACCATTTTATTTTTTTTATTACATTGGATTACAATGAAGACCCACGCTCTCACCGTTACTTGAAGCCGGGATCAAACTCACTCACCCTGCATGTCATGCCACTTGCCTATGCGCTGGTTGACCCATGATATGCCATTTGATTCAACCATTTTTAGGCTTTTCTAAGTGATTGAAATTGATATTCTTCTCCTGCTTTTCTTGATTTCTAAAGTTGCAGCAACCCTCTTTTCTGTGCTGGGATTTAATCATTGTTTGTGTTGAAGGTGATGTTTCGTCATCCTTTCTTCTGAAGTGCATGTCAAGTCACTCAGGGAGAAAGACTAATGCCAAGTATTCCGTAGCTCTGCAGTATTTGGTGTTAGAGGAATTAATTGAAGACTCTTAATGTTAAAAGATTCCTTCCATTTGTTGTAGCTCTTCAGTAAACTGTGCGACTCTTTTAATTTCAGCAAGCATGTGAAGCTCAATACCAGTGTGTATATTTCACAGCCGGGCATTCTATTCTTCAACCTGTTGCCATTTGATTTGATTTATTTCTTAGTCAAAACACTAACTAGACAATCCATTTGTTGGGCTTGAGGCTACCAAATTTGGAGTGTTTGGTTATGTGTGGATACTAATTGAAAGTAGTGGAAAATTATTATTATTATTTTTTCGTGGGCTTGAAAAATTCAATTATGTATTTACTAAGAGCTTATGAAAATATGTGGCAGTCATGAGCAGTTACTTTCCCATCCAACCCCATCTCCTGTGAATGTGAATACACATTGCCATAAAAATGTGGTACTTCGTGCTCATTTGTCTCTGCGTTTAGGAGGGCTTCTTCCCCATTTCTCAAGTCAACTTTAGAGATTCAAGCGTTTGGATGGACGAAAGACTTTTGCTCTAAAACTTTCTATTATTTACAACTACTCAATTTTATTATTATTTTTTAACATCTTTCTGTACAAATTATTTTATTTTTCAATTTTTTCTACCCAATTATCCACATAACTAATCTATCTGTTTTAATTTCATTCTCTTTATTTTTCATTATTACATTTATTATATTATATTATATCATTTTTTCTCATTTAAACAATTTTTATATAAAACTTTTGATTCAAAAATTTTATTACTTTCCAAGCATATCTGCAAATTAAGAGAGAAAAGTGCGGATCTGATAAGTACTATATCCGATTTTTTTGGAAGCATAAGGCATGACGGCCAAACGAGGCCTCAGGCAAAGTTTGTGCCATCAGTAATAAAAGAAGTTTTTCTCTTTTGAGACCTGAATTGACATTTCTCTACACGATTTCCTTTTAATATGTTTTCCCAGAAAGTGGTGCAAGATTTTCAACTTTATAATTCTATTCAGACCGCTTTTCTTGCTTCTCTCATTTATAAGTATCGTATGTATAAATATATTTCAGTGTTGTTAGGGCCTGTTTGGCGTGCAAATGTTTGCTAATAATAGTTATTTTGTAAGAAGAGCTGCTGTGCTTCCTGAATCTGGCCAAAAACTTTCAAACATTTGAAAAGTAGTGTTTTCTGAATATGAGACAAACTGAAACCCTTGTCACTTGGACACAGTCCAAACTTTTACCAACCAGGTTTTGACCATTTACTGTGAAAGTAATTCCCCTCAATGACTGTATGTAAATGAATAGTTATGATGCTCCACTCAATGAATGCAGACGCACGCACACATACACGAGAGAACTTCAACGTAATCAGGTTTCATTGAAATGCTAGTTGGAAACTGTCCATGCACGTGGGTGAAATTTGGGTTGCACTGTGTGATATTGGATTCCTGGTTTTCATTATTTTTTGGAAGCAAATGGATTCCTGGTACTTCTACAAAGAAGTATATCCATTTTTTTTTATTCAACTAAAATAACAAGACATTAAAGAAATTGAATCTCTAACAAGCATGGATTCTCAACTACACTGCTGCGTGCACGTACCTTGCCTTGAAAAATGAGAAAGAAGGTATAATAGATTTAGAGAAACATGCAAATAATAGCACAGAAACACATAAAGAAGCCAAATGAAGAAGAAGAATAATAAAAAAGGAGACCTATAACAAGAACAACAATAGGAAAAAGAAAACAACAACAACAAGAATGACGATAGAATGATGACGATAATGATGGAAATACATTATCTAATGCCTGGAGTACAGGGCCCATAAGATTTTTAAACAATTTGCATGCTTAAAAACTTATTAGGGCATCTCTTACATTTCCAATTGAAATGTAACCAAATAAACGACAAAATTTCTAGCTTTCCAAAGTCGATCCCCTCCACTTGTGTTTTCATTAGCTAACAAATATATGGTACATATACATTCACCATCATGCATCTTTGAAATAAATTTAAGTCTTATGTTCGTATATTTGTTTTTAAATCAAGAGCTAGTACTGCCAGAATAAATCAAATAAATCCAAGTTGCACATAGTATCTACACCTGCTTTTCTTAAATGGTAGAGCTAACAAAAATAGTTTTTACCATGCAAGCTAGGGATAGTACATATGATTTGATAACATCGGCAAGAAATTAGAACAGAAATTTTACATGGAACTAAGAGCAGTAGATATACAGGCGTCTAATTGTAGAAGATTAACGTTATTGGATATGTAACCTGCATATAAAAAATTGAAATCCTAATACACAAGTAAGCTTTTGGTGATAATCAATATATATTCTCAACAGAGGATACTGAAATGTTAAAATTAAATTTTAGCTAAGAATATTTGAAACAAAATTAAGTGACGTATTAAGAAATGGATCATGGCCAACTTCAGGAGATCACGCAACATCAAGATGTGTCACTGCTAGAGTAACATGCTTCTATAGGTATTGTTTCTTTAGGCAATATCAACATTGAGTCTCCAATGGTTGGCTGACTGAGTATTGGTCGTCTGGTGGTTTTCTATGTAGTTTAACTTGTCTTCAACTATACAATTGAAAATATCACTTCTTCTTATATGTATTTTTGCTGGTCATCATAATGCATAGATGTAAAACTTTAACAATTTATCCTGAGGTTATGGATGGCTTTTTTGCAAATTAGTTAACATGGTGAGGACTCACCGTACTATTCAAAGGTTAGGTGGTGAAGACCAAATGATGCTCTCTCAACTCCGAACAAAGACGAGACCAAAGCATCAAGCAACAGAAGCTTCAAGGGGTGATATCGGCACGGCTGCTTCCTCTGCCATCGCTGACAACGACGAAGGCCTTGAAACGGGTCCACTGCCCAGCGCGAGTCTGCTTCTGGACGGGCATGATTTTCATGACCTCGTCCTTGAGAGAGGGGAGGAGAGTCTCCACGACGTGAAGGTCGCGGGGGTTCATTTCCGGCGTGCCGCTCCAACGCAGCCCGTTCCACGGCCTGCTCCGCCACACCCGACTTGAGCCCTTCCGCAACATGAGTTCCGGCTGCCCTTGCGCATCTAGCCGGAGCGAGAATTCTCCAGCTGGGGGACTTCCACGAACTCAAGAAGCGTTCTAGGCCGGTGATCCGGTCGAAGCCCAGCTTCATTCCTGGCAAACCTGTGTCGGTGGGATGATCGAAGCTCTCCCACAGCGTTCTCCCTTCTCTGCCATTGCTGAGCACCAAATTGCCTGAATCCATAAGACGCGCGATCTGGTGGAGGTAGATTTGCTCAAGGCTTCGGTTTTTCCCTTCCTTGACAGCCACGGGGTCACCGCGGCCGCGGTCTCCACGGCCTCAACACCCAGAACCCCTTCTTCGAGTCCCACCGGACTGACCAGCCGGCCAGTCTCTACGCCGCCACCAAGAAGGCCTTCGAGAAGTCTCTCAGCGGCGGCGACGAATCCCACGGAAACCGTCGACGATCACCGCCGAATCTCGCTGTTCCTGCCATCGGCCTCCTCGGCTTCATCGTCATCCGCCTCGGCCCCGCCGGCGGCCGCGCCAGACCCCAAGCGCTGCTCCTCTTGCCGGAAGCGAGTGGGGCTCACCGGATTCCGGTGTCGATGCGGGATTACCTTCTGTGGGACCCATCGGTACCCGGAACAGCACGGTTGCAGCTACGATTTCAAGGCGGTGGGAAGGGAGGAGATTGCCCGGGCGAATCCGGTTGTCAAAGCCCGGAAACTGGATAAGATCTGAGCCGTTGGTCTGATGTAAAACCGCTAGATTTCTCTCCTTTTTTTTTCAAATTTTCCTTTTCCTTATTTTGGTTTTCGCTTTTTCCTTTGCTATATATTTGGGCTTGTGGTTTATAATTCCTCGTTTGTCATGCGGACTACGTCTATATATATAATTTTTTTCCATCGGCATCGACGGTAATCGGCACTAGCCCACCGCTTCCGATTAATTTATGAAAGACGAATTCCCGAATTTTTATGCACTCATATTAATCTAATAAATTAGGAAGTGGGTATATGGCAGCGGTAGCTGGAGTAAAATAATATACGGAAATGCCTCATTGTTCAATGAGGAGTTGGAATGTTTCGCTCGACCGGTTTTGTTTTATTCTATCATGAATTCAGAGAAGCGTTTATGATTTGGACTTGTTATTACCTGGCGGTAGGTTTTAGCGATGAAAAGTAAATTACGAACGCACTGTTTGGATTTGACGGGTTGATTTTAATAGTTTCGACATTCGAAACTGAAAATTTGATGCATCGTCTCTCAAAAAAAAATATAAAATTATGTGCAGTAGCTTTTTCATGTACCATTTTTTAAAATATATTTTAGAGAACAGCCATCTTTTGAATCCATTTTTACGATACCATATAACGTTACCATTAATTTTTTTTTTTTTAATAGATGTATCCCTCCCTCACGTCAAAACGCACATTATTCGTTTTAAAAAGTCACGTAATATTTTATTTGGTTGGGAAGTGGATTATCAAATGTATTGTGTATTTGTAATAGAAGTGTGACAGCACATCCTTCTACGTTGGTGTATATGATAGCCCAGACATCGGTGTAGCATTTTAAAGGACGAAGCGTTGAGATTTTTTATTTTTTATTTTTATTACTTTCGGTTGATGTGTGTAAGGTGGGTGAAAAGATCCGAGGGATTTTTTGGATGGAAATGGATGCATCAACGATGGAAAAATCTGCCTGCAGACCTGCCCGTTCCTGCTTTGGTTCTGCAATCATTTTGGTCATGAATTTTGATGGATTTATTATACTTCACCCAAACGAAAATTTTCACCTCAAAACTTCGCAAGGAAGCCTGCAACTTGGCTTGAAATCTTTCCCCCCCTTGTTTGTTTGTTGTTTTTTGTGGGTGGTTCTGGTGAAATCTGTTTTGCACACCTCACAGGTGAGCGATATTCAAAGGGATGCTGTAATGAGCAAAGTAGCTAGGAATTCGAAGCATATGTATATTTATATATCAACATGAACGTCGACATGCAAATTACGAAAAATTAAAAACAATACAGTAGGCATTCATGATGATACAAGGACAGACCGGATGGTTGGGTGCAATTGGAGGAGTCGCGAGGAAGATGTCGCTATTGGGGATATCATGAATTATGGCAAGAGGAGAGGAGTTTCTGCTTCGTCATTCTCGTCATCGAGGGTGAACTGGTTTGGCTTTAGGAGCCAAGCATGACATAGAGCAATCACCTGGTCACCAGCCACACATTTTCAGTCCAGTTACTCCTGTGTAAGTGCAGTTACTGATGCGTTGAGAGAGAGAGAGAGAAGTACCAAGGAAACTGATGCGCATAATATGCTGAAGCCCTTACATTTGAATGGGGCATTTCCTGACAAGAATAGAGCTACAAACACAAATGTGGGGATATTAAGGGGCTTTCTCTATATGATTTGGGATATGGAATTAGAGAACGAATTCAGATGCGTATATAGATACATAATTAAAATTGAGTAAAGAATAAAACATGCAGGACTTTAGTTGTATGCCCTGGTTGTATGCTCTCGGGAGCATGTAGCGCACGTCTTCTTTCTTTTTTCTTTTTTGATAAAACATCACGCACATCTTTTGTAACAAAAAATTTGCAGCACTTGCAAGTGGTAGGAAAATGTGTTTTCGCTTTTCAGCACACAACAGCAAGTAACATTGTATATGGGAACCAAATATCTTATTAGCTAACCAAAACACAATTGGTGAAATTGCCGCTTTAATATTAATCTTATTAGCTAACCAAAGGATTGCCTATTTAAATGGATAATTGGACTAGTTCTACTGGTTCTTTCAACTTCCAAGCAACCTTTTGGGGCTCAAACTAACTGCTGGATCTATATACAGATAATTGCAATATGGCAGGGATATCTTGGATTAGCTGGTTAAATTTTATAATAATATGATTTTTTTTTTTAAAATTTTTTGATGTTTACAGTCCAAGATAAAATAATGCAAATTCTCCTCTTCCCCTAAATTTTTCTTCTTTTCCTTTTAGAATAATTCCTCTTTCTTCTAGTTTGCCCCATTGGTCCATCAAAACGGCCTACTTAATTACTTTTATTCTATACTGATAATTTAAAGCATGAATATCACTTGGCATGATTGAATCAGACATCCTAGTTCATATATATATATATAATTCATTTTTGCAATAACATAATGGAATTGTTGTAGAACCAAGATAGTGAAAATGAGTCTAGAGGGGTTTCTTTCTCATCCTTCCAAGCCTAGGGGCTGGTTGGGGATGGGCTAGAACCCTCTTTATTCATAAAAAAAAAAAAAAGATATTGAAAATGATTTCGTACTTCTTATGCATGATATGAAGAGTTATATCAAACTTACAAGTCAAAGGACTCATCACGATTGGTGATATGAAGCTCGCCATAGACTGAACGCCAGCAACGAATCCTTGTGCTTTTCCCTTCATTTATTCAGATTTGTTAATGTACCAGCTAATCTCAGTCACTGGGAAGTGAATGAGTTTGTATATCACCATTCATGCTTGTTGGTGGAGCAAACAATCAAAATTTGTCACTCTCGTGAAGAAAAAAAACGACTGTAACAAGTCATTGAATGTGTTTGGGAATGAATAAAACTTTTGATAAAAAGTTGTAGAGAGTAGAAGTTGTCAAATGATATGATATGATATGGGTAATGATGATGATTAAATAAGATAAAGTTGAAAAAGATAGGTTAATTGTATTGGTAGTTGTGTAGAAATGATTGAAAAATAGGGTAGTTGTATAGAAAAATGTGAAGAAATGATTGAAAAATAGGGCAGCTATGGAGAGTGAAAAGTTTTAACTTAACAATTTTTACTCATTAACAAACACAACTATTATTAAAGTAAAAATTTGACCATTTCCAGTTAAGGTAAAACATTTTGCACCTTTTTTCTCTCCAAGCTACAAATATAATATAATATACACTAATTAAGGGAATTTACCTGGTCATTTGAGGCTGCTGCTTTTGAAATAACTGCATAGGTCTGCTTGGTGTCAAAAACATATACAAAACTTTGTTACAGTAAGTGGATGACAACAGAGCGAGACAAATGTTTTAAGGACACGTTATGTGCAAATAATCAAGATAATTGCAAAAGGGAATGATGCATTATATTATCCACTTACAGAGGGCTTCACAAGGACATATATTACACCAAATGAGGCGCTAAGGTAGGGTACCTACACAAAAGAGCTAATTTAAAAAAAATTTGGCCAAAAAAAAGCTAATTAATTATGTAAACGTTAACATGCACAACAAGACTTAGCCCCGTAATAAGTATTATTTATTAACATTAATAGCAGCAGTCAGAAACTTGTAGACACGGATGAGACAGCAAGTTTCTGTTGTTATGTCTTCTAATATAACTGGCATCCAAATATGCTTTTTAAAATAGTCAACTGATAAGATGTAAATACAATGTAAGCAACTAATTCAGATCAACTGGATTGTTCGAAATACATATACTTTTAGATAATAATTCTGGAGCATTCATTTAGATGGACCTTGTAGCTTTCTCAAAAGCTTCTTCCTTACATCCAAGTATGGAAATGAGCACAATATTATAGCTGGATAATACATACCCAGGGTGCCCAGGCCAAGCCATCTAGAATAGCCTGTAAAGGAAAAAGCAGATATTTGATCTCTTAAAATTGTCATGTTAGGTTACCTAAAAAAGAACCCAGATTTCAATAAATAACATTATCAAGTAAACTTACATAAACAAATGATGCCACCAAGGCCAGACATAATACACCTTTCTCACCAAGCAAAGGATTGATTAGTGGAAGCATCAGTATCTGGAGCCACGTGACCAAGACACAATGTCATTATTTATAAATCAGAGAAAGATCTTACAAAATTTCAAAGCTCTACTTCGACCTTGCACATTAAGGATTTGGAATGCTTTCAAATTAAAATATTTTATGTCGAAAGGGCTGACCTAGTGCATAATGCTGGTCCAGGTAAACAGCATGAATACTCCCAGTGTTAATTTTAATGAAGAAATTACAAAATAAAGAAGCTTTATAATACCTGAGAAAAAATGGAACCTATTCCAACCACCATCAGAATTTCAGAGAATTGGTTTTTATTGAATCCGAAAACTGCCTTCAGATAATACTGCATATAAGGTTTTGTCAATGTTAAATTACCAACCAAATTGCAATTGTAACAATGGATCAGTGCAGTAGTTAAAGAATATTAATAGAAAATTAAAATTTTGAATGGTTGATCATCTGGTTGAACAAGAAAGGCAATGCAAAACATTCTACAGCTGGAATATTAACACTTATCTTAATCCCGAAATCTTATTTGTGTAAGTTGCTGTATACATGTATGTCTACATCTTTAAGCAGAAAAATTTCCTGGGACAGAATGCCAGCGGATCGGACTAGAACAAAGCAGATTTGTGGTGCTCATTTTTAGTCGCCTAATTTTTAGGAAGAGTGCATTAAAAAATAACAAAAAGAATTGCAAGTAGAAACCAGAAAACATACCAGCAAGATGCTACTTATTCCTGACATTCCTAGCTCATAAAAGAAAGACATAAGGGATATCCTCTTAAGAATTGCACTGCAAAAATGTAAACAGCTTGAGTTAATTGCATCAATAGTTTTTTTAACCTTTTCTGAAATATACCCACAATGTTTCTAAAATTCCAAATATACTCACTATATTTGCATTTAACCTCAAAAGCACTCATTTTATGAGTTCACGCTGTTAGTGAATATGTGAAGTTACCAATATGCCCTTCAAATTTTTGACAAAATTAGGAAAAATTGAATACATAAACTCACTGATGCCCTAATTGCACATGACTTCTAAATTTAGAGAGCCTTAATTTTGTTTCCTTTCTATTTCATTTCATCATTCATTATTTTACAATAAGGATATTTTAGGTTTTAGAAAATTTTAGTCAGTGATTTTTAATGAGAATGAACATTTTTGGGATTAATGCAAATACAGTGGATATGTTTGGGATTTTGAAAATGTTATAGGTATATTTTAAATTAGAATGAAACGTATTAAGTATATTTGAGATTGGGGCAAAATGTAATTGGTATACTTGAAAGAAGCCTTTTTTTAATAAAACAATGGCTTCTTTTTGGATGTCCACATAAGACTGTAAACGTGCATCTGTTGAAGTCTTTTGAGATTCACGTGCATTATTGAAAAATTTAATATCATAATTAATACTGAAAAACTCCAATTCGAAATATAATATTAGAATCAAATGTGAATCTGTACTTCGACTGACCTGTGATTAACTATAATCATGGTATCTTTCATGGAATTCCATCGATCTTTGAAGACGTCGAGAGCCATTGCTACAAGAGGTTTATGTTGATTTCGCCTTTGGCTGTTGCTTACTGTTTCTACTAAAAATATTTTCATGTATACTGTCGAAGAGATCAGTAGCAATATTGAAACCTGAGAGACAAAATTTTCTCAATGAAATACAAGCAAGAATACATTTGAAAATCTTCGGTGATATACTAAGAACATATATACATACCATATTCGTACCTCAAAAATGTATTTTGCAGGAAGGAAACGTGCAATGACATTTCCTAACACATGGGAAGCAGAAAACAGCCCAGTGATACATCCGAATGTTGCAGCTCTCTTGTTACTCTCAATAACATCTGCCTGCGTGCATGAAGGAATTATGGAATATTAATTACTTGGATATGTAATTCTTTTTATTGTGCATTTTATTTATACTTGACGGCCAATCATACGAATAGGCCGACCCCAAATTACATTTTTTAATTTTTTATAAACCTGCTAATCCAACTGTATTTTTTTTATTGGTATTTGTACAATGTGACAACTTAGTACTATGATGAAGCACATTTACAATCCTCACAACATGGATGAATTTTTCAATATGCACTCCCATACAAGGAGAAAATCTCTAAAATACCTACTTTCATGGGAAAAATTGTAAGATCTTCATTTTGGAAGAACTGTATTATAAAAACCCTTGTCTAAAATGGAAGAGGAGGGGATAATCGAACCACCCATGTCCAGCTCATGAGCCCATTGCTCCTGTTGCTTGTGCTAGCCACAAGTGGTGTTAATCCAAGTATATTTAATTTATAAATTAAGTTTTATTTTTTTGAATTTTTTTAATATGGTTGAAAACGACTAAAATACATGTATTTACAAATCTAAAAAAAATATATTCATATTTGGAAATGATAAAACATGATTTATAAATTAAACGCACTTGAATCAACAGGTTTATAAAAATAAAAAATATATTAAACGGTTGCACGTAGTTGGCCAGAGGGGATGGCCTCTCTTTATACTTGTATATTTCATATACAAAGAAAGAAAAAAGAAAAATTTCCAACAAGCCAAATAGTAATTAGAAAGAATTGACAACGCAAGTAAGCTGCATCATGTTCATAGCAATTTTGGATTTCTTGTGAAAAAGAGAATTGTTTTTCTCACAAGTAAAAACATCTTACCGCGTAAGCAACCGATATACAGAAGATGCTGCCTTGACTAATGATTTCTGAAATTGTGCGAAACACATAATATGCGTATACAAATCCTCTTGATTTATCCAATGCGAGGCAGGCTGAAACAAGAATATAATATATTTTGTGAAAAGCAAAAAAAAAAATCCATGGTTTGAATTTACATAATAAAATATCAAACTGAATACAGTCTAAAGCAACAGCGTAGAAAGTGTTTTTATTCCATCGCAGAAGTCAAAAGTAAAATATAAAAATAAACTAGATGAGGATTTTAATGGCCTTACCAAATGGAACGATGGATGTAGAAATAGTAATAAGAAGCAATGGTTTGCGCCCGTATTCATCAGCAAGTTGACCCAGCAGAGGAAGCATCAGCATCTTAAAGATTCCAACCACCTGCAATTCAGCGGAATGTATATTAATTAATAAACTTCACGTACAAATTCTTAATAATAAAGATAATAATGTTAATAATTATATCTTTTATGAACATTCAAACACGCTCTGACGTAGTTATTGAGTACATTGAGAGGCTGTAATAAAGGAACGTACTTTTAATAGAAAGGAACGAGATCGATCCAAACGGTACAAAAATCTGCCCTCATGTTTGGCAATTTGAATAAAGTATCAGACTAAAACTTTTAATTCTATATAACTGTCTAATTTTAAATTTATTTCTTCGTATTTTTTTATATAACTATCTTATTTTTTAATCATTTTTACACAACTAACCTATCTATTTTAACCTTACTTTTTTTACACTTCATCATTACTTCGGTCGTATCATATCATTTTTTTTAATTTAATAACTTTTATACTTAAAAACTTTTAGTTCAAAAATTTTATCACTTCATAAACACAACCAAAATCTTATTAATGACGAAATCTAATATTTTCATGCTTCATGATTGTCAGTATCACAGGAACTTGGGAGATGATCTGTCTATAAAGATGGGTTCACTTAAAGCCGGCTAAACAAACCGGATCAAGCGGGTCCATTCGCACTATTTTCGAAGCTCTGTTTCATTTTTTTTTTTTGCTATTATTTATTTAATAACACCACCTGAAATTATTTGGACAAAAAAGCAGTATGAGATGAGGATCTTAACGGGTTTATGTTGATTCTAAAGTTATACTTACTTTGAGATCCACACATACGTAACTGCTAAATAAAATTAATATTTCTTAATGAAATATAATATTTAAAAACAGGTTTTTGGATAAGGCTGTCCATTTAAAAACTGTTCCCCATATTCCAACTTTTGCCTCAACATCTTGGCTAGTTGGATCATGTATCTTACCATCTGGTTCGACCAGACCAAGGCTTTTTTCTTTAGGTGGGGCCTACCACCATTAGTAGGCCAGCTTTTATTAAATCAGCCACCCATCTCATTAATTTTTATCCAGATTAATTCTTGCTGGCCCCCACCCACCCAAGGAAAGCACGGGATATTCAGATCCAAACGTGACTGCATGGATTAATTACTATGAGCTACCCTTTGTCCTCTTTTCAGCGCGCTGGCTCTACCTCCTGCTCCTTTATTGGCATTGGTTGGGCCAACCAACAGCCATACATGCATGTCGATATTTCATAGGACGACTGTCTCACCGCAAGAAAATAACTCCTCCTATATGCTTACAAGTTGAAATTTAAAAGTAATGGAAGGAAAAATGGAGAACTAAAATCGTTCTCAACCATTTTAATTATTTTTCTTTTAAAGAAAAGAATGTGTTTGTAGAGGCATTTTAATATTCAATCCTACATAGGTATTCTGTTGAGACCATTTTCATTCTCTGATTGAATAGACGATTCTAATTACATATGGTTAGCTTGGATTCAATTGAAACATGGTCGAGTCTGAAAAGTAGGAGGTCCCCACCCAAATCCAAAGCCAACCAATTTCATACAAGTGTTTCTCATTAAAACAATCATTATATTACCGATTGTATAGACAACAAATGTGACAATTCTTTGGGGAAAGTAAATTCGTACCGATGTTTGCAATGGAATGGCACATTTTTTATATTTTCTTAAAGCTTTGTTTACATATAAGTTGTAGAAAATATAAAGGGAGGATTTCTTTTATACCCTAATGTTTTTGCACATAATGTTTATTATGGTTACAATATTTTATAAATTCCTCTTGCCATAACATTTCATTATAAATTTCTATTGTACGCACGCCGTTAACACAATTATTATCTATCCTATTGAAACGATGAATTTGCCCTCCTATCAAATTTCCCAATTAAAATGATTCAATCTTAATATGACTCCTGAATCATTTAATGTTATATATTAATAATTTACTATTATTAATTAAGTTATATTAAGTAAAACCATCTTTTTAATAAAATAGATAACGGTTGTCTCTTCAATACGTATACATTTATGATGACAAGAATATTTTAACTGAAAATTTATATGTTATAAACACATAAGATCGAGGGTGAATGTAAAAATGGTTTAAATTTGAAAATGAATATATAATAAGTAAAAGCTTTCAAAATATTTGATTTTGACACCATCATTAAACATATTTAGGTAAATATTATAAAAATCTCGAATATCAAAAACTTATATGAAAAATGAAAAAAGCTAACATTTATAAAAAAAATTCATTCACTCCCATATATGGAAGAAGAAGGCCGGGTAACATTACCATCTTAAGGCAGGTAACACATTATTTTGAAGCCTAAGTTTTATTGATTTTTAATGAAAAATTTAATCCATCTATTGTATTTAACATCGGTTATCTTCATAGCAATAATATTTTATAGGGTTTAGATATTGAAAAACTATTTGAAAATTAATATTTTAGTATTAAAATATTCAATTATATTAATTTTATACATTTGTAGAAGATACTCAAAGCATAACGAAATAAATAAAAGAGTTTTAAGATATTATAAATAATGATAAATATAATATATGAAAAGTGAATTTTTTATTAATTATACAGATGTTAAAAGTAGAAGATCGTAACAATTAAAGAAAAAGTAGAAGATGTGATGTAGAAAAGGAGTTTGATAGACGTGGACTGTTTTTATTTTTATTTTTATTACGAGAAGCAGAGTGCTGGCAGGCTAGCACAGCTGGCAGACGAGTTGGGTAAAAAGAAGTTATAACGGCGGCAGGGCCGGTAGCAAAGTGCGATATGAAAGGAAAGGAAAGGAAAGAGAAATAGTTACCGTCTGTTGGAGACCGGTGAGATAGATGGCGAGAGAGCAAGTGGATTTTCCGGGGCAGAGGGCGTTGGTGGTAACGTCGACGAGGACTGAGACGGTGGTCTCCTCCGCTATCCAATGCACGCACAGAGGTATTAGCAGATGAATCAGAGGCTTCAGCGCTACAAAGGCTCTCAATCTCAAATTCCGGCAGCAGCAGCACCAATCCATGGATTCCTCGGCTGCTGCAGCCTCAGATCTTTCAATTCTCTTCAGCACCAGGTAGCAGACTAAGCCAGTCTGTCTGTCTGTCTGTCTGTCACAGAGGAGCGGAGAGAGAAAGGGAATCGTAGCATCACAACTTAATAATAAACAGCCAAAGAGGAATAAAAAGGATATTTGATTTTTGTTTCGTAAGTGGTCAAAACTTAAAAAGTGGAAACGGAAATATGAGAACGTGAAATTTTCAGGTAGCAGGTGAGAGTGACGTGATATTGTAGAAGTAATTATCAAAATTTTGTCATACCACGAGCCATTTTTCACCCGGGAAGGATTGACGGGAAGATTTAAAATTAAATTTTTAGTAATTTATAATATTTTAAAGTTTATTTAATTACTTTCATTCATGTTTCCTATTCTATATTTTTTTGATTTTATTTTTATTCTATTACCACATTCTATTTGGATAGACTCTGTTCTTTTTAACCTTATCATTTTAAAACTTATTTTAATGTAATCAAATCATCTTAATTTATTTTCTTTTATTTTATTATAAATTGATTTTACTTTTAGATTTTACCGAATTATTTTATTCCGACTTTTATCTTTTCTTATTTTACTACTTATTCACCTTATCAAAAGTAATTATCAAAAGTAAAAAAATAAAATTAATATATGGAATAATTATGCAAAAGGATCTAAAAAAACTATAAAGCAGAGAAATAATAATAGAAAAGCTTTCTTCTGCTTTTTGGTCTACTTCTTCCGATCTATATAACTTTTGAAAAAAACAAAAAAAAAACTCGCACATAAGAGTACTTTTTCATATCTCGTCTGTAAACGGGAAGGGGATGGCAGCAGCTTTGACAACGGAGGGCGCGGGTGTGCCGTCCCAATTCCAACGCGTTGATGCCTCGTGGGCAATCGTGGTCTGCTTGTGGTGGGCCCGTGCTGCTTTTCGGGTACTTTTCCTCTCATCTCCCGTCTCACGCACGCGAGGTGTGTGAACTGTGAAGCTCTGACCTCTTGACAACTGCCATCGTCAGCTCTGTTGCCCGCCGTAACAGCCCGCAGCATCAGCGTCGGTTAGGTTCTGGGAATTTTGCAAAATAGGCCCTGCAGCTTTCCTTGCTAAAATGGGAACCAATTCACCAAGATGAGTTTGATTGAATGTATTTGGGAGAATCTTCTGATGTTGGCCCACCGCAATTCTGTTTAATTTTCGGAGATATATAGGCAGCCAAAAATATTTTTATTTTTTTTATATTTTTCGTAGATGCGTTTATCTAGATCGATTTCCGTATCAATATGTTTTTAATTTTTGTATTTTATTATTAAAATAGCAACTATAAAAAAACAAAATTTTAAAAGTTAAAACGAGAATTGATCTAGATGGGGTACGCACATCTATCAAAAATAAAAATATATTTTTGAGCTTATCGTCTATTGCCTGATACACAGGCAGCTTATGTGATCGGAACACCTACATATGCTATATTCTTCAATAGTTGTACTATATTTTTAAAAAATTAAAGTTCACTCTCAAAAAATAATAATTTTAACAAGATATAGGTTTTCAATGAAAATTATTTTTGATGTATGACAAACAATTGCTATTAAACAAAATAAATTGTTTAGATTTAAAAATTTTAAAATAAAAAAAAAATTCATAGAGTCTACGCGCAACCTGAAAGCACTGAGTCTCCACATAACCTCACTGCATTGATTCACTAGTCATCATCTAAAGGACAAAATAAACTCTCAAAAATAATCTAGTCACACAAAAATATCTTCTAAAATTTCGTACTTTTTGATAATTGTTGAATAAATTATTATAACATTTTAACTCTTTTATATACAGATGGGTTTAGGTGATTTTCTCTGTTTTACTTATAACTTTATGTATTATTAAAAGGTATAACATGTACAAAATTTTGATTAAAATGATTTTTCATATCACAATTAAATGAAATAATTTTTTTTTTTTTTTGATGAAAGAATTACTCTACCCCGATCCCCCCCCCCCCAGTGAGTGAGAGGTTCGGGGTGGAGTGATCCGGAATATTCATTGCCATATAAATGTCAGTACAGATTTTCTGAACAATAGCTTGTGGGGGAGTTCCCCACCATG
>JAXCLR010000105.1:11026348-11038483 GCA_035584095.1 Annona squamosa | reverse complement strand
ATTAAAAAATAGAGTAATTATGGAGAGTGAAAAGTTTTAGATTGAAAAGTTTTAGTTGACACTTTTTTGCCCTAAACGAACACACCCTACATATTTAAGGTAAATTAATATAGTTAATTTTTTAACATTCATGCTTAAAGATTTTTGAAAATTTTTTCTATTTATTTTTTCCTGCATATTTTGTTGTGTTGGTTAAAATCTAATATATAAAATTGGGATTTATAAATATACAATTAATTAAAAATAATTAACATTTATGAAATCATAAATAAATCATGCTGACTTCATCGATTCAAACAGGTTTGTTTAACCAGTCGAATCAGTTCGGACCAGACCAGTTCCTTCACTGGTTCAACCACCGGTTCGGTTTTAATAACATTGTTTTTGATATCTTAGCTAAATACATATTAATAAACATAATAGATAACTTGGATTTTTAAAGTATCATCGTTTGCATAAAGAAAATTTTCCACATTTATGTAATAGCTTTTTAAAGATTTAGAGTGTACATATAAAAGTTTTTGAAAGATGAAGAGTGATGCAATAAAATTTGGGTAATGATGAGG
The DNA here is from genome assembly GCA_035584095.1 of Annona squamosa. Lineage (NCBI taxonomy): Eukaryota > Viridiplantae > Streptophyta > Magnoliopsida > Magnoliales > Annonaceae > Annona > Annona squamosa. The sequence goes on along the minus strand of JAXCLR010000105.1, from coordinate 11,037,917 downwards.
AGTACGAAAAATAAAGTTAAAATAGATAATATAGTTGCATAAGATAATTAAAAAAATAAGAAAATGTGAAAAGATAACTAAAAAAATATGATAATCATAGTGAGAAAGGTTTTATATTAACGAGTTTAATGGAACGAAAAACACACCCTTTAGGCACATTTGTAATTCGTTCAAGCATAGCTGCAATTCATGAAAAACAAAATAGTAAACGGCACGAATAACTCTTCAAGATAAGAAATAGGTTGGATGTTGTTTTAGAATATATTTGAGATAACGAGTGCTCAACCCATTTCATATCTAAAGACTAAAATTGCCTGACGTGTTACCATTTGCTTTGCGAATAGGTGGTATTTGGAAACTTAATGGATATACACTTTTTCTTTTTCTTTTTTTATTCCTATCGTTCAATCGATGTATCACACGGAAAAGCCGATTCAAGACAAAATGTTCCATCGAACACTGTGTTTGAAAATGTGTATAAAATGTCAAGTTAAAATTTTTCACTCTCCGTAACTAATATATTTTTTTAATCATTTTTTAATATTTTCTTATACAATTATTTTACTTTTCAATCATTTCTACAGGATTACTTATACAACTAATCTATCTATTTTAATTTTATCCTTTTTACTTTTCATCATTATGTTTATCATATCACATCATTTGACAATTTTTAATTTTATCCTTTTTACTTTTCATCATTATGTTTATCATATCACATCATTTGACAATTTTTACTCTTTTAAAACTTTTCTGGAAGAGTAGTTTTATCCGTTCACTACCGCACAAAATAACGAACTACTCTCAAGCCGTGCTATTGTAGGCCACATTTACGGACTCAACAAGCCGTAGGAATCCAAAAAAAAGATGCAACCGTCCGTGTATGTTAACGGCTCCGCTTCATGCGGGTTTGCTGACTTGTGCATATGTAGAAGTGAGATACACTCCATGAGATGATGTTCAGCTTTGCTAATCGTGATATCATTTTCATTACTTAAAATTCTTACACAAGAAAAGAACTGATAGTGAGTTGGAGAGAGTTTCATGATTACTTGATGGGTTTTTTGGCATTTTCGTCTCCACTAATTTAATTGAATCCGCAAAAATCCCTCATTATAAAATTTGTTCATCAATTCTTCTCAAAAAAAAAAAAAAAAAAAAAAAAAAAAACTTGTTCACCAATGCATTTATTTCATCGACATTTTTTAAATTAGAATTTATGATATTACAATCAAGTAAATTTTTTTTATAAAACCTCTTATATCAAGGAAAATTTATATGAAAATCTTCGAACCAAGAAAAATTTATATGAAAATCCTCGGACCAGGAGGAATTATAAAACCCCCACATACCAGGAGGAATTATAAAACCACACAAGGTGGGAAGCAAGGTTTGAACCCACGTCATATGGTACGACGTCCAGTCCCACCACAATGGCAAACCCGTCGTGGAATTTATTGCATCCACTTGCGATTTGATTTTGTGGTTCAACTAAATAAGCATGCAATGATTTCCCAGGTCACAGCCTAACTTTTTTTAAATGAAAAATAAAGAGAAACGATTGAAAATAAAAAGAATGACGAAAGACTATAAGAGCACTAATGGTTGCCACGTTAGTCTTAAAAAGTGAGCAGAAAAGATGTTTTCCCAATAGGCCAAAACAAGCCTATTAGGGCCTTGTGAAGGCATTCCTGGTTACGTTTGTTAACGTATATGAGAAACGTGAGATAAAAATTCATGGAACTACAATTTCCATGCTCGATTGATAATCACATTTTTACCCTTTTACTCTTACATTTCAATAATTTTTTTACCATATTACACTTTAACTACCTCATTTATTCCATTTTTACTCCTTTTATATTACCAAACCAAACAAGCCCTTGCATTGTTTTCCCACGAATCCCACCAAATCTGTCAAATCATAGAAATAGATCCCATCCATGTAACCTTGTTGAAGAAACCCTTGTTGCAAGACATTTCTATAACTACAAGTCGTTCTCCCACTTGGAAAGTCACGGGGGGAAATGGGCAAAAGCAGGAAACTCGCCTGCGGCTGTGCCTCTTGTGAGGACGCTACAGGATCCTGAATAACAGGAGCGGGCATTTCGGGTTGGGTGGGCGCCTCATCCCCACCGAGTGGTAGGGGAAGGTCTATGGGTGGGGTTGGCTGAAAGCCTTCCCCTTATGTAATAAAGCTCTAATAATAATAGAGGAACTAACATCAAAATTTAAACGGTCCCCATTATTTGCTTTAATCTCAATCCCAACCATCTGCTCCATGCAGCAACACATCTGATGGGGAAACTCAACCCATTCCCCAATTTACAAAAACGTTGTGGAGACCATCATAGTCGCAGTCATAGGCAAAGACAGTCATTCTCGATCTCAGTAACAGATCTAAATAGTTAAAAGACTGTTGGCCATGCTATCGTCTCCAGTTCTCCTCAGTGAACCCTGCCCTCAGACAGTCTTATGTTACAATAAAAGGACGCTTGAATGTAAAATTTGATCTGTCAAGAGAATCCCAAGTGCTGTCTGTGAGATACTATCGATTGTAGCTGCCGTTTGCTGCAAAGCACAATAATTACATTCCCGATGGAGGACTCAAGCTGAAGCACATTTTAGGAGCACACTCCTCTTGTTGCTTTATGTTCAATCCATCTGTCCTGCGAGTTCAGCATCTGCATCTTCATCCATTTCCTGCTCCACGCCTTTAACCTGCGAATGAAAAAGCAGAAAATAATGCCCTTGGTAGGTAGTCGCTTCCGCCAACAGAAAACATAGCTGCTACGAGGCATGATGCCACTATGCATTGCAAGTCTTATGCATGTTTTGAACGATAGAGGAAAATGGCACATAATGGCTGTTTAGAAGAGACCAGGATGCCAGTATCAAGGCAACAGCTGCTGTCGTTAAATACCATCATCATGGGAAGTTTGATTTGAAAATAAAAGGGGGGAAACAGAAGAGAAGAACCAAACGAATTTCATGGATCTCTTGAGATGAAAAATGATGGCTCCATCAATTTTTATAATGTTTGACATGTCAAGGATTTGAAGTTTAGCATTTCATTGACATCAATTCAGGTAGTGTCTTTCCTTTTTCTGAATATCAGTTCACAATGCATGTCTTAGTTGTATTTGATGAGTTGTTGTGAAGAGATGTTGAGAAATGGCTTCAGCATACTCATTTCCAGCCATCATCAGGCCGATGCCACAAGTATCAACTGGGAAAGCTTTGACATGCCCTCTAAAGATTGGCAGGAAATACTGTGCAGTAGCAAGTGATTAGGTTTAGGGAATAGTTTGTGGATATTTGATGTTTCAAGCAGATATAATTGTCATTCGTTCCTAAGGTGTTCAAGTTTTCCTAAGCAATCTGCTCATATTTTAGCAATAATAAAGTGTGATTGATTCATCGCAACGTCAGTGACACACACACACACACACACACAAACACACACAAAAACAGAAAGCAGCTGCAGCAACAACAGCAAAAGCAGCAATAATGTATCTTTTCTATCCAAAAAAAGAAAAGCCTATCAATGGTTTTTACCTCTGATACATAATGCATTAGCATGTTTTCAATGCCTGATTTCAAAGTGACTGATGAGCTTGGGCACCCACTACAAGCTCCTTGCATTCTTAGCCTGACTATTCCAGTTTCTCTGAGGGGGGAAAGCAAAAACAGAAGTAATTGTCATACAAGGATGCACAAGAATTGAGCATCTGAAAAGTAGTATTAATGCAAAAAACAATTTTAAAAAATGTTGAAAGCTTAGCTTACGGATCAAATGCTCGGTATTCAATGTCACCACCATCATCTTGAACTGCAGGGCGTATGCGTGTTTCCAACAACTCTTTGATCATTGCAACCACTTCAGAATCATCCTGAAAGCTCACAAAATCAGTGGCATATGGTTCTGATTAGTTTATAATAATATAAAACAATCATGAGACAAGAACTTACAGTCAAATAAACTTATGAGCACACAAGGTAGCTCTGGGAAAAAAGAAATCTGAAAAAGGCTAGGGCATCAACCAGTCTACCAGAAAATCAATACTCAGTTTTAAGGAAGTCTACCTCATGAATAGCAGTGTCCATAGAAGCAGCAACATTTGAATCCAGAAAGAGTGGCTTGCCTGATGAATAGAAGTCCATGATTGCTGCAAATATCTCAGGCTTGAGAAAATCCCAAGATATTTCATCAGACTTGGTTACAGTTACAAAATCTGACCCAAAGAATACTCGAGTCACTCCTGTAAAGACAAAGGAATAGATCGTTTCAGCTGGTGAAAGTCTGATTAACTAACTTCGAGCAAAATAATAGAGCTAGCATTTCATCATAGTCCATAGATATCCTTGAACCTGTAACCATCTTTCAGCTATCCGCTTCAGCTATTTTCATTGCCAAAGGTTTTATTATCATATGCTTCCCACAAATTAATGAAATGAATAATAACTCATCATCCAGTGCAACGCTACACGAAGCCTAGATCTTGCTTCTTGGTAAATAAGAGCCTCAGTTATCACTGACGGAAAAATAAAACTCTAATGCCTTAAAAACTTTCTTCAAATATCACATCAAGAAGTTCTTTTTGTTTTGTTCTAAATAACTTTAAGACAAAATTTTTACAGCTTCACATGCATATTTGCTCTCATTGTTTTGCCATGAATCAGTATTTTATCTTAAATCTTGTTAGGATACTTTGGTGATCAAAATATCTCCAATGCATCTCCAGACATCAGCAAGGACACCTAACACTAAGTCCTTTTCTATCATGTAAGCAGGAATGCTCGTGATCGAAAACCCAACAGAAACACAAATAGAAAAACCCAACAGAAATACAAACAGTCTAATGTTGAAAACAAGTACCCCTAGCCAAGCTTTTTGAATGTCAAAGTTCTCGAAATGATGGAAATGCCTAGTAAATTGATAAAGAAAACTATAAAAAGTCAAAATGCAGCAGAAGAATTTTGGTAACAAAATGCAAAAGCTGATGGAAATAACTCAAGCTCCAGAAAAAAGCAACAGCAACAAAAAAGTTTGGAACTATAGTTGCAACAAAAGAATATTACGGTCCCTTAGGCACACACAGACTAGAAGAACACAGATGCGGAAGATGTACTCTCAGTGGAAGATTTTGTATCCCTGTATCTAGGTAGATTCCCTCTGACCAAGAGATTATGCCAGATCTGATGTTTACTGTTTACCATTTTGGGTAGATTCTCTCTGAATAAGAGCTCTCATTTCATCAGTTCTGATACTCCGACAGCTAAAAAATTCATAACCAGTGATAAGAGAGAGTCATTAGGATGCCAAGTACAGATGCAGAAAGTTTAAATCAAGAAGAAAAACAAGAATATGACTGTTCATAAGAATCTTCGGGGTGCATTTGGGTGAAGCAATTAATGTAACTGAAAAATAAATGTAAACGACAAAATGATATGACATTTGCTTCCTCACTATAGTTTAAAAAACTGACTCTTCTTCATCGTTGATGCAGATTTTGAATTCTCATTCCCAATCTACTGTCTTTATTTGCCATATGGAAAGAATAACCCATTATCCCACTGACATTTTCATTTTCATTCCTCTTTCTATTTCCCACTATCCAAAGAGTTTTCCTTCATATTTTTTTTTCCTAAGAAACAAATATGGATCCAAAATGCAAAATGACAAAAGAAAACTTTTTGTCAGCATAAACAAAGGGATACCTATAAACATAATCCTTTTCTATCCAAAATTTTCAAATATTCACACCAAATCCATCGTAGTTGTCATGCATACCATCAATGCCATAGAGCGCTTTAGCTAAAGGTGAACCCATCGCAGCACGAGCATTAGGGAAGTCAGCACTGCCTACTTCCATTACAGGTTTCCCAGGATAGAACATGAGGGAAGAAGGATTTGGTGTTGGCTGGGTCTGAATAAACATCCTTCTCTTCTGCCCTGAAAAGGCATTGTCGTTAACACGTTCAGCTCAATGAATATTTTTTTTTCCAAAGTAAACAGATGTTTAACTGCAGCAACAAAATAATAAATATATGATAAACTAATTCTGTCAGGAAAGAAAATTAGACTTTATTCCCTAGCCTCCTTCTTCATTAGGGCAAATTGAACAAGCACGTAACTCATCCTTGGCACCATTGTCCAGTTTAAGAAATTGGAATCCATATATGATTATTAGCTAGGATTTGGATTCCAATTCCAGCGATTGTGTTACATCCTTTTTTATGAAAAACATAAATAAGTTAAAAACAACTACATTGTGACAAATAGCAGCTTACAATTAAATAAAATCAACGCCTTGGAGATTTGATTCCAAGGATGTGAAAATTTTCATTGTCTCTCTTCCCCAATTTATTCAAAATTTTCATCTCCACAACTTTTGAGGAAAAGTACCTTCATTTTCATTCTAGAACCTGATGGCCAAGGCATTCAAGTAATCACTTTGAGTTCCTGTATCTAAGACATACGACCACTCGCTTTTAGCTTCTCTTTCTATATATCATCATTTGTTATTGATTATCATGCCACGGAAACGCATTAAGGTCAAATTGAAGAGAGAAACTAAAAGCGGGGAAAAAAACCGACTCAAATCCCAGAGCGGAGATGATGGATAAAGGCTTGAAATTTAGACACCTAAAAGCAGAATTGATGCGCCAAAGCAAATGATCCACATTCAAGTGCATTTAAGACGATGAAATAACAACATGGAAGGCCCGAATTCGAAAAGTCCACAAAGGAGCAACGAAACGAAAATACAAGGGAATCAACCAACCTCCGAAAGGGCTCCATAGGTTCGAAGAGGAATGAGGCGAGAGGAGCGATTCTCGTCGTGGGTTGGAAGCGGGAGGGAAGAAGGAGGTGTGGCTAGCTTGCGTGTGGAGGGAAGAAGAGAAAAAGAAGCGACGAACGGAGGAGGAATTGCAGGAATCCTCTTCTGAAGCGCGTCTGACGAGAAAAAGAGCTGTCCTCGCTGTTCTTCCGATTCTCTTCATCGTGGCTATCGCAGCAGCTGCTGCTGCTGTTCTTTCCCTAGCGAGCTTTTTCTTTCGTCTTCGTCGTCGGCGAGACTTTGGAAGTTCCAGCACGCCACGTATGCCTGAACCCGGGCTGACCGAGTCGTGCACGGGCCACGGGACAGCTCACGGGCTGAGTCTTCACTGCACTTGTACGGGCCCAGTTTGTCACAAAAGAATATAAGGCAAGTAAACTGAAAACAGGTTTTAATTTTTACAAAAATAATGACTAATAACTGGGAAACATATTTAAATATGATATTTTATGCATTCTCATAAAAAAAACAAGAACACGTGCCTGTCGTTAGAATGAGTTTTGTTAACCATGATATGGATCAGTATAAAAATTAAAGACTTTCTGTTGTTAAACAAGCGCATAAATTTTTGTATTTAAAATACAGATTTTCTTTTTTATTAACGTAAAATTGATCAAGAGGTTTACACACGTATGTGTTCGTGTATGAGAAATTCAAATTTTGAACTCAAATTGCCGCCATCTAGACATAAAAAAGTATAAATTTTCGGAAAAAAAAAAATCAATGAAACATCAGCAAAGATGAAAATATTTTCATTTATTAATTTTGATTAGTATCATCCCATGCTTAAAGTGTAATCACCGCTACTAATATCGTGACCGGCTTGTTGGTATAGGCGTATAGCTTCTAGGCTGAGATTTCCAATGGAGAATTTGACTCTTATTTAATCATGGACAGTTCTGGGAAACTTCCTTTTTAAAATTTTGATGGTTGATAGAACATTCATTCAATCCATTATATTTAGTATTATTTATAGTCCTGAAAATCTTTATTTTTTTAGTTTTACTGTCTATGAATTCCATTTATAAATGTGTAAAATCAACGTAATAAAATAGTTTAATATTAAACTATCAAATTTAAAATAGTTTTTTTCAACATTTAAATCATTTAAAATATCAATAATATGTAAATAAATGATCCTATAAAGTATTGTTATATTATAATACATTTGCGAATAGATTTAAATATTTTTCATAATTTACACACTTATTTTTTAGCAAATATGGCCTATCCACATATTGGATTGGGATGAAACTTGATCTCTTAGCTAAATAAATGGTGTTAAATACAATGAACAAATTCAATTTTCTATCAAAGATCAAACTTTAAAAAATGAAAAGGGTTTCACAAAATCACTTCTATAAAACCTGATTTCATAGAAGTATTCCCGCTATTTAATTATTCAACACATAGGGAATGCACATGAATGAAATCATTAAATAATTTTTATAATCTAGGTAGTGATTTTAAGTTATACTTTGAGCATATATACATTGTGCTTTAATAGTTTGAAAACATAGATTTGGAGAAAGTAAAAAAATATATATATATTAAAAAAGTTTGATAGAGATAAAGTGAAGAGAAATACACTAATTGTGTGAGAAATGATTAGAATATAAACATAAAAAATAAAATAATTAGTTAGGTAAAATATGATATAATTTTTTTTTAAAAAAAAAGGCTAAGAAAGCTTCTCACCTATCATCTAAGGGGCTATTGTAAGATATCTAATGTTCTTAAATGGGATATATCTTCATGTACAAGACAAATTTTTAACTTAGAGGATACATTTTTCATTTCAAGACTATTTTTCACTTTATCAACATATATCATTATGAGTGCGTTTGGTAACGAGTAAAAGTTGTCAAGTTAAAACTTTTTACTCTTCACAACTATTATATTTTTTAATCATTTCTTCACATTTTTCTATACAACTACCTTACTTTTCAATCATTTCTACACACTTACCAACACAACTAAATTATTTATTTCAACTTTATCCTATTTATTCCTCATCATTACCGTTATCATATCATATTATTTATCAAATTCTACTGTCTATAATTTTTCATTAAAAGTTTTATTTATTACTAAATACACCTTATATTTTCATCTTATTTTTCAGTCTCCGCCTGATTGAGCTGAATGAAAGCCTGTAACTTTTGTTGGGTAAAAAAATCATTTTTTAGAGCACTGATGGAAGGGTTGACTGCTGACAGTTTCTGCCAATCGGCGGTTGCATGATTGGGACACCACGCATGCATTACAGATTTACCTACTAATGACCTGAATGGAATATGGATGTCAAATAAAAATTAATTAGCTACCAGAAGTAGGGGAAAAAAGAAATCCAGATGAACAAAAAGCAGTAATTTCACTCGACGTGGCTTTGGTGGTGAGCATTATTATGTATCGTGGATAAGTAATAATACCTTCAGAGTGGATGCTGCATATCCTTCTCGAGTACGTCGAAAAGCTCAAAACAGTAGTTTGCTCGATATCGTCTTTGAAATTCGTAATCCCACCCCCATCCACGTGGACCGTTCAACTCGAGATCGATCAATGAGTGCCTGGTTGCTAGCGCTCAGGCCGTTCAGGCATGGGGTCCTACCTTGGAATCTCTCCACCATGTGAGAGCTCCTGCTCCTCGAGGTCCTAATCTCTCCACCATGTGGGAGCTCCTGTTCCTCGAGGTCTTAATCTCTTATTTCTATGGACGAGAGCTTCATCTCCCATGAGTATAGGAAAAGGACCGACGTCTCCTCCAATGATAGATAAGAGCTTATAATCTTTCATGTAAATGAACTTGAATATAAATATCACATATCATATTATACAATACAAATTTAAAAAAGAATAATAAGCTGCTATAACAGGAGTTTAGAGGCTGCAACCAAATAGAGAAATAAAATGAAAATATCATGATGTGTATTTAGAATAACAAAAGTTGTATAAAAAAACTAAAAATATTATCTTGATAATGTAAAATCCTTGCCCATATGTGTCTTATTCAAGGCCCTGGATCCTTTGAAAATCCAATAATACAATATAGCCATAATTAGAAAGTATTTTACATTCTTGTAATTTGATTAACGTAGAACTTTTCAATTTCCATAATTATCATATTTTCTAATCATTTTTTTACAAATTCATATGTAATTATCATACTTTTCAACTCTTGTTCTACAACTACATATACAATTATCTTATATATTTTGGGTATGTTTGGCAAACATAAAAAAATTTTCAACAAATTTTTTTTAATCTTTACAATTATCTTACTTTTAAAATTTTTTTTGCTTTCTTATACAACTATTTTTTTTTTAGTTGTTTCTATACAACTATCTATACAATTAATCTATATATTTTAACTTCATTTTCTTTACTTCTTATCATTACTATTATCATATTACGTCATTTTCTATTAATTCAAAAACTTCTATATATAAAAAATTTTATTAAAAGTTTTACCATCTCCCAAGTATACTTTTTAACTTTATTTTCTTTATTTTTTATCGTTACCGAATCATATTACATTATTTCTCATATTTTAAAAAAATTTACACTAAAAGACTTTCATTCGAAAAAATTTTAGCCATTGCCAAATACATCATAAATTTTGAATAAATCATAACTATCATCAAATAGATGGAGTAAGAATTAAAAATTTTTTGGGCATAAATTGGTTAATTAGTAAAAAAAATTTTTATTACTTAAAATTTTATCACAAATATGTGTCTAGTATCTGATAGAACTTCTAAAACTTATGAATGAAAATTTTTTTATGTGTATTTGTTTACACCAAAAAATTTTAGATTAAATTTTTTTTGAAATTTTTTTTATTATCCACAACTATTCTATTTTTTAATTATTTCATCATATTTTTCTTTTCTTCACAATTTTTCATATAACTACTCTTTTTTTAATCAATAACCATATCATGTCATATCACCTTCTTCAATTTTAAAAAATATTATATACAAAACTTTTCTCTTAAAAGTTTTACGACTTGCTAAATACACTTGTAAAACTTTTTGAATTGAAAGAAGTGATTTAATATAAAAAAGGTAATAATAAAGAGTGAATAGAACATTTTAAAATAAATGGGGTAATTGAATGAGTAGCAGTGGAAAAAATGATTGAAATGTGGTATGTTGAAAAAATTTGAAAAAAAAATTAGAAAATAATGTAAATATGGATAGTGAAAATTTTTTAATTAAAAAAATTTATATTAACAAGTTTATGAGAACGTAAAACATATGGAGACACAATCTTCAGACATTTTTACGATAAAAGCAAAACTCATATGATCGACGGTTGAGATTGATGGATTGGCTGGCCAACGAAATTCCAAAAAAGTGATATACCCACACGCTCGCATGCATACCACAGACTCCAGGGTGGTGTGGCTCGCCCAGTGTTATAAGAACCGGACCGGACCGGCCGGTCAGACCGGTTTGACCAAGAACCGGTCATGAATCCGGTTCGATTATACTCGGTTCGGTTATATTCAAATGAACCGTTTGAACCGTGTAAACCGCGGTCCAACCATTACAGACGGTCAAACCGGATTAAGCCGGTTCAACAGTGAAGCCCAAAATCCAATGTCGTGCACGGTTTTTCTTCCCGCCCAAGTCGTTTCCTGCTTGCTGCGTCTTAGGCTGCGTCTTCTCTTCCCCTTTCTCCCTTTGTTCCGTAGTAACTACGTCTTAAGCTTTTCATGG
>JAXCLR010000105.1:10997212-11022351 GCA_035584095.1 Annona squamosa | reverse complement strand
AGAGAATAAATTTAAAATAAATAGGTTAGTTGTATTGGTAGTTGTGTAGAAATGATTGAAAAGTAGGGTTGTTGTATGGAAATATATGTAAAAAATAATTAAAAAAGAGTAATTACGGAGAGTGAAAAGTTTTAGATTGAAAAATTTTAATATGATGACTTTTTCAAATCGGCAAACACACCCTTTATTTGCTTCTCCAAAAATACATCAGCCCTCGAGCATCCGCTTGGACAGCTGTAGATTCTTGTACATGGCCTCTGTGAAGCCTGTTTCCGTTGCGAGTCTTCTGACAACGTGGCATCGGATCTCTACTTCGCCGTCCCTTTCTGGAAAAACACCGACAAAGCCAAAATAAGCCGCCTGAAGTCGGCAAATAGCTGCACTTGTGCAGACTCACTCTCCGTCCATCTCCAGATTTTTGCTAATAAAAACACACAAATACAAAACGAACACGTTCACTCGATTCCTTGACATAATAAACCTTTTATTGTCAATATCTGAAACATAAAAGATTAAGATATTTTTCAATATTGCTGTGGACCATTTGGATGATCTAATGTGCAAGATTTTAGCAAGCATCAAGGATTAATTGGGATTGAGAATAAGAAAAAATAATATTAAAAATAAAAAAGTAAAATTATTAGTAAATTAAAAATAAAAAAAATTCGTAAAAGTATAACACGCTATCTCATTCCGTCTAATTTCATCCAATTGAATGAATCATGAGCAGGCCTTAAGAGTCAGTTGAGTACAAAATAGTATGGCGCGATGCATGCTTCGTACGTTGCAGGCGAGTTGATGGGCTCATCGATCTAAAGCAGTTCGACGTTGCGGGCTCACTCGCTCGCTTGAGATTGGGACACTTCATCGCAGGACTGTATCAAATCGAGTAACTGACAAAAGATCTTGTCCAACAAGGATCGAAAAATAGATTTTGGAAAATTGCGTTCCTAGTTATTTAAATATTAAAAAATATTTAAATGACAAAACAGAGTTTTAATATCAAATGAGATGAAATAAACGAATAATTTGATAATAAAACAGAGAAAATAGTCAGAAAATATTAACTAATTTTTCGAAATGGATAGAAAGACACATTGCGTTATATTAAAGGAAAGGAAAAGAACTATCACGCGCGCGTCATCTCTTGTATCTGAGACGGAATATTTTTCCAAAAAAATGATTTCCCTTGATTTTGACAGGGATACCGCGAGAGCAGATGAAATGGTGGTCCCCGTAGAAGAGCAACAAATCCTTCCCAAGCCAAACCGAAAAGCAGGGAAAAAAGAGCACCCTCAGAAAGAGAGAGAGAGAGAGAGAGAGAGAGAGAGGGAGGGAGGGATCCGCTACAAAAATTAGCCTTTTTTTTTTTTTTTCCTTCTCTTCCGGATAAATTTCGAAAGCTTCCTCAACGGCGGGCGAACCCCTGAGGTAAGTTCGAATTCGAAAATTTCTAAGACATGATTATTCTCTCTCGCTTGCTCGCGCGCGCATCTCCTCTTGCACTGTTGCATTCCTGATATGGAAAATTAGGTGCATGAAAACAGCCTGCAAATCTGTTTGGTTTTTAATCGGAGAGAGGGGGAGAGAGAGAAGGGGGGGGGGGGGGGGTTGTTGAAATCCTGGCCGGCCGGCATGAGAATAGTGGAGGAAGAGCTCACCCTGAGCTGAAAAAAGAGGAAAGACCGGATGGACGAATTTAAGCTGCCAATCTTGCGCGGACATCCGCCTGTTTTCCAATGTTGTTTCTGTGAATTGTGGGGTTTTATTGCAAAAATCAGGTTGTAGTGGTGCGTGCAATATAACTAGGTCTTTTTAGTCGAGTAAAGTACGAGATGTAAATGCGTGGCGTTGATTGGTTATAGCGTCGAAGTTGGTGGCGATGAATTTTATGATGTGGTGTTGGGAATTCTAGACGAGTCCCGTTCACATGAAATTTGTTGTGTTTTCGAAGGATGGTGTAGCTAGGCTTCGGATGAGACCAAGATTACGTCATTCCCATACTTTTTGACTTTAGGAAAAAAATGCGGTAGCTGGTTGGGCTTATTTTTGACTTTTTTGGCTGGGAGTGTTTTAATTTAACGAGACTATTAGTAGGAGCTATAATACTATTTCTTGTACAATTAAGAAAAAAGGCTTTATAAATTTATGAAGGCTATTCTACTTCGCTTGGCATTGATAACTTATTGTCATTACCTGAAACTTGGACCGAGTCATTGATCAAAACATGCACAGGTCTTTTATGATTACCTCTACGCATATCCTTCTGTACTTCTCATTGCATTTTGTGTGTGCTCAACTTGTGCAAACTCCCTTCTAACCTGTAAAAGCTTAAATACTACCAACACCTTTTGTTTGTTGTACGTGCTACTTAATTAGTAAACTTTCCCGTATATTCTTCTTTCCTGTTAATCTCACTTGTCTAGCTAACCGTATTATTTATTTCAGCACGATGTATCACAGTTGATCTATTGATGAGGCATTTGTTTGTCAATCATCTCATTAAACCACTTTTTGAAAGTTGTATCCAATGAACACTGCTTCGGATGTGATTATTTTCAAAGCTTTTGAAAGATCGATCTGCATTGTTCATTCCATGAGAAAGATCCTTTTTCAATTTCTCCTCCCCCATGAACTGTCAATGGTCACTACAGGTTTAGCAATTTGACCGTTCATTCCCAAATATGTTCCCCCCCAAAATTCCATTTCATGGATGCTGGCTTGAGTCCAATCACTTCAGAACGTTGACATAACTGGTAAGCCTGTCTATGCTTCCTGCTTATGCATTCACCCAGCCCCGTCTTGCAATCAAACCAGACCATCCACTGATCCACAAACAAAATAGGTTCATCTCTTTTTCAACAACTCTCTAGGTATCTATATCCAGATTCTGTCATAGACTTTTCCTGAGCTGACAGAGACTATTCAGTCTATTTGGAGATCTCTCCTTTTGTTTAGAAGAAAGCATCTATGATGAAGCAATGTCGAAGTGTGTGAATTCTATGAATTGAGTGTTGTGGCACACTGCCATTAGCAGAACCATCTTTTTCAGCTAAGACAGTTTTAATGATTATGTATAGTTGCAGATCAGAGTGGGGTTATTGTCTATTTACATCAAATCAATCTGCAAACTTGTGTGGATGAGGCCAGCCTTTGTTCAATGATTGTTCTGATGTGTTTCAAGGCATGGGATCTAGCAGACGTCTTTTCCTTCATTTTTCATTTGCTAAATAGGTTTGTTCTTGTGGTTGGACATGACATTGTGGTCAATTCTAAATTGTAAATTAGGGCTTCAAATGAGAATTCCCTTCTGGCATAAATAAGAAGTGGCGAGAACAAGGAATTGAGCATCAATTGTTGCCAAGGGATCTGATTTGAACACAAGGGCTAGGCTATATGTTCGATAATGTTCTATCTACTCTTGAGGTATCTTTCAAGGAAGTTAAAGTTCTTGTTAAAGAATGAGGGTTAATGATCCATTATTTACATAAGCATGGAAGCCTCCATGCTTACCATTGGTTTTTTAATTTTAAAATATTTTTAAAAAAATCTAAACCATTTATCATGGTTATTCTTGTGTATTTATTTTTTATTCCAAAACGTACATGTATAACAAACGTTTATATACTATATTTATACTATACATTTTATAAAATTATTATATATTCACTTTCAAAACATACTATTTTTTTCACAAAATATAAGTTTTCAATGAAATTATTTTTGGCATCAAAGTAAACAAGATCTATTGAACATGATAAATGGTTTTGATTTAAACAATATATTTAAAAACTTCAAAATAAAGGATAAGCCTGGTGGCTGTCCTGCTTATGTAAGTATTGAATTATTATCCAAGAATGAGTTATATGGTATTGGAATTTGAAAAAGGGCATAAATTGAAGTAAGTTCGTTTCTTTTTGTAGAATGCAGTTGTCATCTTCAGGTCTTTTGATGAATCCCTTCACTGTTAGAATAAAATCTTAGATGTTTGTCTTTCCTGTTGTAGATCCAAGTTGGTTTCATCAGTCTCCTCATCGTTAGTGTCATTGTATGTTTCAGGTGTTTAATTCCTTTCATCATTAGTGTCATTGTATGTCTCACGTGTTTAGTTCCTTCATCCTTATCTGTGTGGTGTCTGTATATGCTGTGCCTCGTTAGATACTTATCCTGATGACCCAGACATGGACAACATGCACAATCAAGGTGAGATGGAACGGGCTGGGCTGTACCAACACAGCATACACAGTCCAGTAGAGCGCATACACGCATGCACAGACGTCCTGCATCCATGTTTGTTTTCATTTCTGCAATTTTTACCTTGTTACTTTCTCGTGCACTGAGTGGATCTTGTATATCTCTTGGCAGATATGGCACGATTTCCACTCCAAGATCTCTGGTTCATCCTACTACTTTCAGTAATCTGTGGTGATGGTCTATAAAATAATGGTAAATCCCTTCGAATCCTCAATCTATTTTCCAATGAATTTATGAAATATCATTTTAGTGCGATGATTTCAGATATTACAATTAGTATTTGAAATTTATGATGGAATTTACAATTTTTTCTGCAGATATGGTATTATTTCTAGCATCAAGCTACTAGAATTCTCTTAGTTTTTCTTGGGAATAAATGGTGAGAATGTTGCTTCAGAGATGCTGGTCAGGAGGATGCCTTGTTGTCTAGAACAAATTATAGAGAATATATTTTGAACAATTTGGTGGTTCATACCTGGTCCGATGAAGAGGCCACTTCGTCCTCTGTTCAGTCTCATTCTTTTGATTGCACTCGGCACTGCACTAATCTACAGATCTGCGGCTTACTACAGTTTCTTTTCACCACCACTTGAGAACAATGCTGCAGCTGGTCCTCCACCCATTTTAATCAATTCAACTCTACTTAAATTTGCAGGAATTGAGATTGGAGAGGCCCAAACCCGTCAAGAAATTGATCGGTTACTTGATGGAGATTTCAGTTATCAGGGGCATTATCGGTCAATGTCATCCTGGCGCCGATATAACCATTTGGATGAACATCCAAGACCTTCAAGCAGACTTCCTGCCTATCTTCGTTCTCCAAGATATGATACACTCTGGCCTGAATTCCGTAAACTCCTCCGTAGTTGGTTCAAGAACAAGAGGTTCCAAGCTGACATCATGTTGCAGTTGTCAGATTTAATTAAGCATCCACTTGATCAGCATTATGGATCCACTGGCCACAATCATTTATATTCGTCTTGTGCTGTTGTTGGCAATAGTGGGATTCTTCTGAAGAGTGAACATGGTGATTTAATTGATG
Source organism: Annona squamosa (assembly GCA_035584095.1). Taxonomy (NCBI): domain Eukaryota; kingdom Viridiplantae; phylum Streptophyta; class Magnoliopsida; order Magnoliales; family Annonaceae; genus Annona; species Annona squamosa. The sequence continues at coordinate 11,017,055 of JAXCLR010000105.1, read as the reverse complement.
CTCATGAGGCTGTGTTTCGACTGAATAATGCTCGTACTGATGGATTTGAGAAACATGTGGGTTCAAAAACTACCATTTCATTCGTAAATAGTAACATCTTGCACCTGTGCTCACGTCGTAAAGGCTGCTTTTGTCATCCATATGGTGAGAATGTTGCTATTGTCATGTACCTTTGCCAAGCGGTGCACTTGATGGACTATATGCTGTGCAATGCATCTCATAAGGCTCCTTTACTCATTACAGATGCCCGATTTGATGTCTTGTGTGGAAGGATTGTGAAGTATTATTCATTAAAAAGATTTGTGGAGGGGACAGGAAAGGACCCAGAAGAGTGGGCTGCTGCCCATGATGGCAGTTTGTTTCATTATTCTTCAGGGTTTCAAGCTGTGATACTTGCATTGGGGGTTTGCGAGAGGGTGAGCGTATTTGGCTTTGGAAAATCGGCAGTGGCAAAACATCATTACCATACAAACCAGAAAGCTGAGCTTCATTTGCATGATTATGAAGCAGAGTATGATTTCTACCATGATTTAGCTCAGAGACAACAGGCAATACCATTCCTCAAGGACTTTGGTCTGAAGGTTCCTCCTGTTGTGTTCTATCAATGAAAAAGATTCAATAGTAATTGTTTGTTCCTGTGCTTTTGTTTTCGTTGTAATTTCCCACTACAGGCGGAGAATATTTGAAAGCCTCTGCACTGCTAAAATTAGAGTGCAGGGACCTGATCACTGTAAAATTGGATTTTTGAAATATCATTTCAAAATTAGGTACACATGCTTTGTAATTGAAGTTTTCTACACAAATGAAAGTTTTGCAAGGATACTTTTGGAATCAACTTGGCCTTTCCTTCATGGGGATGTTACATTTTTGCTTTGCGTCTCTGGGGCATGTTTGTAGGGGTGGGAAGATTGGAAAGAAACAATGATTAAACCATAAATATTTAAAATTCTCATGTGCAAATGTTTGCATTTTACATTTTGAACCATTTGAGCACTTTTTGTATTTTAGCAATATAACATTATTTCTGCGTATTCAATCCATTTATTTTCATATTACCAAGCATGACATTGTTTTGATATAAACAATGTACGACCCTAAACTAGGTTTATAATTTATTCATGGGACTGTTATGTAAGCTCTCTTCAATCCTGCGATAAGTGAGAGGTGTAGTGAGTGATCACATGATGCAGTTAAAATCCAAAATCCCCATTCTTTTGCTTATTTATCCATTTGCTTATATGCTCTTATTTTCTTCTTTCATATGAAATTGGGTATTTCACCTTCATTACAACAGTCCTGATGGCTGGGCTCTATCTTTATCTGAAAAAATACTTTTTCAGCGAGATTTGTCGTGATTGTTTAATGGAGGCAAGGTCTAATTGCTTGCTGGACTGCAAATCGTATGCTCTTTTCCACAAAATTACATTTGCCTTACTATTGCAATCATGTATTTTCATGGTCTTTTTAATTTCGGGTGAGGGCACCTGGGTGTACTTAGCCTAGTTGCAACTGTGTGTTGCTTAGCATCTTGTGCAACTGTGATCTTTTCTGGACTTGTTCTTGCAGCTTGTGTTGCTTAGCATCTTGTGCTAATTTCGTACTTTATCCTTGTTCCATACTAGAATCTTATAATAATTGCTTGTAGCATTTCATTCACATTACTAGTTTCTATGACCATGTGAAGGATTTTACTCACTGATCAGCACAACCGAGTGCGGACTAATTTTCTCCAACTACTCCACTAGAATCAATTTATTTTTCTTTCTTGATGCTCTTAACTTCGACTTCTGAAAGAAGTGAGAGAAAGAAGAGTAGAGTTTGGGAACCGATGACACCCAAGACACTGTAAGGTTTGTTTGATTCTATATGAGCATTCTATAGATTGAAGTTAACTTCTCTAATGGAAAACAAACATTTCTTGAATGCAGGTGTCGTTTCTTTTTCATTGTGTTCAGGTTTTGGGTATTTCAGTCATGTCTGTTCATTCTAAAATACAGACTTTATACTTTTTCCCCATGGTTTTTACAAACTGGATATATGCCCCTGTAATTTGTCTTTATATGCATCCCCGAACCATTCAATAAATATACAAAATGCCCTTAAATTACTTTGCCATAAGTCCGGATTTTTCAGGCTTCAAAAGATACAGATGACAGAAATGTTAAACGTAAGGTTGATTACGTAAAGCTTTACCCAGCCTTTAACTTTGGCACTATTGTTACATATGATAATAAACGTAGAATATCATGGGTGCTTCACGGATGCAAACTGCCATTTTCATAGTTGATATTTTTTATTATTCTTACTTTCTCATCTCATGTTGTCTTTGGCAAATGCAGTTTACTGATGTTTAGAAAGGTTGATCCAGTAAAGCTTATAACCGTTAGTATTGCCCTCTTTTAGTTGTCATTTACTTCATAAAATGTGCGCTTGGGCGAACTAGCTATGGATTACTGAAAAGTGATACAATTTTTGGATAAAAATTCTTTTGTGTAAAGGTTTTTAAAATACGAAAAAATGATGTAATTTGATAGGGGTAACGATAAAGAGTAAAAATAATAAAGTTAAAAATAAATAGGTTAGTCGTATATATAATTGTGTGGAAATGATTAAAAAGTAAGGTAGTTGTGTAGAAAGATGTAAAAAAATAATTAAAAAATAGAGCAATTGAGAAGAGTGAAAAGTTTTTAACATAACCAAACATACTCTTTTTTATGAATAAAAACTCGTCGAAGCAAACCTACCGCTGCTAGCATGGTTGTAAGGCATGCATTGAGTCTTGGCAATGTGGCATTATGGTAAGGCATTTTTTGGAAGGATGAACTTCAAAATAATTAAAGCATAACTGCATATATCTCCCCCTCCCAAGATTCATGCACAAGGTCCTTTTCTGTCGGAAATGATTAAGTGAAATGGATTGTACAGGTGGTATTCATTCACCAAAGATACTGATTAGAAAGTAGAGGAAAGTTCGAGTTCATAGCAAAGAGTTTTCCTTTTCTTTTTCCTCTTCCTTCTTTTTCTTTAATCATGGCAAACCATCGTGGGCTTGTTTGGATGGTGTTGCTATAATTTCAACACAAACTGTGAAAAATACCCAATTCAACTTAAGTCTTTTTCTTTAATCATGGCAAACCATCGTGGGTTTGTTTGGGTGGTGTTGTTATAATTTCAACACAAACTACCAAAAATACCCAATTCAACTTCGATGTATTCCTTTTGATTCTTCAAAAAAAAAAAAAATTCAACGTAAGATTATCAACAATAATAGTGATAATAATATTATTATTATTACTACTGCTACAACAATCGTGCATTTTTCAGTTGGATAATTCGACGAAGTTTATGCGAACCTTTAGTCAGCTTTTAGTTCTTTTATGCATCATACAGTCAAGTTGAAATGATGCTTCATTCGTTCATATGTAAATGAATCATGCATCATGTATCTGGCGAGAAGGGTGAACAAATTCTTCCCTTTTTAGGTTTTGAGGGGGCACATTTGAAAGCCCGTAGCATGAACTGATATGACAAGGGTACCAATAAAAACTAGGTGATATAATAAGGGTACTAATAAAAACTAGGTGATATAATAAGGGTACCAATAAAAACTAACGGATATTTTTCAAGAGTACCAATCTTTTACGATTTCCGACCGGTCAAACAATATTTTTTTCGTTTTTTTTTTTTTGAAAAATATTTTTATAAACATGTTAATTTAATTATATTTAATCTATAAATCAAGTTTTAAGAATTTAAAATGACTTAAATACCCCTGTATTTAAAAACTTGTTTTATAGATTAAATATAACTAGATTAACATGTTTATAAAAATATTTTTCAAAAAAAATTTAAAAAATTATATTTTTTGACCGGTCGAAAATCACCAATTTTCCGACCGGTCGTTAAAGATCATTTGGCATTTTTCAATGCACTTAGGTGCATTTAGTTTTAGTGTATTGGAGTGTATTTAACCCATTTTTCTTTATTTTTTTGAATTTTTTTATACAAGTGTTAAGGTATTTAACATGAAACTCCAATTCCTTATGCGCAACCGCACAAGGGGTTTTGGTGTAGTCATGCGGAAAACATTCGTTTAGATGGGATGAACCCTATCTGTTGGATGCTACGAGGGTGGCTGAGTAAAAAATCCATCTGCTTTAGATGTTCTTTAAAAAAAAAACAAACAAACAAACAAAGAAACAAAAAGGGATCGATGATGGATGATGGATGTCACTTTCTCGTCCTCTGCTCTCACGCAAAATCCCCCAAAATTCAACGATCCTAAATCGTCGTTACCATTCTTCCTTGTGGCCAACGCCTGCTGCCCTATCTTCCTCTTTCTCCCGCTCGTCGTCGTCGTCTCTCTCTCTTCTCTCCTTCGTGCGCAGTTTTTTCTCCCTCTCTGGACGTTGCTTTCGGTCAATCCCAAACACTCCTAAAGAGAAGAGCAGCAACGCTGGTGTTATGCGGTGGGGGCGTGGGTGATGTGGTTTGGGAGATGGACACAGGACGAGGGAAACTAAAGAGAGGACTAAACTGCAAAAGAGTTTTTACGTAAAACCCTCTATTCATCCAATGGAGGGAATTTTCACTGTCAAATCCGATGGTCTGTTTTTTGACCGCACGAAGTATGGTAATGCAGTTAAGCATAAGGAATCATTCTGGATTAACGTGTGTATTAATTTTTACTAATTTTGAATATTTTTAGATATTTTTTAAAATTTTCTAAAATCAATGACGGTTTCGTAAGCTATTATCATCATCCTAAATTATTGTATTACTCACCTTATTATTATCAGAAGTCATTTTCCACCTCGGTGGGGTCGGCTGACAATTTGAAATTAAATAGTTAGTAATTTTTAATATTTTCATATCTTGTTTAATTACTTTCATCCAATTTTTTTGAATTTTCTTCTTATTCTTTAACTACGTTCTACTTGAATAAACTATGTCTTTTTCACCGGTATCATTTCAAGCTTTTGTTTAACATTCTATTTTTCCTCATTTGATCACCTATTGGCCTTCCTCTGAGATTTTCACGAATTACTTCATTTCTAATTTTATTTTTTTCATTTTACTACTCATTTAACTTCACGTTCTCATTTTCGCTATGCTTATTTTGTGTATGTTGTTCTTTAAGTGCCAGATATTTTGCCTCATAAAGCATGATTGGTCTAATCATAGTGTTATAAAGTTTCACCTTCAATTTAATTGAGACTCAACGATCACATAAAATTCTTGACGATTTAGTCATTTTTTCCACCACGCTTGAATTCTACGTATTATATTATTATCAACTTCTTCGTTCTCTTGAACTATTGATTCTAACTACCGAAAGTGATTAGTTCTTATTACTATTTAATTTGAGATCTTAATGAGTTCCTCATCCAGGTGCCCACTATTATTAAAATTATATTTCATATAATTAGTTTTTATACAACTAATTCTAAAACTATTAGATTTTAAATCATTTATCCGCTTATTCAATTTCAAATTTAGTCTTTTTTAGTTTTATCTATCAGAATAATGTCATTTGCAAATAACATGTATCAAGGTATTTTTTCTTATAAATATCTTTTAATTTCATCTATCACTAAAGTGAAAAGGTAAGGACTCAAGATTCAGTCTTGATGTAAACTTATTTTGACTAAGAAAATATTAATATTTCTACTTATGGTCTTCGCATTTATTACAACCTCTTATACATATCTTTGACAACATTAATATATTTATCAGTAATTTCTTTCTTTTTTATCATTTGCCATATTAACTTTCCGAGTACTCGACCATATGTTTTTTTTTAAATCAATAAAAATCATATGTAAGTTCTTTTTCTTCTCCATATATTTATTAAATAGTTGTCTACGAAAAAAAATAGCTTTGATGATTGATCTTCTTAGCATAAAACTAAATTAATTTTCAGAGATATTAGTTTCTTGTCTTAGTTTATGTTTAATTACTCTTTCTTATAACTTTATAGTATGACTCAATAGTTTTATTCCACGATAATTTGTATAATTTTGAATATCTCATTTATTTTTATAAATTGTGACTAATATTTTTCCTCCATTCACTTGGCATTTACTTTGTTTTTATAATTTTGCAAAAAAAATTTGTTAACTATGTTACACCTTATCTCCCGCACACTTTCATGCTTCAATGAATATATTATTTAGGCCTAAAGTTTTTTCTATTTTCATTATTTAAAGAGTTTTATTTCTTTCAAATTTTTAAATTTTAAAAAAAAATAACTAATATTCCTATCTTCTTATGTATTTAAACTAAAATCTAATGTTAAATATTTTAATAAGGTATCATTTGATAGATTATTTAAATAAGTTTTCCATCTTTCTTTAATTTTATTATTTTCAACTAAAACTCTTTAGTTCTTGCTTCTAATGCATGTAATATGCACTAAATCTTTGCCTTTATTTTCTCTAATTTAAATATATCATTTTATCCTTATCTAGTTCCTAATTTATCGTATAAATTTTCATAAGTTTTGTGTTTATATCACTAATAATCTTTTTAGTATTTTTTTATAGTCTGTATTATTGTAAGTTTATATTATTTTTGTTAGTCTACCATGTTTTAGATTTTTTATTTATCATTAAGAGCTTTTTGAATACCCTTGTTACACCACCAATTTTTTCTCTGTAAGAATTTACCACTTTTATATATTCTTATAATACTTTGTTCAAATTTTTTTATACTAGTTGTTACTTTGTCCCACATTGACTCTACTTCATTTTCTTATATGCTGTATTTTTCTTCTTTTATCATTCTTTTACTAAAAAGCTTTATGTTGTTACTTTTAAATTTCACCATTTAATTTTTAAAATTATACTACTTTTAGTTTTTGTTAACTCTTTTTATGTATATATATTCATCACTAGTGATTTATGTTGTATAATTAAAATCTCACTTGAGATAACCTTACAATTAATATAGAATGATCTATCAAATTTTCTTATAAGGAAGAAATCCATTTGGCTAGAATTGTATCACTCTTAAAAGTTATTCAATTTTCATCTTTTTTTAAAAAAAATAATGTATTTCCTATAATCAAATTATATGCTACAGCAAAATCTAAAATAACATTTCTCATTTCATTCCTCTTTCTAAAGCTAAAACCTCCATGAATTATCTCATATTCTACATTTTCTCGTTTTGCATGTTCGTTTAAATATCTACCTGTCATAATCTTTTTTCTTGGTTAGGTGTCCTTCGCATTATATTATAATAAGTTATCTTAAAATTATTTTGATTCTATCATCTAATCCTACTTGTGATGCATAAATATTAATCATAATTGTAACCTTTACGATTAGTACGATTTTTATTTGAATGATTCTGCTATTTACTCTATTAACATCTACAACTTTATTTATAAATTTATTTTTCACTATTATCTCAATACATTTCTATTACCATCCATTCTTATGTACCATAAGTTGAATCCATTAACATCTTCAACCTTCTCTTCTTTCCACAAAGTCTCTTGACGACAAACTATATTGATTCTTCTCGCATCTACTACTCCCATGCTTTGCCTTGAAAGAGTTCCAATATTGCTTGAGACAAAGTGGACTTTGTATTTTGGGATTGCATTCTTCCCTAAACTACATCCATAAGGGCATGAAATGTTTGCATTCTTTTCACCACAACCGGACGCTATTATGGCGCGTCGCTTTCAAAGAAATGCATCGCAATCCATTTCTTACCTATTTCTCACTAGATCCAGGCTTCGATGTAGTATGTTGCTTCTGGGAAAATGCTCTAGCAATCATTACTCATTTCTCACTACGGCTGAGCTTCACTGCAGCGGGTCACTTAGAAGGACTCCTTAATACTAATGAATTTTAATATATTTTCAAAATATGTAAGAAATGTGACGGTGATTTTTATAGAACTAGCCGCTAGCCTGATATGCCAACCTTTGCTTTTTATCCTGGTTTGGGATAGGCAATAAGATGGAAAATCTTACCGGTAAGATTAAAAATGTTACATTACTATAATAAAAAAAAATACGGACGAATTTTTAGAACTAAAATGAAAGAAAAGTTGCCACCGTTCATGCCTTAGCAATTATAAGTTTGATCTTAGCAATCCTCGTGATAAAAAGCGAAATTATTATAAAAGCCAGAAACGCTGTGGAAAAGGCAAATTAACTTGTAAAAAAGATATGGAGGTTGGTTAAAGAAATTGCGGATGCATGCATTGCATGTACAGAAGGGGGTGGGTGCCAAACTGAGGAATGATGAGTGTATTGGGTTAGGACTTAGGGAGGAGGCCATGACACTATTGATTGATTGCCACTTGCTAGTCCCAACATTAGCTGTTAGAAGCAAATGAGGGTGTAGCGAAAGTCATACCAAAGAGATGATTCTCAGCACATGATCATCTAGAGCATGGAAAAGGGAAACACCACTGCATGCATGGTCTTGGATTATTAGAAATTTAGATAGATATTGTACTGCTGAAATGTGCAGGACATCCATCCGCATGTTGTGATGATTAAGTGTCACATGTGCCATTCAAATTCTTTCTCAAATGCACTCATTCTACTGAGAACTATTTAGAGAAATTGAGCCCATCTTGCATTCAACATGCATGCTTCTATGCTTGGGTTGTCAATGACATGATCATGATCAGATGGTGCCCCACCATGATGGATGCGATTGTTGGAGTACTAGAGTAGTCCTTCCTTTTTTTCTTTTTTCTTTTTTGCTTTTACAACTCCATTATTCAAAAGTATATTTTTTTTCAATTTAACACAACATTTTTTTTTTACCAACAATTTCATGCTGGAGACCATGCTCCTAAGATAAGAGAGAAAGCACCTGTCATCACCAAGATTTGGTATCTAGACCGAACTAGCACTATGGCTAAGGAACATAGAACAGGACAATTCATGTTCATCTCACAAAAGTAGCATGCTACTTGTCTTGAAAACTATTGCTTTGTGACAACCTGTGAATTTTACAATCTATGTCCGTAGCTAAGGTGTGTAGCACCTGTCTATGCCTCTACATACGTCCTTACTTCTCTGAATTTTGAGAGCAGAAACACAAAATGATTAACAGTAGAAAATTGAATTTACTGCCAATGGCCGCCTGACACAGCCAAAAGTTCATGTCTTGCATGCCCTAGATAAAAGAAATATCGGTGCATGGTTCAAATGGCTGTGCCTGAGCCTGACCTGCTTCTGTATATGCTAATTGTACCCTTTTAAACCTCCATGTCCCCTTTTATTCACAATCCACTCCAACCATCTTCTCTTGATATAATATTTATTTTGATTTTGTTACTTTCTGATATCTACCATCCCATTTTATTCTGCCATTTGATATGCAACTATAAGGGGGGCGCATTGGTTGGCAGTTTTCTATTTTGGACAATAAATTTACCGGTAGATCTAATGAATTTTGAGGCACCACTAGTAGCTGAAACTAAAATATTTTTGGACTATAAAGTCATCACCAAAAAGCTGTAACAACAAGGACTCAAAAATGCTATCCCTCCTCCGTAGATGATTTCTAGCGTAGTGAGATAAGTTGTTTCCTTCCATCAAAAAAAAAAAAGACTCAAAAATGCTAGGTCATGCATGAGGTAACCCATCTCGAATCAGTCAAGAATTTTATCCTTTTAAGATTTTGAGCTAAATCATGAAATTTTAGAAGCATATCAAAACGATTTTTCAGATCATCAGAATAAGTAAAATAGACTAAATAGCTTAGACACAAATAATAATAATAATAATAATACCGACAGACAACAACAACAACATATGAATGAGATGAGGTTAAAAATTTTATACTTAAAATCAGAAAGACATTTTACTTGTACAAAGTTGGATGATAATTGGGGCTACTCATGATGACTATACCTTATGATGGCTATCTATCATACTACAACCTTACACTACTTTTTTTAATATATATATATATATATTGACCATCATTAAACAAAGGTGCATCCTCTTTGGACTACGTTAGATCAAAGATTTGAATGATCGAAATGTGTGCCCCACCAGCTCTACGTGCAAGAAGTACCGATGAGGAGAAAGTGCAATGAAAGCCTTCCCCTTTTTCTCGACCTACATTGATAAAACAGTCTACACAACTCAGGAAAATGATCCAGCTTTACTCCCAATTCTCAATGCTGTCCCTCTATTTTGGGCCTATCATGATGGTTTATCTATTTCTAAATCGAGGCAGTATCATTTACGGCCGGTCTGAAATCCGACGATTTCAGACCGGCCCAAAAACATATTTTTTTCAGTTTCAGAAAATTTAAAAAATATATATCATTGTGTTTAAAATTTTAAAAAAATTCTTAAAAACATCTAAAAATAATAAAACTCGATTTATAAATTTAATATACCCAACTTTACTTGTCTATAAAAAATATATTTTTGGGCCGATCGTAAATGATAAAAAAAAATTCTAAATCAATCATCATCTTTATCTTTCTGTACTCAGCAATTTTATTAAAAAATATTATACTTGAAAACTCAGATAAACCAAGACGGTTGAAATTTTTAAGAATGTACATACAGATGAATAGTATTACATCAAATTTTTTCTAATCAATACATAGATGAATTAGTAACTGTTACTTGTTTATTTGATAATATTCCATTAATTAGATACTGTTAAATGTTTTTATGTCAAATGAAATAGTTGATGAACGGTTTGGATCTCTAGCGAATGTTGAAGTCCGGGATATGTGCTCGTGGCAAGTTCACCCCCGAGCACCTAACGGTACATTTATGAAAAAAATTTGTAATATAAAAATTTTTTAAATTAGAAAAAATAATATAACATGACATAAGTAATTATAAAGATTAAAATGAATGGAGTTAAAATAGATCGGTTAATTGTGTAACAACTATATAAAACGATTAAGAAATAAGATAGTTGTAAGAAATACAAAAAATAATTAAAAATAAAATAATTGTACAAATTAAAAAAAAACATTGGTTTGAAAAGTTGTATTTAGCTCAATACACTGTTAGAGAAGTAAAAATAAAATACTAAAGAGAATAAAAAGGTTTTTTCAAGGACTTCCTCATCTAGAGGACAAAAAGATCATACCCAAAAGCCAAACTCATTCAAGAGGGCTTGGATAGGAGTTATCCGACTAGGGCAGGGGAGGGAGTTATCTGATGCTCCTACGGACATCAAAACACCCAATACACACGCCTAAAGCATTGCCGCTGCCGGCGTAAAGTACATGCTCGAGAGATAATCAACATGCCCATATTGGCATCATGCATCGACGTATGTCGGATCTGGGCAACGGTGCGTGTAGCGTTTGAGAACAACTTAATAAAAGAAAAAATATTTGTAATGTGAAAAATAATATAATATAATAAGGGTAATGATAAGAAATTAAAAAAAAAAAAAAGTTAAAATGAATAGAATAATTGTATAGGTAGAAATGATTGAAAAGCATAATAACTATATAAACAGACTTTAAAAAATATTAAAAATGGAATAATCAGGAGTTAAGGCTAAAAACACCATCAGCCCAAATCCGACAGCGGGGAACGAGGCACAGCTCTCCAAGCAAGCATGCGCATGGAGAACGCTGGGGCGCAGGAGTACCATTGCGTGGCGCCATCATCAGCTCAGCTCAGATCAGGGTAAATTGAAAGCCTCTCATGATGGTGTTTCGGAGGGACGGTGTTTGCACGTGTCGAGGCAGCAGCGTGGGGCCCACTTATCACCGATGATGCATGGACTGGATGAGGGCCCACTTTCATCATCACATGCAGGGGGCTGTTTGGGAAATTACTGCTGGGCAGGTAGGCATGCATGCATGGTCCTGATCAGTCATCATGGAAGCATCCGCTCACGGATACGCATCCAAATATATGCGGTACGTAGGTATGGCAACGTCGCATAAAAGTGGAAACGCCTGGTTTGAGTTTGACGCCCACCCACCCCTGTATATATATATATATTTCTTCTCTCCCCCGCTCCCCTCTAAATCGTTCTTCTGGTTCAACATAATGTTTTTATGTATATAAATAATAATCATTTCGAATATAAATACAAAATGATTCCATATCCCACTTTTTTATTTAAAAAAGTCTTAAATCTAAAATAATTTGTTTTCTTCAACACTGATCTTTGATTGGGAACTTATATTTTGTAATAAAAAATAGAAAATATAAAAATCGACGTTACTATGTAAAGTATATTTTTGACCAAAAATAAAATATGAAATTATTCGCGATGATTCTGTGAATTAATCAAGGGTTGGTGCTAATTGGGATGGGTTTGTTTCAGTTGTTAGTTGAGATTACATTGATACCCTGACCCTATTCATTAGCCGAAATGGGTGAGGTGGCCATACACCCATTAATTAATTGACCGAAATGCATGCATGGTGACAAGGAAAACGTCCGAATCCTCCTATTTTAATGATTTCTTCTTCTTTTGTTTTTCACCTTCTTTTCTCTCTGCGTCTTTTCCGTCCCACGCTATTTAGAATTTTCACCTCATGTGCAACATCACGTGCCATTTTTTTTTAATTTAAAATAAAATATGGGAATTCGATTTGAGTATATATATGTTGGAAATGATTCAATCAATATTGTTAATAGAACTTGATCGGGCATTGAACTGGTTGGCCAACCAGTCTCCGATATTCCAGGTTTGATCTTAAATTTCGAGTGAACCGATATTGACCAGTTCGGAGTCAGATGGGTTCAATTGTCCTCAAGGTCCAGTTTTAGTAATAACTTACACAACATTCAATGCAAAGGTGGTTGCATGAACTCGCATTTTCCGAGTACAAGGCTCTTCAAAGGTTAGCATATATACCCCAACGTATTAATATTTCTAATTTCCTTAAGAGGAGCAGTACATATTTGTCTTTGTAATCCTGTCGCTCCAGCCCCTGATCGAGTCAGCTGCGTTTTAATCTCTTTTTACTATTTCTGCTTTTCCTGAAAATGTAACGCAAAAATGACAGGCAAAACTTGAGATGAAACCCAGGACACCAGGGCATCCCCCATAAATGCAGAGAATTTGCGTCATATCCCTTATAAGTTTATGTATTTGCATTTTAGACCCTAACATTTGCATATTAGATTCTAATAAATTTCATCATTTTCATTTTAAATACTCCACCCTAACGCCGTCGGTCACACACACTGTCTAGTCATGTGACATAACGAAAATACCACCCCACCGTCCACTTCTCTTCCCTCCCATTCGACATCTCGCAACACGGCCCCCCTCCCCACGCCGAAAACACCAATTCCATCCCTCCCCGTCTCTTCTTTCGCTTAATCCACGCCACCTGATCCCTCCAACCTTCCTTCCATCCCCTCATTTTTGAAATCTGCGCTTGAGGAGATCGTCCGCCTCTCTACATCATCTCCGACGAGTTCATGTCCTGATCCGTCGAGACCGCTAATTTGAACGACCACAATGCATGTTGGGCATTCCCTAATGGCTTGGATTAATCCGCATTATCCATTTGAATTCGCCACCACTGTTTAATACACTCTTATTGAATTGCGTAATTAGAAAACTGGTTGCGTGTAAGAAATTGCTCCCAAAAAAAATATTGCTGGAAACAAGGTTGGTACATCTCTAAACCAAAGCACGGACGATGGGTTTCTATAATTGCAACTTAATCTTCACAATGGTTGGATTTTGAAAGCACAAAATATAATTGCCAAAGACATTTTCTGGCCGAGATTTGCTATTTTCCTCGTCAGAGCTGCTACTGATTTTTTTACTTTCTGAATATGTGCTGAATTGAACACGCTGCTAGCTGCAGAAAGATAATAGCAAAGGCGGTGATGGAGGCTACCATTCAAGATTCTCCGCTGTTGGAGTTTTGTTTTGAATTGTCAAGCATGCGCTAGACCCAATTTTCTTGCAATTTCGGGGAAATTTGTTGATGGCTCAAAAATCAAAAAGTTGCCTGGGCGGTCCACATTGCCCCCATAGCTTACGATTTTTTTCTGCCATGTGCTAGACCCATTTTTTTCCACATTAATTTGCTAGTGCGGCAGGTGGTTCCAGACGCTGCAGAAGATCACCGAACCGTAGCCGCCGGAGGTGAAGACGATAGAGTGGAAAGTGCAAAACTTTCGGGTGGTCTCGACGGACTAGGAAATGAACTCGTTGGAGATGATGCAGAGAGGCGAACGACCTTCTTGAGCACAGATTTCGGAGATGAGGCGATTGAAGGAAGGCTAGAGGGAACGAGTGGCGTGGATGAAGCGAAGGAAGATTTGGGGAGGGGAGGGAAGAGAAGCGGATGGTGGAATAGTATTTTTGTCACTGCACATGACCAGACGATGATAGAGCGAAATATTTAAAATGCAAATGATGAAAATTATCAGGATATAATATGCTAATACACAAAGTGGGGGTCTAAAATGTTAATACTTAAATTAAGAGAGGATATTACGCAAATTCTCCAATAAATGCTGTAAATTTTACTGAGCTATGGCCTAATTAGCAACTTCCACCATTTTTAGTGGTGTGCATTAGGATATTAACACAACATACACAAAAGCCACCACTCCTTCCCAAAAAGTTAACATCAGATTTTTTGTATTTGTACTACATTTTATTACTTTTTAGGTATATTTGTTCATAATAAAAAGTTTTTCTAATTAAAATTTTTTTATCTAAAACTTTTCACTCTTCGTAATTATTCTATTTTTTAATTACTTCTTCACATCTTTTTATACAACTACTCTATTTTCAATTAATTCTACACAACTACTTATATAATTAACATATCTATTTTAATTTTATTCTCTTTATTCCTTATCATTACCGTTATTATATCACATCATTTTCTATCAATTGAAAAAATTTACACAAAAATCTTCTTATCTAAAATTTTTTCTCTTCCCAAACTTTTCATCATTTAATAATTATATATTCATTCTCAAAAAAGAATAATTTTTATTTAAAAAAAATAATAATATATTCACTCTCAAAAAATATTAATTTCTTATAAAAATAATAATTATATGTTCACTCTAGAAAAAGATTAATTTTTATAAAATATAAATTTCAATATAAGTAAATTTTTATAATATGATAAAATAAATTGTGTTAATTTTTCTTTTTTTTAAAAAAAAAAAAAAAAAAGAGTTGCATGGACATGAACATCTCCATGCAGCCAGCAGTATTAAATCCTTACCCATTTCTTTCTTCAATCTTCAATCTTCAATCCTTACACACTTTACCCATATGCATTTTCAAACTGGTTTTGAGGGACAGAAATTATGCAAGAGGAAAGCCTTGAATTTGCAACAAGAGTCTAGAATGCAGCAGCAGGCTTGGAAGATCGTAGAGACCATCATCATTTATTCATTTTTGATATTCGAACAGCCAAACAGTTCGAAACTTCAGCCCTTAATTAAAAATATTTAATTACCCAAGTGGACTTTACTCTTTTAAATTAACAATAATATTATTTTGTGATAAAGAAGATCAACACAGTTCTTTCTAACAATGACAAGTCAATAGAAAACTCCTTCAAATGTTTTGAATTGTTTTTTTTTTTTCCCGGTTTACAATGTTTCGGATTGTCTGGACGGTGGAATCGCAAATTGGATCAGAAGGTTCTCCACTATTGAATAGTGATGAGTGAGGTTTTGGGCTGCCCATCAAGAGGCTGAGATACGTTTTGGACGGTCATGATTTATCTGAAAGAGCGATCAATCAAGAAATTAATCTCTGCCAATAAAATGCATATCAGGGATGAAATGGCAATTAAGTGGGCCACAAACAGCCCCATGTATACGTAGAAAACTACGGCCTATTTTATGTGCGTTACAAATCCCTTCGAAAGACACCCCAAAATCATCAAAAAAGAGGAGAAAAAAAAAAGTTGAAAAATGATCCATCATGGCCCCAAAACGAGTCTCACGAGGCCACATTATCTCCTATCTTCGTATTTTCACCCAAGCCCCATCATCACGAGACAGGGATAAAATCGTCATTTCAACGCCACCAGTCATCATACCTAGTACGTTAATGGCAAATTCGCCATTTCATTACCACAGGCCTCTGGCTGGAGCCCGTCCGCCAGCGCTGCCGGTGCACGTGGCTTTTGCGCCCCGAAGTTGAATCCAGGGTCATGAAGCAATCCGACGACTGATCTGGACCGTTCATAATTCTCAAGAATCAGGTGGGCGGCGATAATGAGGCAAGAGGGATTTTATCAAGTAGGAGGGTTTTAGGTTCAGAAAGATGGGTCTCAGACCCACAAATCAGGAAATCTTGATTGAATGCCAACAGTCAAATTGGCATCAATTGAGAAGGACAACTGCATCAAGGGAGGGGTTGTAAGTTTTGGATGCACCATATCAACGAAGAAAGATGCCTAGGTCAACAGAACCCGACTAGATATATTCACTATATTTAATCTTAATTTTAAATATATTCTAATTTTAACTTATGGATAGAATATTTTAAGGATTAACGGCAAACTTAGGGAGTATATTTAAAATTTGAAAAATGTAATAAATACATTTAGAACTATGGTTAAACATAATAAATGTATTGTAGGAAAAGCCCAAAATTCTAAGTTCAAAAATCCAAGGGCTGGGGTTGTCTAGAAATGGAGCCCACATTGGAAAGAGGCAATGGAGTGCACTGTCCGTGGCCAGGGCGGCAACGAAACCGACCCGAACGCGATGAGAACCAGGGAAATCGACGCAGCACCTCTCACGTGCTTCACGATATCCCAACGACGAATTTAAGCTTCTACTCCCTGCCCCTCACGCCGCTCGCGAGCGGGGTGTGCGTTAGCAGGCATGAGCCGTGGACGGCCAAAAAGCCAGGGGCAGCCGGACAAAACCCAAAGGCTGCGCACTTTAGCTGCAAAAATTCGAGACGCCGGCGCGGTACACGTTAGCAAAAATCCCCAAAAGATGGAAGGGGCCGCCACATGATGTGCAAGGCAACAAAAGATCATGATCATGATCGCGGTCATCGTCGTCTCCGTGGTCATCATCATGGCCATCGACCGGGTTGTGGGGCTCCCTGGCAGTGATGATGGGCTCGACCCAGTACCAGCCCATCATCATTGCGAATCTTGGGCCGGCCGGCCGAGCAGGACGATCCATCATTTAAGAGGGGGTGGGGTGGGGTGGCGGTGGAGGGCGAAATCCCGGAAATGTCCCCCGCCCCCTCCATCATCACATGCGGCCAGCTTGCTCCCTTTTCGGCCCCACCATCATCACATCATGCATCCGCATTAATTCCCCACCGGCCGCCTTCCATCCATGCATGCCTTCCTTCCTTCCTTCCTTCCTTCCTTCCAAATCATCATTATGGTGGGTCCCACAATCCCTCCTATATATATTGCATTCGGATTATTTCAAAGCTCTAACCCATCCCAGTCTTCTCACCATATTCTTGCAAGCTCAAACCATTCCCATAACTGCCAGCTCCTCTCATCTTTCACTCTATTCCTTCCAGCCGTCCATCACACCCCCCATCAGGGCCCAATCCCAAAAGGTCAGCTTTCGAGTTTTTGTTTGTTTGTTTTTCTTTTCAAAAAAGAATTTTTCAGTGGATCACAAAGTGTGGAGACATGGCTCTCTGCTCCTTTGATAGATGGCCTTCCTTTTTCTGTTCGTGGGAATGCAAGCAGTTCTGTTTCTAACTCTTTTGTATTGCAAAAAGTGGAAGAGGGTAGGGAGGTGCCTTGGCAGCCTTGCTGTTGCTGTTTCTCTTCTTGGTGTTCCGGAAGGGAACTGACACAAAAAAATATATATGTGGTGCGCCATTTTCAATATTGCACGTGTATGAAAATCTTTGTACGCACACAGCATGCAGGGAAGGGGCCTTTTTCTTACGTGTATGAAAATCCCGACTATCCACCTAGCTCCGAGTTGAGAAGAAAAGAAATTTTGGGTTTCAGGTTTCTACTTTTGATGTTGCTTCTTAGATTACTTAGGATTCGGGTTGCTAGACATGAAGCAGAAGATCAGAAGGATCACAAAGTTTCGGGTCTTTGGTTATTGGAAGTAATGGGTAACAAATAAAGGATTATGTTTACGTAGAGCAGCTTCCGGCTCCAAGTACTGCCAAAACACCCGGGCAGTGCAAACAACTAGTAAAATTCAGCAAAAAAGATTAATCAGATGTTGATAGAATTTTTCTTTTTTGGCCTTTTAATTTTATTTTTTATTTTTTATTTTGAATTTTAGTTGCTTGTTCTGTATATTCCAATCAGTTGAGCTGGCAAGTTGGAATTGGGCCATAATACTTGCTGATTATGTGTCTTTTCTTTGTCGGTCAACAGGCACCGAAATGGAGAGACTGAACTCAGAGCTCTACTTGCAGAACTGCTACATCATCCAAGAGAATGAGAGGCTGAGGAAGAAGGCCCATCTTCTAAATCAAGAAAATCAGGCCCTTCTATCACAACTGGAGCAAAAGCTCTCCAAAGCAAACCCCAAAAATCCCAAGAACCCTCCCATTCCTGACCTCAACATCAGCACCAATTCCACCCCATCCTCAGACAGCAACAGGCCTTGATCCCCCAGCCATGATCAGCAGTATAACGCATGTAGCTAGGATATCCATGTGGGGTCCGCTTTTTCAATCATGGGGAAGATGGATTGATGTTTTGTTTTGGTGGGCTCCGTTTTGTTTAGAACTAAAAGAAGAATCTTTGCTGTAATAGAAGCCGAAGGATGAGAATCAGTTACGTTAGTTTTATGTTATGTTTTTTTCAGTTGCCAGAGCTGCAGCGTCTTTCTTTTCGTACTTGCAGCAAGTTCCAACAATGTCTGACAAAGACAAGCACATGTAGGAAACGCCATTATCCAACTCCAAGGCATAGCATTAGCATGTGCCAGTTTGGCACCCGATTGGGGCATAAGAATCAGAACAGTAACGAAGGAAGAATATTGGACAGGTTGAGAAAGCTTCGGTTCATGGACACGCATCCAATTCTCAACCTTGGATCTTTATATTCCTTTCCATAGGGAAAGAAAATTAAAACAAAATGCAAACGATATAAGTAACCCACAATCTCAATGAGCAAATCTAATCCGTATTTAGATGATTATGCATCCAATTTGCGAATATTCTATTAATCGAAGGTGGATGCTTTCATCGTTACCGACCATTTTATATGAGTCCATGATCCAGCTTACTAGACGCATTTCCCTACACAGATAAAGAAACATAAGCTGTTTAACTCGTACGCACTTGCGGATCTCTCGGTGCATCAGTAATTTCCACTCTCTTTTTTTCCCTCAATCATGGTCCCACTTGTTTATTGATTTTGGCTTGGCAGAAGAAAAATATATAATCTGATTTGTTCAATCAAGACAAACATCAGAAAAAGAGACCCAATGCATCCGCGGTTCTGCAATCTCAATGCCGGTAATGAATGGACTATTACTACGTCTGCGTCGTCACGAATATTGTGCAATCTATAGGAGAACTTTTCTTTTCCGTCTTTCTTGAATGTAGAAGAATCTGATGGCTAAAATAAAAGCATGTCAAGTTTTACACAATCATATGAAATTGGAAAATGCACTTCTGCACATCCCCTGTAGCAGCTGCTGCAATTAGCACCAGGAGTGCAGCTGAATTCGAGCACCACATTTCCTTGAGCAATGGACAAAGAGTACTAGTATGGGGATATGCTTAGCCTGGAAACCTGTGTGGTCTGTCTAGGTAAATCTTGGCTCTTGGCCTGTTCATCATCTTGCCAGAAAAAAAAACTGTTGGAGGAGAGAATGAATGATCTAGGGTGTGTTTGGCAATCAGGAAAACATGTCAACTTAAAACTTTTCAATCTAAAACTTTTCAATCTCTATAATTAT
>JAXCLR010000105.1:10980882-10997112 GCA_035584095.1 Annona squamosa | reverse complement strand
TATCATATCACATCATTTGACAACTTTTACTCTCTAAAACTTTTCATCAAAAGTTTTATTCATTCCCAAACACACCCCTAAACAAATGGGTTTCTGCCTGACGTAACTCCCTGAATTTTCAGATGATTGTCTGGAGTACGCATAAGGTTGCACTTAGGTCCATATGCAAATGTGTGCACAGATGGCCCCACTGAGGATTGACGACCCAGCACTCAACTAGATGGAAAACAAGTTAGCCAGATTTGAAGCATTCAAGACACTTGGGGCGTCCAGCTACAGTACACATGCCAACATTGACAATTATCTGTTCCGTCATTGTATAATTCTGGGCTTGTAGCAGGAAAAAGAAGCCAGAAAAAGGTAGCTATTCCAGCAAGAGAGACAAGGATTGTCAACCCTGAAAACAAAGATAACAAAAACAGATGAAACCAGAACTATTTAATAAACATGCATGAGTTATGTGAGTTGAGAAGGAACACAGAGAGTTCTATAACACTTTGTATATAGAGTTGCAACTCTTTTTTAATTACCAGACAGTCCATTAAGCTAAAACTCACTGTATTAACTGTTGAAAATGAAGATCAATCCAATCTTCAATTTTGAATTGAGTAGTTTAAATCCTGTTCTGACTGACAACTAAACAGGCTTGAACTAGATTTGACAAATAAATGGTTAAGCAGATGTCAACTCAAACCTTCCACTTGCATCTTTCATTTTCTTTCAAGACAATGTCTGACTTTGGCATTTTCCATCAGAGTCATTCTCAGTGAAGCCAAAACTATTCCTCACTATCTCCATATTTTCACTAATGCCATAAAATTGGCTCGCAACATGGATTTTGTTGATTCTTTTAGCTAAGCCATTTCACCTGTTTAAGTCCAATGAAGGAATGGCTAGAAGCCTCCTCCTTGATCAACTCTCTCTCCAGAACATGCTTGATCCAAAAGGTGGAAAAACTAAATCAACAAGTAATTAATCACAAGGTGCAATTGCAATCTTATGACGTGCATATTCAACAAAGTTAGTGATGTATCGTCATCATCATCATCATAATATGTTCCCACCACTTCAGTGATCCTTTTTGCCTTCTTCTTGCCCTCTTAGGCCCTTTGACTTAGATAAACTAATCCCTAGCTCATGTAGATCTTGGTCCAAATTGTAAATGAGCAAAACACCTAAGTTCACTTTCTCTAATCTCATTATCTACTTATTCTACTTCTACATAACTACATTTTTACTAGTTTCATCACATATACATCTCGACATCCTTGCATTCAACAACACTCATCTTACTAATGCATAATCTTTGATTATACGACATTGTGCAACATAAAGCATAGTTGATCTTACAGATGTCCTGTAGATTTTTTTTTTTTTTCCTTTTATTTCAATTGGTGTTCAACAATCACATAAATTTCTCAAGTATGGTAATCATTTATTCCACACAACTTAATGCAACATCTTTATCTACTGTCCCACTATCCTAAACTTCAGCTGCTATAAATTGAAGAAAATTTGTACAGCTTTTTTAGATTTTATAAATACATACAACAATGAGATTGATTCTATACCTCTTCTTCGCGAACACAACAAAACAGGTAAACCCATCACATTGCAGAACATGTGAGCCACAACAGGTGCAAGAAAATGCCCTGGATAAATTAAGTGATCAGTAAATGACATTGATATCAGAAGAAAAGCAACAACTTAAAACTTGAATTAGTTCCAGAAAAAAAAATACCAAGAATAATTTGTGGATGTGGAAACAGATGATACAGAAGAAGATATGTTCATATTATCTAGCATATGGATAAGGAAAGAGTAGCAAGCTAGACAAAGTATGACAGAAGTACATGATGTTCCAATCACTGTAGGTCGCAATCAAGTATTAGTATAGAATCCTGTCCTTTCTTACCCAATCTAGATAATATCTAGTGTCACTTGCAGAAAGAGAACCTTTCAAATTTGTGAGCAGCTAGTAGCATTTGATGAAACAAAGGGATAATATAAGTAGATAGACTGTTGAATGGATTGCCTTGGAATATGAAGGTTTTCACAAGACTAAACTAGTGTAGGGGAGTGTATTTCAACAAACTTTGACCTTACTGTTTATTTAATATTCATAGTGGGGATGAATATGCCCAAAAGTATTTTAGGTATCAAAATTTTCCATGAATTGAGACAAAATCCTGATGGCATGGGTATATTTTTGTCAAAATTGTGGGAGTTATCTGCAATTTCTTAAAATTCAAGTACGAACTGGCAACATCAGTTAAACTATGTAATTGTTATCTGAAATGACCCAAAAATATTGCACATTGTTTTGTGTTTGGGTAACAATTAGGAATTAGGAAGAGCTTTTAAGAAATAAACACTTCTGAGAAGAATATCAGGAATAAGCTCAAAAAGCATACATTCACCAACCTGTTCGGATAAACAGAAAAGATGCGTAACTCCCAAAGATCACAGTATAACCAAGCTGGAGACCTGCAAAACAAAATATGTCTATAGTAATAAGAAATAGCTAAGTGCACAATGGAATAGACTAATAGTATTTTCTTTACATAGGAAGTCTCATGAATGGAAATGCAATCAAATGATCATACAATGTACTTCATATTCTGCCAAAAAACAATTAGTTCTCAACAAGAAAACATCCACTACTCAGGAAACTGAAGACAAGCAGAATGCAAAACTGAAATATCCTAGAAGGACTAAGAAGTCAGCATGACGCATTCAGAAAAACGTGCTTGCTATCTCATAAATAGAGTTTGAACCTTGGCAAGTACGGTTCTTTTGCATGCCGATGAGTCAGAGTGCAAGATTCTACATCTATGGAAAAAGATAGGCCATTAAAATAAGAGTCATGTGACCCTGCAATAACTGCAACTTATCTAAGCTGCAAGCAGCTCCATGTATCAACTCCTCCGCACACTTAGGCTCACAAATTCATGATTTTTTTTCAAAAAGGGTACAACAACTAGCCACACACTAGCATTGGCTTGGGTCTCGCTTTTCCCCTTGCAAGACTCGTCATATAATACATTATGTGTCAGTTTGAAATCAAGGAAATCCAGTATTTGTTCACTCAACTAGAGAAAGTGCTAATAGTCAAGGCCCTCAAAGACAACTGTGACAAGTGACATGAGGCTAACATGTAGCATAGGCAAGGTCATTTAGGGCTTGTTTGGCTCCACTAAATTTTATTAGAAAAAGTTTAATATGCAGCACGTATTAAACAAGCAACAAATCCAAGCTTTTTGCAAAAGCCAAGAATATAGCTTTTACACACAAAATTTGGCAAACATGGAATTTTTAAGAATCCATCCAAACACAAATAAACTCATTCAAGGTAAATAAGCATGGAATTCAAGACTAGAACATAGAAAACCAAATGTCTAACCCTCTCCTGATAAGTAACCAGATTTGCAATTAGCAAATGGTTAATCAAATTTGATGGCTTATGATGATATGGTTAATCAAATTTGAGTATTTTGCCATTAAGTATACAAGATCACTAAAAAGCAAATAAAATCAAGAACTGAAAAAGAAAAACAAAATGACTGATGCCATTTTGAAGAGACACATGCTTAAAAACCAATGAACATCACCTATTCAAAAACAGATTCCCTCGCTCCAATCAATCTTCTTACCTAATATTGAGCAAGAAATGAAGAGGTGCACTCCCACACCTTTATAGACATGCGCATGCACATGCATATACACACACCTTCAACACACACACACAGTTCCATCAGAAAGAAAGGAGAAAAAAAAAAAAAAAAAAACCACAAGCACACAGATATGCATAAACATAACAAGAGTTTGATGTAGTGCATAGAAAGGAGGAAAAGAGTACCTACAACCTGAGCAGCTCTGGAGAAGGCATAGTTTTGCTGGATATATAGCTCCATAAAATGATTTAAGTGTGCTGCAAGATTGGAATTATAATGCAACATGAGGATCCCAAAGACCCTATAATTTCTATAGCAATTTACTGATTATTTAAAGCATCCCAAATAAATGAATTGCCAATACTAATTACAGCGTTAGAAAAGTAGTTGCAATAATCCAGTGTTAGAAAAGCGATTGCAATAATCCGAATAAAAACCACATGAGGAAACTTGTTCTAGAACTTGAAGGAAATTGGAAACATTAGCAAACTGTAGTGGAATGAATGCCACTCAGCAGTATTAGAACTCATCGGGTCACATGGTAAACTTCATGCTAGATTCATCGACATTCAGTCTGTCCCATGCAATAACAAATGCCATGGTCCAAGTGGCAGCCAGGTAACTGCTATCATAGAATAAAGACAGAAAATAATAAATGCAATCGGTCGAATCTGTAGATTGATTCCTTCTAATACAACCATTGTTCACATTATTAAAAAATTACCCTTGTAAACCCTCATTCTAGAGAGTTCATTGATTTTACACTGCAAATTTGGACTGATTTTACAAGACAAAGCGGAAGAATGAATGAATTAAGAGGAAAATGGTCAGAAAACCAGCACCATGGATTACAGAAAAAAGAAAACATCATTCTACTAGGACACTTGTTAACAGACACCGCATTCAATTTCTGGATGTAGAAATTGCATTTGGCACCTTAATTGTAGATTAAGAAAACATCCACTGGAAACATTCCAATTGAAGGAATGAAATAAGACTGAGATTAGCTATTATAACATGCAGATTCTATCTGTAGACCAAAATACCAAACACAAATGCTTTGTGAGAGGCACAAGCAGTGTCATAAAAGACAAAGTCATATTTTTTTATTAAAAAAAAAAGTGAAACAAAAGCACTAGCAAAGGCAAATAATGTGCTTAGTCAATCAATCATCCAAGAAAGGAATGCTATTCACGAGAAATCATGCCATGATACCTAGGCTGAAGGAAATTGGACTTAGAAATATAATGGTAGAAGTTTTAAATCCTCCGCAAAGTAGCAATGGAATCATACATGCTCTAAATACCATCTCTTCAGTAACCGGAGCCTGAAAGGAAAAAAAACTGATTGATAGCCCTCAAACTCTGGGTAATCTTATGGACATCTCTATATAAGTGGCACAAGTGAGTAAAATCTTGATCATTGATCATTGATCATCATTCATAAGGTATGACCAGGATGGGGGCCTTGATCTTTAATCACCAAAGAAGTGCAATCCTAGCCATCTTCTAGAAAAGTTTTCTTTATAGAATATGACCATTGGTCAGAAGCTTGGTGCTTCATCACCAGATATAGAAATTTTGCACATCATCAACGCATATAGAAGCTCAATGACTTAATGAGTCTAGCTTCCAGAAGTAATAACAATACACTTTTTTCTTTTTTCTTTCTTTTATTTTTCAAATGCAAAACAACAAGAACACTCTATTCTACAGTAACAAATTAATGAGCCAAAAATAGTATAATGAATATGGTAGAAGTAAGGTACAACTACAATAGCATGTTTACTCACCACAAAATATATGCGCCAAGCCATTACATCCGAACCAACTGATTGGATCCGAGAGAAAAGTCTTTGAAAGGAGGATTTTAGGCATTCGAGCAAGCCAACTTTGCTGGGAAACTTATTTTCTTCCCATGAACTCGCTATGAATACGGATTTTGAGACTAATGATCCCATGTACCAGAGAGAAGTCAATGAGAGGGGGAAAACTATGGCTTGCCACTATTCCATCAAAAAAGGCAAAACAAATAAATAAATCAGACAACCTGTATTCCAACATCTCATAATTGCAAACATAGCGAAATCTTAAAGCATTAGTTGCCAGACATCTAAATATAGCAACACTAAATATTTATTGATACGGCACATAGGTTGCCATAGCAGGATCGTA
The DNA here is from genome assembly GCA_035584095.1 of Annona squamosa. Lineage (NCBI taxonomy): Eukaryota > Viridiplantae > Streptophyta > Magnoliopsida > Magnoliales > Annonaceae > Annona > Annona squamosa. The sequence goes on along the minus strand of JAXCLR010000105.1, from coordinate 10,991,264 downwards.
AACTAACACTGGCAATGAAAATCTACAAATCATAATCATACGTACCATACATTTATTTTGCATAGAACAAACGAATTAAAAATTTTGGCATCCACTAACTACAACCAAAGTCTTCCCTAGAAATTCTTTGGCAAATACATAAATCAATAACAAAAAAAAAAAAAAAAAAATTGAAGGAGCAGGAGAATTGCTTCAGTGGATCATGCAGAACGCCGAGGAGCACTGTCTAAGACTTGCAAGACCAATAACACTAGAAGATGCATATCCGTTGTCATTAGCCAATGGAGCATATACAACAACTTTTTCCAAGCAATTATTTCTTTCCTCTCAAAATAATGGAGAAAAGGAGAAAGATCTAAAGAACAATAACTTACAAGGTGATCGCTTCGGATGCCAAAAAGACCAAACATGGATGATGATGCCTGAGAGTTGCTTTTCTGGGGGCACTAGCAAAAATAAATCCTCCACTGAGTACCCGCAAATTTTTCTCGAAAGCCCAGAAAAAGATATATAACATAGAATTCAATTCGTAAGGCCATTTTATCAAGTCGAAAACTTCTATGACTCGGCAATCGATGTTATAAGGCATTCACAAAAACGGGAAGACGATTAAAAAAACGCATTTCAAATTAGAAGGCTGCATAAAAGAAAATGCAAAATTCTGAAATAGCGAGAGAGAGAGAGGGAAAGGGAAAGGGCAAGAGAGAGTGAGGTTGGACATGTTACATTGAGAAGGAGGAAAGTGGCGACGGCGGAGAGGGTAGAAGATACGGCAGCGCATACGAAGCGTCGGATCATGAAGCTTTTGGGGGAGGTGGGAGGGGGAAGGCGGAGGATGAGGGTGGGGGAGTAAAGGACGGCGACATAGAAGAAGGCCATAGCCATGCAAGCGGCCACTGCAGCTGCTGTCGAAAGGGGAGATTCGGCCATTGCAAAAGCGGCGACAGCTGGAGAATTTGTTTCAAGTCGAGATTTTCGAGCGGGCAGCAAAAGCAGGGGAAGGGATGAAGCGGGGGTTGGCTGTTGAGGAGAGGAAGGACGCATTGTCAGTGTCGAGTTGAGCGGAAAAATAAAAATGCTGCTGGTCGGCGTTTGGTGGTTCGCGGGACCTAGCAAACGAGTATGTCGCTGGATTTTATTTTTTATTTTTTTAGCTTGATCACCATAAAAACATTACGGTCGAATTTTAATTTTTTAAAAAAAGTTAAAATGTTTTTCTCGACTTATCGGCCGTTCGCATACTGTTTGAGATTTAATTACAGGGAAAAAAAATTTACCCACAATATTTTTTTCAAATTTTTAATATACTCATAAAATTTCAAAAATAACTTTTATGCTCGTAAAGCTTTATTTTGAATTCCTATATTCATACAATCGAAAGAATCATTAAATATCTAATTGAAAAGACAATTTTACCCTCCTGTAATTTCTTAATTGAAATTACTTAGCTCTATTATAACTTAATTAATGTTGATAAAATATTAATTTATAACATCAAGTAATTTAAATATCATATTAAAGATAAATTATTTCAATTATAAAAAATTTGAAAAGGTAAAATTATCTTTTTAATATAGTAGCTAAATGTTGTTTTGATTGCATGAGTATAATAAAAATTTCATATAAAATATTATAAATATAAAATAAATTTTTAAAACATGGTAAGTATATTAAAAATTAAGAACAAATATTATGGGTATAATAGGAATGTTCCCTTTTTGTTCTTCGAACCAAGCAAGTTATTCGAAACTTAGTTACAAAATGTAAACAAAAGAATCTCAAACTAAAACCCTACAATATTCTCCTAATATATTGAAACAACTCATTCTTTAGCAATATCGTAAAAGAAAGTCATTGAGATACTTCAACTCATAAAAATAGTTCAAATTTATTGAAATACTTCGGTATTTTTTAGTATGTTAAAAAAGTGATAAAATTTTGGATGAAAACTTTTTTTATGTAAAATTTGTTAAAATTGGAAAATGTGACTTGATAAATATAACGATGAAGAGTAAAGAAAATAAAGTTAAAATAAATAGATTAATTTTGTAGAAATAATTTAAAAAAATATAATGATTATACAGAAATATATGAACAAATAATTAAAATATAGTTAAAAAAATTAAAAGTTTTATAATGACATTTTTTTGACGTAAATAAATATGAATCACGATTTGTTGCACCCACGAGCACTAAGGTTAGGTGCTCACAACTGTTCTCAACCATTGATCCTAGTGGGTGGGAGCGGAGCCATTCAATGAAGCGCGCGCACCAAGCTGGGGAAAATGCACAGAAGTCCCTTTCGAGAACGAGAGCAAGCCTCTTTTGCAAAATAGTCGTGGCAGTCTTACCCGTGCTGGTCGACTTCCGCCCCTCTGCCCCGTCGTTGCCGATCCTTTCTGTGCTAACAGCCACTCCTTTGCCTTCATTGAATCGGACCCGCATATGGTTCTTGCCTCTCCTCCTAGCCAATCCTTCCCTCACCGTCGGCCACACCTCTACTCGTTGCATACTAACTTACAAGTCTCGTCCCTTTCATCATCATCTTCTTCTTTCATTATTACACAGCATAAATAGTCACTTTCTTTGGCTTCTTTCAGGAATATAATGGGTGTGTTTCACAATTGATAGAAAATGTCAAGTTGAAATTTTTTAATATAAAATTTTTTGATTCTCCGTAATTATCATATTTTTTAATTATTTGTTCGCACTTTCCTATACAACTACCCTACTTTTCATCATTTTTACACAACTATTCACATAACCAACTTATTTATTTTAACTTTATCATATTTACTACTCATCATTGACCTTATCATCTCACGTAATTTGACAATTTTTACCCTTGAAAATTTTTCATCAAAAGTTTTATTCATTAACAAACACACCTAATGTTTCAAACGATCAAAATGGAAAACTCCTTGCATGTCAAAAAAAGAGGAAACTTCTTGAAACAAATTTAATACAAAGTTTTCTGATCTACATGCATTGGTTTTAAACTCTTGTCAACTTCAAACAATCTACCCTATTTGATTTGATACCATTTATCTGGCCAAAAAACAAGGCATTCAAATTAGATGTGGCCATTAAAATATTATCATGTCATATATGAAAAACTAGAAACTATTTCAATCTAAAAATTTGTTTTGTTTAGGTTCTCCAAATGGGTAAGTCATACATTGCTAAATCCTCTACTCTTTCCTCCGCCGGTTTCTCTTCTACATCATAGTGGTTGTTCGTCTCCCTAGTCCCTCCCACGTCGCTTTCATCATTGACAGAAATTGAAGATTTTCTCAAAAATGAAGCATAAAACCCAAGAATTGATGTAGGAAAATTATCTACTTTTTAAGCTCAATGCCAATGATAGGTTCTTTGGGGGGATTTGAGTCTTTTGAATGAGGAGTTGAGGATGGCTCTAATATATAGTACTAATAATAATGTGTCTAACTTAGCATATTAGGTGGCAAATTAACTAGTTGATTGTTGAAATTTTCACAGCAGAAATTCATGGGTAAATTTTTTATTTTTAGAAAATAGAAGTAGAAATTAAGAATTGGTTCTCCTCTAGCAAGTGGGCCCCAAGTCCCAATAAATCCAAAAGATTTTTCCAAAGATTTTCTCATTTCAATTCCTTCCATTTCACCAACCGAAGCTAGCTCGGTTGGTCGCTGACTGCGGCGCAAAAATGCGTGCGGTAGTCGGTGTAGGTTTCGACGCTGTGGGCGGATTTTCGGTAAAATATACGTGGGAGCAATAGGTCTCCCGGATGGATGGTGTGTGGGAGCGGGTGGTCTCCCAGGTGGTTGTTGGAAGCTGTGTCTTCCTTATTCTTTCGTGGAACTGTATCTCCAGACTTCTTTGGGAAAGATGTGTTCCTTATATTTGTAAAAATGTCTCAGATCTTCAAGTATAATATGTGTTGAAATATATGTAATTGTACCAATAAAAAAAAAAATTCCTTCCATTTCCATATGTTGTTATAAGTTTCCCTGGCAAGCATGCGTTACACTAGTCCAGTGAGATGTTACTGTAAGAGAAGGTTATAAAAAGGGAAGCAAATAACTAAGAAGAAAACAAAAATTTAGGATAAGAAACCTTGTGCAAGAGAGATTTTGGGAAGAGAGAGGTAGCTTCCAAAAATAGGATTTTGTTTCTACAAGGTAGGTAGGTAGGTATATATTTTATTATTTATTGAGCAATTTTATAGAAAATTATTGAAAGTTATTGTTAATAGAAATTTGAGAAATTTTAGTGATATTCAAAAATCTTTGTTTGTAGTCTCCATGCATAGAATTATATATATATATTTGTGTTAAATGGTGGGGTTTAAGAATGATAATTTTTTTAATATTGTTAAATCCACAAATAGTTAATATTAATTCTCAAATTAGATCTATATGAATAAAACATGGGTGCCGAGTATAATTTTTCTGAAAAAGAAAAATCTGAAAATATCAATTTAAGGGCGCCGTGCCCAACAGAGAAATGGAGAAGGAAAAACCGGCGTTTTTTCCTGCCTCTAAAGTTGCTTTTTTCTATTTTTCTTATGTCACTTTCTTTATTTTAATATCCTCTAAATTTTTTTGCACCAATGCTATAATCTCCTTAAACACTTGGATATATTAAGCGACATTATCCAACTTATATGCCAAGTTCTGCTTTAATCTTGTAATACCCCTGCTTAATTCTCTCATACACATTTTGCATCTAATTTGTTGTCTTCTTATTCCAACTATTTTTCCTAAATTGTCATTCAATATCATTACTATCATCTACTTGAGCTTTGGCTATTGAAAAACTTCAGTTTAATCTGCGCATAAACATAATATATAGAAAAGTTAAGAAAATTACTCATTAATGAACTCTAAAATAAAGTAGATTTTTTTTAAAAAAATGTCGTTTTCAAATCTGAAAATTAGAAAAAATATTAATATATAAACCTGAAAATTATAAAGTATTAAATACTCATTAAATATTTATATATTAAATATTTCCAAATCTGAAAAATGTAAAATGCTTTTCTGAAAATATATGTAAACTAAAGTATATGTTTTATTTTTATGCGAAGATGGAAAGTTCAAGGCTCCAGGTATAAAAATAATCATATTTTTGGTATTTTCGTAATTTAAAAAAAAATTAAAAAATTAATTTTCATTTACAAAATCACATATCAAGGACGAATAACAATGACATTCATGGATCATCAATATAGTATTGCATGGACTCGAAAGCACTATTAAATATTAATATATTTATTTTATAATCTGAAAAATAAAAAATATATTAATGATCCAAAAAATTTGTGAAAATAGAGGTAAAACATAGATTTCATTGTTATGTGAAGGCAAAAAATTGAAGCAGAAAAAATTAATTTTTCTGCATTTTTGGAATTTTTATTTTCAGAAAATAAAAAAAATCTAAAATATAAAAATTACAGATTTATCACAATACTGTAATGAAATTAACAAATCATAAGCAAATCTAAGGTTTTAAGTCATTTAAATGAAAAAATCTTACCTTTTATGATTTTTTTCTCCAAAATGGGTTCTTCCCGCTAGATCTGAAATCGCAACAAAAATAACTCGTTTTTATTCAAATCGATAATTCAATTATGGTCGATTCTGCCTCCTCTTCATGCTAATATGATGATTTTGGAGAGAAATCGACCATTTTAGGGTTTTAATCCCTTTTTTTGCAATTCAGAAAAAAAAAATTTCCCCCAAATCGCTAGACTTGTGATGTAAATATGATTTTTTCCTGTTTTTTGTTTGGATTTGATCGAAAATGGTGCAACATTATAATTGAGATTTTAGAACATCAAAACAGATGCAATATTGGGCGAAATGGAGGAAACAACAGCAAAACAGATGCATATATATGAACTCGACATGGGTAGACTGATACACTCGACACAAACTAGGGGTGGGAATCGTGCCCCGCCCCGACCCTGTTTAATACCGGGGGGCGGGTCAGGATTTTGATGATTTTAAAGAAATGCAGGGCGGGGCAAAATATGGGTTTTTTATAGGGTAGCGGGGCGGACTACCTGCTGACCCGTTTTCTGATATTTTACATTAAAAAGAAAAACCTCGTTCAATGCTAATTTTTATGTTTTATTTAATTATTTATATTTACTTTGACTGATTAATAATAGATTCAAGCATATAGTAGTTAAATTTAATATAAATTTGTCTTTATACTTGATAGTTTTATAAATTTTTAAAAATTTCTTACTTGACCCGCAATTTTTTACCCAACCCGTTGACCCGATACCGACCAGAATTTTGTCCCGAGACCTTGTAGAAAAAAGTAAGGGTTAAACTGACCTTGTCCCGACCCAGTATAAAATAAGGGTTAAACAAGATTTTTTAAAATGAGGGTCAGGGTTGGGCACACCCTGACCTGCCCTGACCCACCCTGAGTTCCAAGTTCAGTAAATGTACTTGCCTTATTATCCCACCCTTGCAGTTGTCTTCCATTAGTTGCTTCGTCATCCAAACGGTTGAAACTATTAAAAAAATACTTTACAAAACTCAAAGTAAAATCCATTGCCATATTTTTGAAATTTTAAAATATAATTTTTATGCAAATAAATAATTTTATAACTAATTTTAATATCTAATACATATATGAATGTTGGATGGAATATTTATGGTACGAGATTTTTCATTATCGAAAACATTCTTTATATTTTTAATATAATTTTTTAATTTCGAATTCATATCGTTACCTTCTTATTTTATTTCTTCATTACATTTAGGTAGCTTGTATCCAAAATTAGTTCTAATTAACTTATTGATATGTAATGATCACTTCAATTCAAAACGTTCAGTGTAACCTACGTAAAATGATTTGCCATATCCATACCGTTTAAAAACATTATTGTTAAGCATATAAATAATTTTAATAAATTATATATCATTTTAACACAAATGATTATAAATGTTCTCAGCGAATTCCAATCCACCTAAATATTTATTTAAAGAATTTAAAATGATCTCTAGGATCATCATAAAATGAAAATAAGTGAACGGTATGTTAGTCAATATAAGTTGGGCTCAATTTTTGAGAAGAAATGAGATAAAAAAAATGCAATGATAAATATTGTAAATAGAATTTTTTATATTAAAAAGTTAAGTTAAAAAATAAAAAATATATTGAGAATTAAAAAAGCTATTTTGATAATGAGATTATACGTTACCTCTCAGGATTTTGGATCCCTTGGAACACTGTGAATGTTATTGCATATTAGAGCTAAGTTTTTACGACTTATTTTCTTTATAAATAAATATAGTATAAAAATATTTTCATTGTGCTGCTATATGATTGCAATTTGCATGATCCTGCTAATCCCCAAACTAAAAACTGTTGTATTTAAGGCAAAGAAAATTTGGATATAAATAGGTCTGCAACAGGTTTGGTTTCATCAATTTTCAACCAGTAACCTACTGTTCCAACCTGAGCAGGTTGTAAACCCCAAGTTTAACTTTTTCCATTTAGAAAGTAGATTGGTTTAGGTTACGGATAATATAAAGTATAGGGTAATGATTTAAAAATTACCATGAGTATGGAGGCTACATGCTTATTTTTAGTTTCTTAATTTGAAAATATTTTTCTTAAATTCTAAATGATTTGTTATGTTTATTTCATCTATATTTATTTATGATTCCAAAGATCATATGTACTACGAACTTTTATAACTATATTCATACTATAAATTTTTAAAATTTATATTATTACTTTGTCAAAAGATGCTATCTTTTACAAAATCTAAATTTTCGATGAATATTTCTTTTAGCTGCATAATAAAACCAAATGTGTTAAGCATGATAAATAATTTAGATTTTAAAGTTTAAAAATTAAGAGTAAATATGGAGCCTTATTGCTTATGATAATATTGAATCGTTACCTTAAAATATAATACATTAGAAAAAATAATCATACAAAATCGAACTATATTCATGGTTTAAAAAGATTAATTTTTAATCTTAATATAAGTATTATATTTTAGGATTAATTTAATCGAATAAAAATCTTTTACATGTTACGCACTTATTAACATAAAATCATGTATGCTACAATCAGACTGGGGCATAGACATATTAAAAAACTAAATTTTTATGAGTAAGTATTATTTGACATCGGCGACACTAGCAGTTATTCAAAGTAAACTGTAAAAAGGGATTTATTTGGCATATGTTTTCTCCATCCAAGTCATATTTTATTTATATATATATATAAGTGGCAGATCGAGTACATGATCTTGTGAAATTAAAATACATATTTCTTTCACCATGTACAGGAGATAATTAAGTACTAGAAAAAGGCAGATTGTGCCGCCCTTATTGCTTTCGTAATCTTCTCTCGCCGTTTAAGCTCTGCATTCCACAAGCAGCAAGTCAGAAAACAGACTTGTTATCTTTAGCACACATGCATCCATTCATATAAGGTATATTCAGTAATAAATAAAACTTTTGGTAAAAAGTTTTGAAGAGTAAAAGTTGTCAAATGATGTGATATGATAGAGGTAATTATAGGTAATAAAAAAGATAAAATTAAAATAATAGGTTAGTTGCGTAGTTCTTTGTGTATAAATTATTGAAAAATAGGGTAGTTGCATAGAAAATTATGAAAAAATAATTTAAAAATATAATAGTTATGAAAAATAAAAAGTTTTAGATTGAAAAGTTTTAACTTGACATTTTTTAACCAATGTCAAACACACCCATAATCTTTATATATGCTGCACTCAAACTGCTTGGATTTATTAAATTACATTTCAAGGAATACTGTATGCGAGCCACAATTTCATGTCCCAAAAATGTACGGTCAAACAATATTATGGGCAATCCAATATTCCAAGCCCCAAAGCATACGAATGTGGAATAACTAAACAGAAAGTTATCTATCAAAAGATTTAAAAACCCATCAACATCTATCATAGCTAAAAACTATCCCCAGAAAAAAAAATTCAAAACCCATCGACATCTATTATGGCTTATAAGAAAGGTGTCTCTCCAATGCATTCAGGCTCAATGCACTTGGTGCATTTTGCCTTTTTTATTTTTTTAAAATTTTTTGAACAACTATTAATTTAGGTATATTTGATATGCATATCATTTTTTGCCATTTTAGAGCTTTCTAGATATTTCTTTTGACTTTTTTAAAATCAATGACATTTTTATAATCCATAAATTATAAGAATCCACTTATTTTAAAAAATAAAAAATCTAAAAGTCTCTAAAAATGATAAAAATTAATACACGTGTTAAATATACTTAGACTAATATTTTATAAAAAAAAATTTAATAAAATAAAAAATTTTGTACTTAGGTGTACTGAAGCTAAGTACCTCCTGGGGCATTGTATCATGACTTTATAAAAAATCCCTCAAAATTGATGAAGTTTTGGCAAGCCATATGCATTTTTTTAAAAACTATTAAAGCAATCAAATGCTATAAACCTCTGTATATGCCATCAAAACTTGTCAAATGTGTTTAAACTATTTTTGAAACCAATCTAATCATTGGGTAACAAGATGGAGTAAAATTCAAACCCTTAACATTTGTTACATATGCTCGGAGGTAAACCAGTGAGGCTAAACCCTAGTCACAGTTGTTCCCAACCTTAAAAAAACATAAAATCATTAAAAAGAAGTTATCAAAAATCCCATGATATATATAATGGAACTCATAGATGATATATAGGGCTTAATGGAATTGGTTCTTGGTTCTTGGTTTGGACTCTTTATTTCTACTAGCTATGATACTTTTGGTGAATGTAAATGCCCCGTTAAGTTACAAGTGATTTCTTTACAAACATTTGTAAGAAACGATGTATACAAATGATTTCCTTTTCAAATTTTTGGAGTTTTTTTTTACCATCTAAACCACATAAACTATAAACTAACATATATATATATTTTTTTAAAATCAACTGATATTTTCAAACCAGCTTGAAATCCAAGAATTTCAAATTGGTCCAAAAAAATATTTAAAATGAATCGACTACTCTTGTATATAAAAATTTAAAATAAATATATACAAAAATTTAAAAATGATAAAACTTGGTTGATAAAAAAATTTTCAAAGAAATAAAAAATTATGTTTTTTGACTGGTCTGAAATCCAAATTTCAAACCGATAGGAAAAGATCGATACTCATATTTAAAATACCCAAAATTACTTTGGTTGAAAACTCACATGTTATAAATATTTACCATTAATTAACGGTGACTAAAAAATGGCTAAAATTGAGAATAAATGTAATATATAAAATTTTAAAATGTTTGACTTTTAGTCATAAATGTTGGAAACAATGTTCAAAATAATTTAAATTGACCAAAACTTGAGTTTTGATGATTAACAAGAACTTATTTGAGAA
>JAXCLR010000105.1:10944458-10980782 GCA_035584095.1 Annona squamosa | reverse complement strand
TTTAATATAAATTTGTCTTTATACTTGATAGTTTTATAAATTTTTAAAAATTTCTTACTTGACCCGCAATTTTTTACTCGACCCGTTGACCCAATACTGACCCGAATTTTGTCTCGAGACCTTGTAGAAAAAAATAAGAGTCAAACCGACCTTGTCCCGACCCGGTATAAAATAAGGGTCAAACAAGATTTTTAAAAAAGAGGGTCAAGGTTGGGCACACCCTGACCCGCCCTGATTCCCACCCCTAACACAGACCCATCTCGGCAGATACTGTTCAAAACCCTAACCTTAACCTGTTTCATACGTGTATAGTGTATAAGTACCACCGATTCCAATTTGATACCCCCATATAAGGTCTAATACATCCATTTTCGGAACCATGGAAGCATGGCTGGGGACAAGGAAAGGAGCAGCAACAGGAAGGCGTCAGGGATGGTGCTAAAGGGACAAGTTTTCGTTGAATCTAAAAGGGTGGGAGTTGGTTGGCATGAGTTGGGCACTTGAAATTGCCATGACTGTTTTGAAAAAAAAAGGATGGCTTATATTTTGGACAGGGACCTATGTGTATTTTCCCCAGCCTCGAGATGTGCACACTTCATCTAACAACTTAGCTTTAGTACCCCAGGATCAACGATTGAGAATCGCCGCGAGCACCTAGCTTGAGTGCTCACAGGTGTAAGAGATCGCAATCCAATAAATATAACCAAGATTAAAAGGCCCGTTATTTCATGCACATTGATGCACCTAGCTTCGTTGTGCCTAGGTGCAATTACTTAATTTTATTTTTTTGAAAATTTTTTACACAATCGTTAATTTAAGTATATATAATAATTTTTACAATTTTTAAAGTTTTTTAGATTTCTTTGGATTTTTAAAACCAGTGACATATTTGTAATTTTAAATTACTAAAAATGTTTTAAAATTCCAAAAAATTTAAAAATCTTAAAAAATAGATAAAAGTGATACACATATTAAATACTCTTAGATTAATAATTATATAAAAAATTTCAAAAAATAAAATAAATATACTCGGGTGCATTTAGGCATCATCGAGATTAAAAGATACTCCGATAATAATTACATTTCTCATTGCTAAAGACACAAAAGATTTCCCAACTATGTTAACCCTAATAATACTTGTCTGTCAAGCGTACCTAAGTTGAAAGATATCTGTAATTTTAGGTTTGTAATAAAAAAAACCTCAGGCCTTTCACATTCCATATATACATGGAACAAGTCAATCTAAAATGTTTTGTATACAACTAGACTAATATGCACCCAGATGCACTTAGCTTCAGTGCACCTGGGTGTATTTAACCAATTTTTTTGAAAATTTTTAAATACAATTGTTAATTTATATGTATTTAATAGTTATATCAATTTTTACTAATTTTGGAGATTTATAATGTTTTTGAATTTTTTTAAAATAGTGGTAGTTTCATAATTCGTAAATTCAAATTATGAAATTGTTATTGATTTTAAAAAATTCAAAAAAATGTACAAATCTTCAAAATTGTTAACCATTAGTATACATGTTAAATATATTTAGATCGTCACACCAATGAAACAATTTTCAAAAACAAAATATAAAAAGATTAGTTTTTTTTCACCAGGGTGCACTAGATCCGTTCTCGAGTAATGTTGCTCCAGGCTTCGAATGCAGCACATCTCAACCACCCATCACCGTTCAATTCAATCACCAGCCATCGAAATACAAAGCCTCCATCTTTTCCGTCAAAAAAGATGGACAGATTCGCCAATGCCGTGAAACGCACGGTTCCGATGATGATGATCGCGCGTCAGCTCCGGGCAGGACTAGATTTTGGCGGTGGTCGTGTGCCGCCCTTGATTTTTTCTTTTAAATTTATGGCACCCGGAACTTTTCAAAATTTAAACTTTTTCAATCTCATCAATATTTTATTTTTAATTATTTTTTCATATTCTCTTATATAATGCATGTTTTGAAAGTAATAAAAATTTTTAGATGAAAAGTTTTTAAATTGTAAAAAAAATAATAAAACATGAATAATAATAAAGTATAAAAAGAATAAACTTAAATTAAATAAGTTAATTGTATAGAAATGATTGAAAAATAAGATAGTTGTATAGAAATATATAAAAAATAATTTAAAAAGTACTTATTAAAAATAAAAAGTTTTAAATTAAAATATTTTTTTATTATCGAACGCGCCTATAATAAGCATATTTTTCTATCATTTATACATAACTACTTATATAACTAATTTATCTATTTTAACTATTAATTAGTATATCTTCCAATCATTTTTATATAAATACCCATATAACTAATCTATCTATTTTAACTTTATTATTTTACTTTTTATCATTATTCATATTATATTACATTATTTTATTTTATTTTAAAAAATTCCATCAACAACACACTTATTTTTTTTTATCAAAATGTGCCTAAAGTTGTCTTTGTTATTGATGATTAAGTTATTTTTGCTACATAGCAAGATTTATATTGTTGGTCATATATACTTTTAATTTTAAAAACTTTTAAAAATATAAAATGTCGTTGTGATTAATCTTTACCTAAGCTTGTATCTCAATAAAAAAATTATACATAAATGGATATGTCGGGTAAAGATTAAAATCATTTTTTCCATATTACGTTTTAATCATTTTACGTTTTTTCTATGATTAACTTATTTTTAATTATACTTTATTTTTTCAATTATCTTATTTACTTTGAATTTATCATTTTTACTTTTCATCCCTGCCATATCCATCCATCTTGCATTTTAAAAAACTTTTCCACCATTTCTTATAACTTCCCAAACTTTTCGTCGAAATATTATTCATTAACATTTTTATTTTTTAATATATGCCTCTTCGCACGGTTCTTCTTACTTGCTCCGCCGGCAAACCGAGGCGTCTTCCTTACTCGCCGACACGCACTTCTCGATCCAAACTCATCTGGCTTCCGCAGCTAAGAAACAAACCGCACTTCTCACGATTTCAACCCCTCCAAAGCCCCAAGTTTCCACCTTCTCGTTCGTAATCGTACCTCAAAGATCCACTGCTGCAGTTTACTTCTCCCCATCTCCAAACCCTAATCTCTGGTGCCTTTTCCTTGAATTCATTGCTTCCAGATTTGAGGGTTCATTTGATCCAGCATCAGCCATTGTGAATTTTCCACCGTCGTCCGATGGCGAAGGAGTTCAACGTCCCGCCGGTCGTGTTTCCTTCAGGCGGGAACCCCAGCACGAGCGGCGGGCCCCACCAGCGCCGCGTCCCCACCGCTCCGTTCCAACCCCCTCGCCCGGCCGGAAACCTCCCTTTCATGTCCTTCGACATTGGATCAGCCCCCTCCACTTCCTTCTCCACCCCCGTATTCGGCTCCGCCGGTGTGCCCTCCGGCTCGCTGAGCTTTGACGAGGAGCCCCCTCTACTCGAAGAGCTTGGCATCAATACCCGCCAAATCTGGCGGAAGACCATCTCGATCCTCAATCCTTTCAGAGTCAATTCCAGCCTCCACGAAGACGCCGACCTCTCCGGGCCCTTTCTCTTTCTGATGGCTTTCGGCCTCTTCCAGCTTCTTGCGCACAAACTGCACTTCGGTATCATCCTCGGGTGGGTCACCGTTACGGCTCTTTTCTTGTATGTTGTTTTCAACATGCTCGCCGGCCGCCACGGAAATCTGGATCTATATCGTTGCTTCAGCCTCGTTGGGTATTGTATGCTGCCGATGGTTATATTCTCTGCGGTGTCGCTTTTCGTGCCGGGAGGTGGTATGTTGATTTTTGGGCTTGGGGCATTCTTCGTGCTTTGGTCGACGAGGGTCTGTACAAGGCTTCTGGTTGAACTAGCGTCGTGTGGGGAAGAACACAGAGGGTTGATTGCCTACGCTTGCTGGCTCATCTACATGCTGTTTTCACTGCTTGTGATTTTCTAATTTTGGTGAGTGTATGCTGTTGAAATTGATGGACTCAATTCACGATATTGTGGTTCTTTTGGTCTCTTTGCATTTCGTTATTCTTCCTCTATCTAGTTTGTGATTTTTGTTAGGTCTAGAGAACACCCGGCAATCTGGCACGGTGCTTTGTGAGGAAATAATAACCGCTTCGACCAATTTTTTTCAAGCGGTTGAAGATTTTTCTATGGAAAATTTGAAAACGATAGTCATCGTTCAAATGCGTGTATTAGATGAAAATTCTAATTCTATCTTGAGATGGAAAATTATTTACAAGTATAGATTGAACGTTTCGCTTAATTACACAGACGGTGATTTGACAGATTGTGTAAAATGCTTCTCTTAGAAGTATTAAAAGTAAGTGGCAGACAACGTCTCTGAGTTAGAATTGGCTATCACTGTCATGGAAAATAAATATGCTTTTTCTTTAAAATTTTGGTTTTTTGGTTTGCTGGCTGATTAATTTAGTTTGTCCTATCCTACCTTTATATTAGTTCAAATCAGAACGTGATTATTATGTGCAAAATTTCTCTATAGACGGACTATCAACTTGAGTAGCAATTGTATATGGCTCTTTGCCATCCAGCCTGATGGCCAGGCTCGTCAAATGAACATAGTCAGCAACTTACGGCGATTCAAAAGGTTGTCTTGATAGGATGGAGTATTGATAATTGCATCAATTATACGAATTCTAGTGTTCTCAACAAAAAGGATAGGCTATGGGACTGTAGTTAACATAAAACATTCATTCCCCCAAATGACTAGATTCTAGTTTTGGTTTGAACTCTGCTTGAAGAGTACAAGCAATCCAATATGGACTTGAATAATTTATCCCCGTCAATAGTCAGACTTCTTTAACATTTTAAGAACAGGTCATCGGTCATCCATGGTCTTAACCATTGATCCTGTAGCCATCCCCATTTATCAAGAGTGATATGAGGTGATAGGGGTTTGAACATTATAGGTAATTCACTATAATGGATAAATTGCTCTACTGTCCTTATTATCAAGTGTCTACTTTCCAAACAAACAATCTAGTGGTGATAACCATCTCTTTGAAATGATTTTTGGTTGTCAGCAAATTGAAAGTGTTACTTCATTATTCAAACTCTAAGGTGGTGGTTGCAGACTTGCAGTTGTTTGATCGTGAACTTTAACATGAGCAGCAGTTGGTGTGGGCCATTTTGATGTCCAATTGGACCTGTTTATTAACGACTTATTAGATACATTAGGTCATGCTCTCAATTAGTGTAGCAGCCACATGATTATCTGATCAAAAAATTTTGACCTTTGTGTTGTTATTGTATGGCCATCATTCTAGACTGACTTTGATATCCGAATGGCTGTGGTGGGCCCATCTAATAACTTTAATGACTTGGATTCATGTTCTGTTGGCAACCCACATGAATTAGGTTGACTTGATAGTTGGCAGCCATGAAACATAAAATTTCTATGCATGAAGTTTTGTTAGTCTTTACCTCATTTTTACGCATTGTAATTGGAATGAATATGAATTTGAAGACTGAGGGTGTGTTTGGGAAGTGATAAAATTTTTAGATTTGGATAAAAAGTTTTTGGTGTAAAAGTTTTTAAAATGAGAGAAAACAACGTAACGTGACAGGGGTAATGATAAGATATAACGAGAATAAAGTTAAAACAGATGATTAGTTGTATAGGTAGTTATGTAGAAATGATTGAAAAGTAAGATAGTTTGTATAGGAAAATGTGAAGAGATAATTAAAAAATAGAATAGTTGTAGAGAGTGAAAAATTTTGTAGTTAAATAAACACACACTCTATTTTGTAGTCAGTTTCTTAGGGTGTGTTTGTTTGGGGCAAAAAAGTGTCAACTAAAACTTTTCAATCTAAATTTTTTCACTATCCATAATTACTCTATTTTTAATTATTTTTTCACATTTTTCTATACAAACTACCATACTTTTCAATCATTTCTACACAATTACATATATAACTAACCTATCTATTTTAACTTTATTCTTTTTACTCATCATTATCCCTATTATATCACATCATTTTTTATTGATTTGACAACTTCTACTTCAAAAACTTTTCATCAAAAGTTTTACTTCCAACAAAATATACCCTTAGTATGATACTTTCTTATCATGCAATGTAAGATTTTTTTGGAAAGGGTTACATGTGTTGCTGATTGGCTGTTTGGTAACAATTTTTTTTCCCCTTTGTTTTCCTTTGGCCTTGACATATCTGACACAACCAATCAATACTGATCTTATTTTGTAGAGAAAATTACCATCTCCAGAATTCCAGGTCAAGATTTTGTAGAGGAACTTACCATCTAAACTGCACTTTAGTTTTATTTCACTTCACAAAACTCATCATACTCCTATATGCATAGATTCATTGCCATGCATATTCTTGAGCTAGTGAACTATGGAAATACCTTAGCTTTTATCTCATTGCTCTAGAATTCTTTGCATTCCTTTTTGCATACATGGATCCATTCCATGCATATGCTTTAGCTTAGTCCACTAGTGTTGGTGTTTACTATGTTTGTCATTTTATACCTGATGCATGATTGTCATGCTCCTTTGATTGTCAAATGGCTCGGCAGGACAACTAAAACTATGGGATATGAGATTTTTGTATGTATTTCTTGGCAAGTCAATAAAGATGTTGAAGCTTTGATGCGAATTGTCTGTAGTGTTGGTCCTTTTAGTGAATTATCAGTCTCAAATCACTTGAAGAAACACCATATTCATATGATTAATGGTCTGCGAAAATGGATAAATGAAATAATTTATTGCATTTCTCACCTTTTATTGCGCATTCCTTATATATAACTTGATTGCTTGAGCCTACTGTGGGCTTAGTGGTGGCAGGGAACTGGACAATTCGTATTAAGCATACAGAAGGGATCTGAGGGAGGCCACAATGATGTGGGATACACTTTTAGTTGCTGATCCCTTTAACATTCTTTTAATTGGATATGCTTTATGATAGTCAAGAATATTAATGGTGGGTGAATAAGCCTATCTGAGTTACACTCTTCTGAGCTAAGGCATGACTTGTATTTTGTTCAGGCTTTGCTATTTGTGCTCATCCTAGTTATTGGATGTTGAGCTTGGCTTGAAGCTCCTGAACTGTGCTTGAGCTTGAGTAAAAATCACTTGTGCTTTGTTTTCACCAAAGAAAAGGAAAAACAAGATGTATGTTGATCATAATGGATGCCTTATTCTAAATACTTAGATTCGGTCACACAAATTTTCTTATTTCATTCCTTCATCATAGTACATGACATAGTTAAAATGTCTCTTCCAGCATGTACTGCACTACTGCCAAATTCCCTCACAGAAAAGCCTACTTTGAAATCAAGCATCGTGAAGACCTCTTCTCTGTAATTTCGCAGGGGAAATGACACAGTCAGCCAGATTAATTTAAATGTTCTCAATGGAAAATTAATTGAACTGACAGCCTGTTTAATGCATATTTCACTTTTATCCTTATAACATCAATATCTGATAATAATACATATGATAAAAGTTGCTGGCAGTTGTAGATGTGCCTGATGGTTTCTTCCTTTTCTTCTTCTTCTCCTTTTTTTTTAAATTTTTTTTAAAAGTTTTTAAAGGGTCCTGAAAATGGATGCCCGCTAAAAAATGATACACAGAAGGCTAATTTAGTTAAGTGTACATTTTCCAGTACATGTGCATCAATTTACTCCAAGACGAAGCTTCTACTATTTTTGTTCCTCCTTAAGTAAATCCATGTTTATTTTATAATTTGATTAATTAGAATGATGTTCAAAATTGGGAAGCTTTGGGCTTGTTGCATTATATTTTAATTTTCTGCAGGCTTATGTATCAATTTAAGATGCTTTTTGTTAGTGCTGAAGTTTAGTGGATTATTCATGGTTGACGATTTCATCCCACTCTATTTTTTGAATCTGATTATGCAAACTAATAGACATAGTTGACCAAATTTTTTATTTTTTCCTTTTTGTCTTTTGGGCTTTGGATTGGTGGCAACCAATGAGCTGGTGATAAAGGTCCCCAGGTAACACAGTTCGGATACACTTGAGATTGGACAGGAGGACTACAGTTCTGCTGCTGTAGTTGGTTCTTTTTTCCAAAACAAATGTGGAACCAACTTTTAGTAGACCTAATATGCTCTTCTCCGTTGATCCAGCAGATGCAGGGAAATTAGACTGCGTGAAAAAGTTTGTTATGATGATGTGGATTGCCATTGGCATAAGAAGAAACACAAGATAGTCATGGTATGTGGGTGATCTGGGCTTCCACGTTCCTTGTTGCAAGCTTTTCTGCTTTGTAGGGGAATGTCTCACTTATCGTAT
The DNA here is from genome assembly GCA_035584095.1 of Annona squamosa. Classification (NCBI taxonomy): domain Eukaryota; kingdom Viridiplantae; phylum Streptophyta; class Magnoliopsida; order Magnoliales; family Annonaceae; genus Annona; species Annona squamosa. Next base: position 10,972,510 of record JAXCLR010000105.1, on the reverse strand, counting down.
TTGTCCTCTAGGAATACTTCTATGAAACTGAGTTTCATAGAAATAGTTTCGTGGAACTCTTTTCATTTTTGAAATGTTGATCATTGATGGAAAATTTAATCTATTCATTGTATTTAACAACATTTGTTTAGTTAGAAAATCAAGTTTCATTCCAATCCAATATGTAGATGGGTCACATTTGCTCAAAAATGGGTGCATTCATATGTAAATGATGAAAAACATTTAGATCCATTCACACATGTATTAGAATGTAACAATACTTTGTAAGATCATTTATTTATATATCATTGCTATTTTAGATGGTTTAGATGTTGGAAAAACTATTTTAAAGTTGATATTTTAATATCGAACCATTTTATTACGTTGATTTTACACATTTATAGATGTGACCCATATACAGTGAAATTAAAGAATAAAAGGGTTTTTAGGATACTATAAATGATGGTAAATACAATAGATGAAGTGAATTTTTTATCAACCATTAAAATTTTAAAAATAGAGGGGGTTTCATAGAAGCGTCCCCGTCTGTCTGCAGCTTCATTTGCTTCGGTTTTTAACTTGACGTGTTTCATTTTTTATTTTTTTTTTTAAATACTGATTTTGCTTTCTGCTTCACTAGTTATAGCTAGGATTTAACGCAATTGGTGATGGGGTTAATCTGTCAGGATTTAATTTTAGTTGTGTTGCCTTACTGGTAAGATTATGTGAGATAGAGCTGTATGTAGCTAACTCATTGATGAATTGTTAATGATATGCTAAAATTCCTTGGCAAAGGTGGAAGCACATGAATGAATGACTGTTATTTACACAAAGGGATTTAATGCAGTCCTTTTAAATTCTTGGCAGCAGTACACAAAGTAATGGAATATGATGTGAATGGGATAGAAGGGATTGAACGAAGAGGGTGGTATGTACACCAACTAATGGAATATGATGTGAATGGGATGGAAGAGATTGAATGAAGAGGGTGGTATGTATTGGGAAATAAAAAATTATATTGGGATTGAAAAAATAGTATTGGAAATGCAAAAGTAAGGTTGCAGTGTATTGTAAAATGAGATTGTATTGGAAACCAAAATAGTTTTGTTTGTGACTAGGAAACTCATCCCACTCACGTACTTTGTATGTTGCTGAATAAGCCAACATTATTTTCGTATCATGTCTTATTAGGTTATTATCATTTATTAATTTAATAACTTCATACGCTAGATATAATATTATCTTACTATGTTTTTTCGATGGAAGTTATCTTACTATGTTAATGTATATTATGTGCTGATTAAAGTAAAGTTCTTCTATAAGATGATATTGTGGAATGTATTTTGACGTTTGATACAGTAGTCAGATCGACCTACTAGTTCAAGTCATGATTGCATTTTTTTTGTACAAAGATGTGACAATTACCTCCTGCTTTCTTTTTTCCATTTTGTAATGCTTAATCGTTCATCTTGAATGTCTTCAGTGGTATAACATGTGGGATGTGTGCACGTTGATCCTAGCTTCATGTGCCAACAGGAGTAATCTACTGTAATTGAAAAAAAAATCTTCTTCCCGGAGATTTTACAACATTATTTTAATAATGTTTTCAGATAATACATTGATATGTTATTTTGGTGGCTTATCCAACAGGAGGCCACCTCCCTAACGGTAACCTCTTGCCCACAGTCGAGGCAGATGGATGTAGTTGAGAAAATTTGGAGTTGCAACTGGTCAAGCAAGCGAAGTTAGGCCGTGGGGAAGTGCTTTTATACTGGCATGTTTGGATTGTCTCGCCTGTGCTGCTTTCAAAACTTCTGAAAGTCTATGGTGGCCCGTGTGATAAGTCCAACTTCAAATCAATTGTTGACTTCGAGAGAATTTTCGTTCGGGTTGTCAGATGCTTGCAAATGATTTGAGTCCCTTTCGGATTAATTTAAAAAATGTTTATGATGAGCAATAGCAGCAGCAAGGGGATGTTGTACGCTTTCACACTGATTGATCTTGCACGTCATTTGTAATTTAAAAAAAAAATATTCTCCTTTTTTCTCCCTCCTTAGTCCATGTTGGCTATGCCAAAGAGGCTTTTGATGTTAGTTGCAGTTTCATCCACTGGATTTTCAGAGACAATCATGAACAGGTCGACAATTAAACACTCCTAAATAATATTATTATATCATCAGGTTAGCGTTCACTATATTTAGACAATATTAATGGTGGTCATGGAAATCTTGAGAACTAATTTTGTTTTTATCGTATGGTGAGTCATGTTCTATTCAATCGTTGCTTCTTTTCATCTTCTTTTCTATTTGATGAGTTTCGGCTATTTGCAACTTTATCAAAAATCAGACAAAGACAACTTGATCCGTGGCAATGTTAGTTTGATCAAATCTATTCCATGTTCCTCAATACGTTCTGGTCCAGTGCCCATAAAATCACATTTTATCGGATGCTCCCAAAAACCTATCAATCATAAAAATGGGATCAGGCTATTTCTAATTCTGCAATAGCTAAAAGCCTGGAACCATAAACCAGAATTCAAATCACTTTATGCACGGTCTTCCAGGCCAATGCGCCCTGAACTTTTGCATCCGTGCCAGAGCAAAGGCAAAAGGATTAGTAGCCTGGAATTTTTATTTTTATTTATTTGTTTGTTTATTTATTCTTTTTAAGATTTTTTAAAAATTTTTCTTGGGTTGGGAGGGGTGGTGTGGAGGGAGGGATGGGATTGAGAAAAGCCAAAATACAGTCACATTGAAGACAAAGGAGAGCCTCTCTATGTCACTTGTTCAGAAAGATGTACAAAAGATCTGACTAGCCATGTTCATAGATCCACTCCATTTATTAATTGGAAGTTGTCTCCTGGCTTGAATCAACTAGGGGTTCGGCAAATTATAAAAATAGCTCCTATTCAAGATTTTGTTCCGTATTCCTGTCACTTTGGATGACTATGGCCAGAACTGATGATCATGGGTTGTTGCATCTTTTGACTGGACTGTTTTTAAATGTTCTACTTGACAGGTGGTTTCCATGCATGGTCAGAAAAACAACGTTTGAACAGGTCCCAGTTGTTGAGTTTAAGGTGATTAGGCCAACTTAGCTGGTGGTGGTGGTGGTGGTGGTGAGGGAGGAATACTGCTTCTGCACGCCATGCTCTGGATCTCTTGAAAAAAACCATATGTGTATCTGCTAGTTTTGTTTTGTTTTTTTTCTTTTTCTTTTGCTCCCACTTTTTAAAACTTACAATTATAATTGGTGCGCATAACTGGCCTAGATTCCTGTTTTTAACCAACCATCTGATGAAATTGCAATCCGAGGATCCAAATTTGATGAAGACCAACTTCATCTGTTTGACTAATATTAATTATCAAAACTCAATTTTCACCCAACTCCCATCTTGATGAAATGCGGGGGCTGCATTTAAACGTCAAAGATCGCACCTAACTTCCCGACCGTTAGAATCATTTGTTGGAGGCCGTTCTACTTACCACCTTCCTGTTTTGTACACACATGAAGGCTTTGAGTGTATAAAAACTGAGCTTGAGAGCCTCCAAAGGCATGACCCGCATCGCCGACATGGCTTCCGGCACGGAAAACAGACACCCAATACCAGAAGCGGGAGAGAAAATGGCATGGTGCAAGGTTGGGGTTGACGAGGACATCAATGACGAGGATCTGTTCGAGATTGATATTGAAATGCTTAATGAAATCCCAACACCCACATATGCTGAGGTCCATCCAAATGTTGCTGGCATCACACTTCTAGCCAATTGTCTTCTGCCGGCGGTGGATGTTTCAGGTGCGGTGCCGATCACATCTGAATTAAAGACAACATTAGAAGCACTGTGGGGCAGGAAAGATGTGGATGGATTGCCATGGGTGTGGGGATTCCATCTGATTGAAAGATCACAAGTTAAACGAAAAGATAAATGCCGAGGTCATTGCATTACGAAAGACTGAGAGATGGTAGAGGTGAAATTTGTTGCTCTTGCTGTGAAATCTGATACAGGTGGGGTCCGTGCTCTGTTTTAGCTGGTTCGAACTACAGAATTTCCTTGTTATAGCTTGCTTTGAGCCGACATGCCTGTTCTTGGGGATTAATGAACTGGGTCTCGTGTCATGAATGTGTAACATAAGCATGTGTGCTGTGCATAGATTCTTGTTTACATGTAAGTCTAGAGCGATGATTAGTGATGTATTTATACTTGAAATTTCTTCTATCTGCAGTATTTTGTTCTAAGCATGCCTTTTTGTTTGTTTGTTTGAGTTACAGGAATAACGGCCATCAAATCAAGGATTTCTCTACTGTAAAGTTCTCAGCTGTTCATTTCGCGATTGCCTATTTATGTCGTGAAATTAAATTTCTGCTGTCCATCCTTGGAGAAATTTGCTTTACCAAATGGTGTTGTTGTTGAGACTCCAGTGGCAGCTTAGCAATTGAGTCCTGGTTTTGTAATTTTAACCCATGAACTATTAGCTTCATATCTTTAGCTTTGATTATGAAAATAATCAAGGCATTCGACGAAATTTGTCATAACGATTCGAAGCCAACGGTATTCCGCATTTCACTACTCTCTGAAGCACCCAAACGTTAATTAAAGAGAAATTTCTGCTACATACTCAATTAATTGGTGGCGTCATTAATTAGTAACTTCACAACTCCTGATTTTATGACCTAAAGTGCTAGAAAGATGAAAAGGTGGTGAAAAGGCTAAAAAGAAAGGTAAAAGACAGACGTCTACTAATTAATGATATTTGAGAACTTCACTTTAACCAAGAGCATGCCATTTTGGAGAAAGAATCCAAGGCTAGGTTGTTCAGTAGATGTATGTTGATTGGATAGAGAGAGAGAGAGAAAACCAAGCCTCTAAATTCTTTCATTGATGTTTTGGCCTGCACATTAATTAAATCTAATAATCAGAAATTATTCGTGGGAAAGGGGGAGAGGTCCCTTCTTTATCCAGCTGTTAACCACAAGCTGCAGTTAACCACCAAGACATTGGACTGGAACAAGCCACAAATTCAAAATAAATTGGCCAAAAATAAAATTCATGAAGTGAAATTCAACATAGACATGACACAACTTAGAAGTGTGGGACAGAGATCATAGTTGTATGTCTTGCACATAGGACATAGCTAGCTAAGCTAATAAAAAAAACAAAAAAAGAAAAAGAATGATTGGATGGGGAGTATGGCCCCCATGCATGCAGGTACCCCTACAGAAAGGGAGATAACATGTTTTACCTTTTTTTTTTTTTTTTTTTGCCTTTGCTTTATAATCACGTCTTTGTCCCCCATATATCTGATCCTTTACCTAAACCTTGTTACGATCCCAACTCAAATGAAGAGATAAGTTGGCCTGCTAAAAATGTTTGATTTTGCCAACCAATTTTTGGTTGCGATTAAAAATTGTTATTATAAATGTCATGTTGTAGCAAATGCTATATGGCATGTTCACTTGCAAGAAAATTTTTTACTTTTTCATATCAAAGAAAATTATTTGCTAAATTGCAAATACTTGGTGGTCGACATGCTTTAGCAAAAAAATTTCTCTCACAAATGACTATTTAATGCAAAATGTAATATGTATTGTTCGTAATCGTTATATGTAACAACAATTTCACCGCATATAATAATGCCAATTGGCTAATCTACTACAACAAATTTTATTAAAAGCAGGTAGTTTTTTTTGCTATATGATGTTTACTTAACTATGAGAATTGATCCAGTGCATATTACTACACAATGTAGACCATTATCTATGACCCTATTTGATCACAAATGACCCTATTTGATCACAAACACATAGTATATCATGCTATATTTAAAATAATTATTTATTTTAGTTGTTCATCAATTTTCATCCTATTTGAATATGTGTATATGCCCCATTTAACAAGGTTATAAAATCAACATAATAAGATAATTGGATTTAAATAATCCTTTTAAAGTTGTTTTTTCAACCACTAGATCATTTAAAATATAATTGTTATATGGATGAATATTATAAAAATATTAAAATATTGACATATATGGGAGCCCCATTTTATAACGAGTTACACCATAACTACAGTGTGGTCTGACTGCACTAAATCATAAATCTGTAACTATATGTATCATTTTGCTACATATACATATTTAGTCACATACACATGGCAACTTAATTAACTAGTTTTTGCCTTACATGGAGCCAAAATTAATACTGAATATAGTGATTTAAATTTGACTGCAAATAACAATAATAATTTTAGCAAAAAAGATATGATACTAAAATTTTTTTTTATGGAACATATAGTTTACAAACTCAACCTAATAATAATTTTCATATCTCTTCTAGTTCAAGGGATGTAAAAGGGAGACAAAACTCTGTATTTCTCTAAAGGGAACACAACTCCACAAATTAACTCAAGAGGATGAAGTCCCTTGGTGGTATTATAACCGAGACCTACCATCTAAGGAGCCAGTGCCCCTATGATCACCTGCGCTATTCGTAGATAACTAAAGTTATGATAGATGACTACATTAAATATTAGATGTGTTGCAAAAAGTTAATCATGTATGTAAACTTTTGTTATGTTATAGTGATAGCCACAGTTTGGTGCAAATAATTAGATGCTTAAATGGAGTTTTTTTAGTGTATCTTACGCAACCGCGACACACATCTCTATCATCAGGTCAACATGCAGTTGCCAAAGGCAGTGACCCACTTGGATAGAAAGCATGGATCTTACTTCTTACATGTGGTGGCAATAATATTAAGTAGCACTTTTTCGGATTTTATCTTATAGTAAATACGATATTCCTTAATTATAAATGTTTCTTACGTGTAAGCGAGCTAGGAAGGAGTTCTTCCACGTGGATGGATGGAAGCTTATTATTTTTTCGATAAAAAGTAATTATTTTTAGAAAAATTCCTTTCAGCTGCTGCTCCCCACCACCAGAGGAAATATATCTCATCCATCTGCAGGCAAAGGTTACAGGCATGCATGCTTGTGGGGCCTAAGCCCAAATGTCTTTCTCTCTCTTTTTGTTTCAAAGCGCCTTTCACAAAGGATTCGGCCCTTTCCATGCACGCACACCACGGCCAAGCCAGTTTGGTTGCATGGCTAGGCTAGCTTCTTAGCCGACTCAATCACATAGCTATGCAACCTTCCTAATTATCTAGATACAACTGTCCATGGGGTGAAATGAAATAAGATAGGGATTAGGGAGCGATGAATTTGGAAGTGCAATAATAATGTTATGGTGCCCATCCAGAAGGGCGTCTTCATGATAAGGTACATATCCATGAGTCTCACGCATCCATATGTAGGGTATCTTAAGATGGGAGAATACACTTCCTACCCATAATTCGGGCTAGGTAGGTTCTGAATTCTGGGTACTGACGCTGATTATAGCAGTCCAAGGGAGACCCAGCTTGCCATCAGTGGGTTAGACTATTCTAATCCACTTCCATCCAAAACCAACATAAACTGTAATGTATATTTTAAAAATAACATAATATAATTTGTCAATATACTCACATAATTCAACTATACCTGTCAATATGTACTTATTTAGTTTTAGAAACTACAAATAACCTCCGCAATAACTAGTCATTCTTCTTATATCAAATGCAATCACAAATAGTACTTATGGAGCCTTTTAAATATTATAATGTTGATAATGTCATTTTTAAATAACGCATTTGGAATTATAATCAGAATTGACCCAAAATGAATATATACACACACACCCCCTTCCATTGGGGCTAACCAAAAATAGGGCGGGATAAAAGCCTTTTAACCGGTGGAAGAAAAACATGGAGTGTATTTTGCAATTTAAACTTTTTAACTTTACTTATTTGCATTTTAAACTTTGAAGTTTAACAGTTTGTATTTTAAACTTCGAAATTTTAGTTCATTTGCATTTTAAACTCTAATTCATAATGTATTAAAAACTACCATTAATTTATGCAAAATGACATAAATACCTTTCACTACTTTTTTTTAAAAAAATACCTTAATTTGTATTCAAGGTGAATATGTTATTGAAACCTCTAATAATAAAATAGAGAAAGCCTAATAGTCAAGTTTAAAGTGTAAAAAATATATATTTTTTAAATATTAAAAGGTAATTTTGTCATTTTGCCTGGATTAATGGTGGTTACTAACACCGTTATGGGGTAGAGTTTAAAATGCAAAGAAATAGAAGTTTTCAGAGTTTAAAATGCAAATAGTAAAACTTCAATGTTTAAAATAAAAATAGACAACATTAGAAAATTTAAAATGCAAAAAACCAATAAAATGGACCTCCCTTAACCCGAGTTGCTCCCAGTCCTGCATGCGACGGTCGAGAAAAGTCAGAATTTGGACTGTTAGGCTGGAGCCAGGATGCATTGCGCAGATGCCACACGGCTCAATGGCTAGCTAGCTACATGATATGCATGGGTGGGCCACATGAAGACACAATGCTAATGCAAGTTGAGGTTGTAGTTTTCACAGGTGATAATCTTTTCTTTTCCCCGACAAAGGATGGTGCTGCTTCATCCCCACACTTTCTCTTTTTATTTTATTATTATTTTTTTAAATCTCTTTCACTTGTTTTTAACAAGCAAGCATCCGATCCCTTTTCTTGATTCCCCATCCGTCTGGCCCGGCCCCTGCCCATCCCCTTCACGTATCAATTTTTCAACCCCACCCATTTCCCTTTGATTTGCACTTGGACGCCTTTACAAATTAAGCTGCCCGTCCCCCCACATCCAAAAGCATATAGGATAGGATGATCCTGGAATGCTGTTTTCTATTTTTCAAAACTAATTATAGCTTATTTTTTCATTTTTAATATAACTTTTTCAATCCCAATATCCTTTTCCCATTCCAAATACACTTTCATTTCAAATTTTCATTATATTATCATCTCATCTAAGTTGCAAGAAAAACCATTGCAAAAAAATTCAACATTTTGCTACGTAGTTTGAGAGGTAATAATTTTTTTTCCGAAAGACGTTGACTGAAGTCATAAATAATTGTTTTCACTAAAAGTTGTGCTTTTAGATATAATAGTAATATTAAGATTCATTAAGTTACATTCAAAAATTCCTTTTCATTGTTTTTTGTACATTTTTTTATATTCTTTGACATTTTAATTGTGTAATTATTTTACTTTTTTATTATTGCTTCTACATTTCATTTATTTTTTATATATTTTTTTTTAACTTTTAACCATTACAGTCATAAAAAATTGTATATAATCTATCTTTGGGCGTACTAGATGTAGTTTGGCTAATTGATTATTTACCGATGAATACTTGGTTGCTTTGAAGATATTACATTTGTTTAACTGTAGCCAATTTTTTGCATGCGACTAAACATAATACTTATTCCATGTATAAAAATTTAGATGTAAATAGTAATAAAATTTTGCTTATAATTAATATAAGATTTAGGTGCGATTAGTACCAAATGCAGTATGCAGCTACATATAATTAAATTTTTTAATCGTATATTCTCGTTATATTCACTACAAAAGATTTCCTTAAATGCAGCAAGCATATTAGTTGCAAATAATATAAATTTCGCTGCATCTAACTTTACGTTGATGCAAATGTTCATATGCAACTGACTGAGGGCTACATGATTGGCTGCTTCTGCATTGTGGCACTTGTATCAATACAAAGACCTTTTTTTAAAAAAAATTTGTTGCGTATGATATTATATTTATGCATCTAATTAAACTGTTACCTACGTCCGTTTGTTGTAAACAATGTTAAAGTTTGCTGAAATATATAGGTGGCTACCTTACTGTTTTATGTAACAAATGCTTTTTTGGCCGCAAAAAGCTGTTGTATGTGAGGGCTTTTCTTGTAGTGATTAAGTCAATCTCACTTTTTAAAAATTTTTCTCCATACTTTTTAAATCTTGTACACAGGCCCTAATATTCGTCTTATAAAAAGTTATTTTGGTGATAATGGCAGAATAACTATTATAAAAAAGTACAACTTTTAAAAATAATTATAAAAATACGGTTTTTCAACTTACTTGCAGCCACATAATCACAATCTTTTAGCGTCATAAAAATATAAATGGGTATGTACAGTGACAATATTCGTTGTTGCTAGAGTTTCCGTTTCTTATCATGAATCGTTATCTCTCTCTCTCACGCGCTTGTATAATATGTGTTAAATCAGAGAGTTGATGCATGTGATGTTGATGTCCCAGAGCAAATAATTGAAAACGTTCTTGCTAACTTAATTGCTCAGGTAGGCCATAAATAGAGCTGCGTAAATCTTGTGGGTAAATGTATCCAAACCCCATATAGCTAGTGGTTTGACGTGTGTGCATATATACTATACAATATATTGTATATTAGCTTATCAAACAATATTTAATTTTTTATTTTATTTTTATCTTATTTTAATTTTTTCTTTATAAACATATTTTCTTAAGTGTATTTAATTCATATACTAAGTTTTTCCATTTTATAATACTTTTATATATTTATTTTTTATTTTTAAAAATAGGGGCATATAAGTTATTTTTTACCCCTTAAAACACATGATTTTTAAAAATAAAAATGTAAAATTATTATAAAATAGCAAAACTTAATATATGAATTAAATACACTTAATAAAACATGTTTATGAAGAAAAAATAAAAAAAGTAAAATAAAAATGAAAAAATTGGATATTATACGATAAGTTAATATACAATATATTGTATAGTATAATAAATTTATATTTATTTACATAGAAATAATATTTTTGATAGTTAAATGTCGAAAATACTATTTTAAAATTGATATTTTAACATTTTTTGTAATTTGCACATAAATATATATATTTTCTAACAATCGTGACCCATAAACATACTTGATTGGAACGAAACTTAATTCAAATGATGTTAAGTACAATTAATAAATTAAATTTTTCATTAATTGTCAAAATCTTAGATTTTGAAGGAGTTACATAGAAGCAGAACTTTACATATATGTTTTTTTATTATATGAGAAAATGCTGCCTGATTAAATTGATTAGTCATTTAAGATGAAACCGGCCTACAATACCGTTAGTGACCGGTTCTGACACAAGTTATGACAAAACAGGTGGACAGATATACAGTCTATTAATTACGTGGCAAAATATTGTATGCGATCTTCCTCAAAAGCTAAAATTATTGATTGTTGAGAAGAAATATTCGATCATTGTTCCCAAGTTCCAACCGCATGGAAAGCCACATGAACAATGGTTACTGCCAAACCTGTTTTGAACTTTCCTGTTCATTGACTTAATTTGGGCATGCGCGTGCGCCTTTACAGTAATACGGTATGCATTAAATTGGTTATTTGCGAAAGTGCTACTCGTTGTCTTTTTTCACCTTCTACAATTATCATATTTTTTAATTATTTTTTCACATTTTCCTATACAACTACTCTACTTTTCAATCATTCCTACACAACTATTCACACAACTAACCTATTTATTTTAACTTTATCCTTTTTACTACTCGTCATTACCCCTAACATATAATATCATTTGAGAACTTTTATTCTCTAAAACTTTTTATTAAAAGTTTTATTCATTATCAAACACACCCATAATCTTCCCCATTGATTCATTCTTTTGAGTTATAATGGAATTAAGCTCCGTGGTGGTAGGTGGTGGTTTTTCTGCTACGCCCTTGAAAGTTGGACTAAGAACAGCTAGCCCTTTAGTCCTTTACCATCCATCTACTACACGCTTTCAAAAAGTCATGCAAGGGTCTGGTAAAAAGAAAACGAGATTTGAAATCCTTGTCTCTCACACTTTTGGATAAAATACAATCTAGTCTTATCGCAAAGCTAAGGTTGAGCCCGTGACAAACATTCCGTGATCTATGCACAAAATATCTGGTGATGCCACGCAAAATATGCCATGATTATCGGCCCTAGCTAGCTCTCTTCAGAGCCTGTGCTTGCTGAAAATAATGAACCGTGCATATCTGTTTGTGTATGTATGTATCAGTTGGTAAAAAGGATCTCAGCCACATATATATGCAGCTAGGCTGTCTTTCAAGCGCATATCTACGTGAAATAAATTAAGCGATATATACATATATGAAGATCTCTAGCTACTGGCCTGAGCATGTTTCGATTGTTAATGGAAATGAATTGTGGTGTTTTAAATAACTCTATATCATGAAGAGAAGAAAAATGATAAAATGCATGCATGTACCACCCCACCCAAGTCATGCAGGTTGCTGTTTTTCGGAACCCAAACATAAATGAATCACCTGTAATGTATTGAAGGAAGCTAGGAACATGTAAGCATTGAAAGGAACTACAGAAAGATACCATTGCTTTTCTTACAAAATGATTACCTGCTGATTAGTCAATGAAGTGGGCAAATTTCCTCCATCTATGAGATTACAAGCACCAGACCTCTCACTCACTCACTCACTCTCTCTCTCTCTCTCTCAATGAAGAAAATTCAGCTACTTCACTTTCTTGTAAGGCAATCATCTAGCTACCAATCAAACTATTCAGCAAACCATATCCATGCATACATGATTATTGGGAAGCCCATCATCCCACTAATGCTCCTTAGCAAACCACTCTCTCTGTGTCCTCGCTTTGAGAGCAACACTTCTAAGAGTTTTTTGTTACCGAGCACAAGCTTGGATGGGCTGGCTTACTAGTTACTAGACTCATAAGCAGCTAGACACCCACCTGGTAGGGAAATTAAGGAAAGAAAGGGGGGAAAAAATAAAAAAAAAGAAGTTGATCAAGTATCCAATGAAGGGGGATTTTCAATTTATACCAGGGCAGATTGGTGGGATCTCCCAGATATGACTTCTTCATCTTCTGACCCGCCGGTGATGCATTCCTTCTCCTCTTGATCAAAGCCCACATGAGATGGGTGTGGGGAGTGGCCCTTCCCAAAGGCTCTTATGTGGTCCTTGAGTGATCTTTTGTGCTTGAAATCAGATCCGCAGGTGCAGAACCAAAGCTTCCCACAGTTCTTCTCGTGGGTCCTCCAGTCCCCCCTGACGGCAAAGCATTTCCCGCATTTTCTGCACATGAATGGCTTCACTCCATGCTTTCTCTTGTAGTGAGTTTGGAGGGTTCTGAAATCCTTGAGCGGCTTGGCACGCGGGTGGTTGATGTTGTTCTTGCAGCCTTGGGCACAGCAGTAACATGGAAGCCTCAGCATTGCGGTTGGCTGAGTCCCTCTCAAAGATTCTGGCCCTTTTCTATACTGTGATCCATGTCCCCACATATGCATCTACAAGCAGCAACATGCATGTGAACATTAATTCCGGTTACTTTCTTAACGAGGAGACCGAAGCAAATCATCCACATTGTAAATTCATTAAGGAATATAGATGCATGCATGCAACTGAGTTAACAAGATTTTGGAAGTAGCGGAAGTTGATGATGACCGTGCGTGCGTGAGAGAGAGAGGTTGCAATGAAGAACTAAAAATTTGGTGAAAACTAAAAAAAAAAAAAAAAAAAAAAATTCATGGAAGCTGAAAAGTAAGGAAGCCTTATTATTTCTTATTATTAACAGTTCTGTAACATTGTTTATAGGGCGAATGCCATTTGAAGGAAAACAAAAACAAAAGCAAATTGTTGATAAATTGAAGAAATGGTACTCATCAGAACTTTTCGCTTAAAATTCGGTCGGTATCATTTTAGCGTTGACAATTTGGCCAGATTTCGTACGGTACTATTGATTGTAATGTCAAAATTATTTTAGAAGATGGGAAAAAAAAGATCGATATTTAATGGAAACTATTCGTTTATTTTCTACTTCAAGAAATGTTGTAAATTAAGATTGAAGCTGACTAGTTTCTTTCACACACCCATATCCCAACGCATGCAGACACCAAAGCATAATGGGTAAAGTAAGCACGTTGGATTCCGTCTTTGAAGAGCCTTTTGATGCACTCAACTATTCAAAATACCACGAAAATAAACGGAAGAAAACCCCCAACACTAAGCCTCGGATCCCTTTGTAGTGGTTTGTTATAGTCCAAGAAAAGGAAGTGCAGCCCTTAAATGTAAACAACTTCGGTCAATAAGTTCATCACTGACCTGATAAGTTGTATCAAGACAAACACACAACAGCGGACCAACTAGCCTTTTCCACTTTCAATTTTGATCGGTTCAAACTATGTAATTATGAGGATGGGAAAAGCCACAGAACGACTTTGTGTAAGTGTAGGAAATGAAATCATTTCCTCAATGAATCAAATGGAGCCATTAATCAAGTAATCAAGAAAGAATACATGATATTTTATAAAAAAAAAAAACAAAAAACAAAAGAAAACGTGATAATACTTTTGGCTTGGCTGGAATTGTAGATGATGACGAATTTTGGTACTCGAAGGAATATTAATTGCTTGTCGCCTCTCTCAATATCTGATATATATATATATATGTTTACCAAAAAAATTTTAAAAATAAAATTGTTTACGTTTTAGAAAAAAGATAAAAGAAGAATGAAGAACAAAAAGAGGATGGGATTGTAAAAACATTTACAAATTCAAAAGGTGCAACACACGCTACCTCTCCCACGAAACGCATAGATGGATGAGAAAACTAACTATAAGCAATTAAGAAACTGGGAATTAGACAAACCTGCATGTTGTTGTATCTATTGAAGGTCTTATTGCAGACAGCACAGGAGAATTGGGTGGGGCCAATCAGGATCTGAGCTGGTGTTGGAATCCAGAACCTATTCTCACAGCTCAAGCCAAGCCCATCCAAGCTCTTCTTCAGGCTCTCATCACCTTGATAGCCAAAACCTTCCTTTTCACCCTCCAAAACTCCAGAGTTAGGGAGCCCAATGTGCAGGGCCACGGTGACCTTCTCTCCTTTCTCATCTTTCAATCCAGCACCATTCTCTTTTTCAACCCCAGGCTCTTCTTCTTTCATGGGTTTGGGCTCCCTGAACATGCTTAGAAGAGGCAAACATTGGGTTGTCTTCTGCAATAACTCTGGTGATTGCTGCTGCTGCTGCTGATAAAAGATGGGGAGTTGAGGGATGAAAGAAGGAGATGGCTGGGATGGTTTCAGCCATTCAATGAAGGTTGGGGGTTGGAAACAAAGGCCTGCGCCATTTGCATAGTAATTCTTTATACCCATCTTCGCCCTTCCTCTCTCTTTCCCTCCTCCTTCCCCCCTGTCTACTAAATGAACGCGAGAGAGAGAGAGAGAGAGAGAGAGAGAGAGAGAGAGAGAGAGAGAGAGCCTTATGGGAAGGCCAAGCGTTCTGGTGAGACGACCATAAAAGGGTGTTTGGTTCGTTGAAACGCGTTTTTGTGTCTTTTTTCTCTTTTTGAGAGAGAGAGAGAGTGGAAGAAAAAATGAAGTGCTAATATGCTACGGGTGGAGGAAAAATAAGGACTATTAAGTGCTGACAATTTGGGAGTGGAGTCAATCAGTCTAATGAGTTGAATTTGGCAGCACGAGTTGGAAGAAATGATCAGAAGGGCTCCAGTCCATATCTCATTCCCCACCTAATGTAGAAGGAGTTAATACTGCCAGAAAACAGCATATATTCAAATAACAAAAAATTGTTGCTGATAATAACCAGCAAACCATTGCATTACCATATGGCTACATGCTGACATATATTTTAAAGGTTTCCCATTCACTGAGTCTCAGTACATTTAACGATAAATGGGCCGAAATTGATGTATAAATTATAAAATATATAAATCTAAATATAATAAATTTTGATTCGTATAAAGATCACATGTAGTCTCGTATAAAAATTAAAAAACTCCTTTATCAAAAAAAATTAAAAAGCTCCAAACACTTTTTTGTACTAAGGCTCAGTACACATGTATTAAATCGAAAACTATGCAGCAAATGAGTGCATGTGCAACTAAAATAAGTTAAATTCATATGTATTATATGCAACAAATACTTAATCATTGCATATAAAACCTATATGCAGCAAATACTTCTCTATTTATAATATCAATAATTTGTATTTGCTGCATAAAATTTTTTGCATGAAGTGTTTTTTATTATACCGTAATCGCATTTTAAAAATGGAGTTCTTACAAAATAAATCATGCAAATTTTCATATTTATAAACTAAACCCTTTGAATTTAGAAATAGTAAAAGCTAGATAAATCTTGACGTCAAGTTTGCAGGATACAAGATGGGTATGATTTGATCAAGATTTTTCAGAGATTTGCAAATACGTGACTCAAGTTTCCAAAATTTGCACTCTTTAAGCTTTAAGTTTCATATTTGTATTAGATAACTTGAGTTGAAGAGATTCGTAATTTTGTTCACTTTTTTAAAATTAAAAGATGGTTTTATTCCACTGCAGAAAGATCAATAAACAACATATTCAATATGAAATTTTTTGTGGGCAGCCTCACCAGAATTTACAATTATCAATCTTTTTAGCTGTAAAAGACGTCACACTATGAGCTATGTCATTCCCTATTCTAAGCACTTGAAGGAAACGAATTGACAGAAATGCTAGAACTCAAGACTTCATGCCTTGAAGAAGAATATCCACCAGAGACAAAAAGAGGCAATCTTCATTTAACGCTTCCAATAGCAGCAATGAATCTCTTTCCAGTTCCATGTGTTGGACCTTCATCTTCCTACCCCAATCAACCCTAAAACAAATTGTCATGGCTCCATAGTAAGGGTGTCCGTTAGGCCTTCAATCTTCCCGCCTTTGGCTCCCAAAAAGCAAGATGTAGAGCGTGTGGTCCTCTCTTTCTTGTTTTCCTCCTAGTTGCCTAAGGATGTAGATTATGGCTTACTGTGACCACAAGTTCCCATCACCTACTAGCTTTTTTCTAACCTCCATAATTTTTCCCCAATGAACGAATAGGCAGTGGTAGTCCTCTCTTTTACATGTCCAAAGAGAATGCAAGGCGGGCCTGTCACGACCCAATCCTAGGGTTGTTGACCACCCTAATTGGGCAACAAATTCAAATCGATTATGCTTCAATGAATTTAATAATTAATACTTCATTTAATAATATCCAAAATTAATCACAAATATCCACTGACTTAATGGGAATAATTCTCATCAATTTATTACAATCTAACAAATAAAAATAAATAATAAAATAAAATGTCTCTGCTACACCATCTCAACCCATTAACCCACATTATTGACTAGATGATCTCACCTCCGTTGAAATTTAAATTACTCGGAAATGAGTTAAACAACTCAGTAAATAGGAAATAAACCACGTATATAATGGTGTATAACATCATGGAAGCACCATAGAAAATTCACGAACCATTGACCCAAAGTGTAAGGTTATCCACACTGCTCACAATAGAGCAAACTCACGGCATTTCAGGGCACAACATATAGTCCACAAAGGGATATACTATAACCCATTCAGATAATAACACACTATCCACGAGCGAACATTCCAAAAGTAGTCTTCTAGCATGCGTAGGACCTACTAAGGAAATAAATAAAACCAATACACATATCTTCGAGGTCCTACATATGCAATTATGTTCTACTGGTAATAATCATTATGCATCATAACAACTATCTCAACCCAATTAAATATTTTATCAATTAAAATCATGTGTCATCCATATTTAATTGGGCAAACCAATTCATTAAACTTAATTAAATAAATTCAAGAAGAAACTATCATCATAACTGGTAAGTAGTTAAATTATCAACATGAACATCCTCAAATATTTCACATAGCATATCTTGCTATATTAATCTATTTTCTAATAACCACTAGTACTAACCAATATTCATTTTATTATATCATGCCATACCCTATGCCTTATTGGCAAAACAAAATGTCAGCCTATATAGTTTAGAATTTTTTATAACAAGATATTTTACGAAATTGAATAATTAATTTATATTATATAAATTAATTATACAATTGATAAAGTATATAAACGTATACATAAACATCCCACTAGCATTAAATCACACTTATAAATATATACCTCTGTTAATAAAATAAATATATAAACAGTATATATATTAATTTTAATTTCTCACATATATTGTTTATATATTTATTTTATTATAGACCCATACTGATAAAGAATATATATATATATATATATTAGGTATGATTTATTAACTCAAAGCAACTTAAAAATCAACCCAAAATATTCAATTTTTACATCTGTGCAGGAGCCCATAATGATGCTGGCAATACAAACATATAAAATTTTCACACACCTCGTTTATATTTTTATTTGACAAAACAGAGAAATATACTATACATATATATATATATATCAGACGTATCATAAATAGAATCAACTCAGCTTCCATTATAATTGTTTCCATCTGTTAAAATTTTATCTATTATAAACAATATATATATTTGTATCCAACAATATAAATACAACCACCTGCTCATGCTTTACTTCCATCTATTTATATATTACATATATGTTTTAATTTGCTATAAAATGGAAGCCCAGAGGTATCAAACTCCATCAAATCTATCATATATAAAAAGTACCGATCCTCTCTTGAGGGTTTTAAACTTATTTTTTTTAAATATATATAAATATGCATCATATTATGTACAACTGATACTGATGATTTTGATTAAAACATACAAATAAATATAAGATATGATGTCTTATATTAAATAACTGACTCTGTAAGTATTTGATAAATATTTTATAATTACAATTTTTAATGCAATAAAAAAATACACATCTCAGCATTTATATACACTATGATGAACACTAAAAATTCCGTATATATATAAAATGTCTATATGTTGTGCCAAATTTGCTAAACGCTCATAACCTGGACACCCAAGTTTCCCATGCACGTATATAATATTGTGACAAAAAATTCCATCTGTAACATATGTGATATATTATAATACCAGGACAGAAGATTTTGAGTTTTCCATAAAAGAAAAAATATATGTGCATTATAAATAATCGACACTAAAGATGTCTAGCTTCCGTAGAGAAAGAAATATATGTACCTCTGTATATTATATTACAAATATCCGACTCCTTAATTATCCATCCAAAATATAAAAATATATATTATATGATATACAACTGGTGCCACTGTTTTGAGAACCGGACCGAACCAAGCGGTCGAACCGTGAACCAGTCACATCCCGGTTCGTTACTATTTTCGGTCCAACCGCGGTTCAACCAACGGTTCAATCCGGTTGAACCGAAAAAACCGGGAACTTGTTACAAAACCGGTTCAGTGACCGGTCCGATTTTAAAAACATTAACTGATGCTGAAGGGTTATCGTCACAATATCCGACTACAACATATATTATAACATTGGTTCTAGAGATTTCTCGTCAAAATATATGAATATATAATATAATATATTACAAAGCAACGGTCCAGGAGGTTTTAACTTACAAAAAAAAAAAAATTTATAATGCATTGATCTCGAGCATTCAAACTTCCATAAAATAATGTATATTATATATATAATGAACCACCCATTACGATCCTTGAAGGCTTAGACTCCCAACGATATTAAGATAGATGTATTACATTATATGTAACTAGTTAAGTTTCCATCAGAAATAGTTACACATAACATTAATTCAAACCACAGACTTGAGCGTAGATAACTTTAAAAAAAAAAATCATTCACTAGTTTCAATATTACAATAATGTTACTACATCTTCCATCTTCAATCATCTCATAAAAAAAGTATACATTAATTTATTCCACTAAATTATCTCTACAGTCTTTTAATTCTCCTACATATACAAGGTTTCGAAAAGAATTTAATTATTTCTTTACTTACCATTTTGTAGAATCTACGGAGGAATTTTCTGAATGAAAATAATTTGTTTCCTTCTCAATCTCAATCCTCAATAAATTCCTTCTTTCTCTAGCTTTCTTCGTTCACCTTTTCTTTTTTCATGAATTCCAAATAAATAAAATTCTCCCAAATCTCTCTCCATTCACACAACTTCACTTTTCCGACTCCTCACTTAATCGCAACCTCCCAATATTCTCTCTAGTAATCAATTTTAAAATTTAAAATTTAAAAATCAAATCATATCTCTTTGTGGGTCCCGCATAGATTAATTGCCAAAAGAAAATTACCTAATTCTACTAAGATTTAATTCAAACCCACTATCTCAAATTTACTCGTCATAATTTCTAACCATCTTAGCATTTTAACAATTTGTTAATCTAAATTATAAATTAATTTAAATAAATAAATTTTAGATCCCATTTTCCTTGAAATTATAATTACCTACCTTAGTCAATGGGTTAATCCGGCCACCTCAACTATTTTTATTGACATATCAGGCAGTAAAAAATTCAACGTGCCACAACAGTATGTAATGTTAAGTCAATATATTTAAGTCGAGCTATTACAAGGCCAATCTTCACCCCTCTGCAATTTAGATTAGCCTTCGTTAGTAAGGCATTCTTAACTAGTTTCCACTCAAAGATTTTGACTTCGTTTGGTAAAAGAGACTTTTAAATTTGCTTGAAGATTGACTGTTCAACAGGTTGCCCAACTCTAGTGCTCCTTTCAACTCACTCTAAAAGGCAAGATGTGTTAAACTTAATCAGCCTACATGTTGATCTTACACTAAATTTACCATCTCTCTCTAATTTCTATACCACCTATCCTCTTTTGCCTGTGTTGGAATTACGATGAGGTTAATGACTCTCCATAACCTCTTCCCAAAAGCTGCCACGACCACGTCTTCTTTCCATGTTCCCCTAATCTCATTGATGAAGGTACCCACTCTCTCGTTGTCAACTATATGTTCAAATAGGGGGCCAACCTTCTCTATGTTCTCCTCCATCCACGAGTCATTGAAGAATTTAATTTTGACATGAAAGGGTCAAAATGCCCTTTCTAATATTCTCAGTAAATATCTTGAATTGTCTAATTAAAATTTTGAAACATTCTTTTTTAAGCAATAAATTCACAGAATTTTGAAATCTAACCAAACAGCAACATTTTTTTGCAATCGGAATAAAAATATTAAAATATTATTTTTATAATTTTACATTAAAAGCTGATGGTTCTAGATGCATCATTTAATAAGAGGGACCAAAATTGCAAATTTGCAAAACTAGATGTTTGTGAAACTAGAAATCATCTGTTATAAATATGAGACTTAAATGCCAATACCACAAATTTCACAAACTTGTAGGAAGTATATTCGAATCCCCCATGATTTTTCAATATTTTAAAACATATTTAAAATTGTGTTCTCTTATTTTATTTCTAAGCTTGCTTCATAAAGTTGGATTCATGTTAGAGAAATTCAAGCCCCATGATGATGGCGCAGGTAAACACTACAAATTTTTTTTATTTTTGGCATTAAAATTTTTTTCACAAGAGTTTAAGTTTTGACTATTAAAAAAAAATTTTAGATGTCAATAATTTGAGACATATATTTTATGCCATCATGAAAAAGAAACTTGGTTGCGAAAAGTTAATAATTTTTTGTTTAAGTAACCAAAATTTGATTTAGTTGTAAAAGAATTTTTTCTTGCATAATGAATGCACAATTACTTATGAAAACATCATTATAAGAAAAAAAAATTTCTTACCCATAAGAATATCATCATAAACAAAAAAAAATCTATATATTTTCTTAGGGGGGTAGGGTTGTCAATGCCCTTGGGAAGCAATTCATAACCTACTCTAATCTACTTTTATAAATATCAACACAAATTTTTTTACAACATTTCACAATCATAGGTGTATTTGGAAAGTGATAAAACTTTTAAATGAAAATTTTTTTGTCAAAAACTCACAATCACAAGTGTTTTTGGAAAATATCCTATGAAAAAGTGTATTTAGAAAGTGATAAAATTTTTAAATAAAAAATTTTTAGTGCAAAAGTTTTTTGATGTTAGAGAAAATAATATGATATGATATGGGTAATGATGAAGAGTAAAAAGAATAAAATTAAAATAGATAAATTAGTTGTATGAGTAGTTATTTAAAAATGATTGAAAAGTAAAATAGTTGAATAAGAAAATGTAAAAAAATAATTAAAAAAAGATAGTTGTGGAAAGTGAAAATTTTTTTAATGTTAAACAAACACACACTAAGAATGTTTATTTGAGTACTCAAACTAAATTACATAATTTACAATTAATCAAAATTTCTGGCCTATGATGCAAAAAGCCCAATAAAATCCTTCTTCTGAGTTCTGACTGTCATTCGTGAGTTGAGGCCGCTTTTAGCCAACGCACACAAATGTGCCGGAGAAATTAAGAACTGCTGACCTACAGAAAACGTCACCAGCATTACCTATGCGGTGTGAATAACCACCTTTTCTTCGTCCCACTATCTATCTGCGTATTTTAGTCCATCTATTACCTGTACGTGAAAATGATATGCTCATGCATGTGGACCACCCAATTACAATTTTTATGAACAAATCGGAAAACCCCAATTGAAGAAATTGGTCATCTTCTGATTTAATTAATTAATTGGATCAGTAGGGGCTAACAGCGAATTAAATCGAACCTAGCCAGTGAATCTGTTAATTAAGTACTGCTGATTAATTAATTAGCGGAAGCTACATATATGTACACTATATATATATATCATGATGGATAATCTCGGGGCCACCTTTAGGACACGGATTTTGTAGACGTATAAACTTAGAAAAGTTGAAGGTTGCGTGTGGGTGGTACATCTCGTGAGGATAGCTTTTGTCTGTTACAGGGGAAAAGGAATTAAAAGCAAGGTGGTCATGTGACCCGAATGTTAGTGCACCAGAATAGGTGGACCCCATCTATATATGATGGATGGCCATCTCTTCCTTTAGGCTTTAAAGCATTTTCGGATGCAAACCATTGGATATAATAGGATGATGATTGGATTATTTTTAATATTGACACTATTATATATTTTTCCATCCCTTATTACAATTAATCTTTTATATGCATGACAATCCTCTTTTTATCATTCTTCATGCTACTTTTTGATTGCTTGCACAATCTCCTAATACATAATAAATCTTCTCTCATCCAAATTCAATTTAATCTTTCGACAAAAAGCAAGGGTAATTGATTTTCGATTCTACGCACTTGTAGCATACATAGGCGTTGCACTATGGCTGAGGACATATAATGCAGATTTCCTCGGTACTAAGATCTTGATTATTGCTCAAAAAATATATATATATCTTGATTGAGACTTTTTATTAGCATTTAGAAAGGGTATGTTGGGATGCATTAGACAAAAAGTACATTTGGAGCACATATTTAGTACCCTTTTTATAATGTTATGCCCCTTAAACTGCTGTTAAAAATTCCATTGTTATTATTATTATTACTATATATTCTAACAATTTTTATTAAAAATTGTTTTACAGTGTCATTTTTATCACACTTTTTTGGACAGCACTTTTTATGTATCTCTCTAATGTTCAAAGTTCATGTCCATCATTTAACCCATGGCGAGTAAGATCAGATATAATACGGTTAGGGGGTAGCACTATATGGCCACAATCTATCTGTAGGTTATAGAATTTGACTAAAATTAACTTGTTTTAAAATATGATGATTCCGTAAAAAAAAATTATAAATTGAGTTGTCTTACAAAATTAAAATTTTGGGCAGAAATTACGAAATCCAAAAAAAGAGAACTAAAGTGAAAATAGCCATAAATTTAAATTTATCTTAATTTATTTTAAAACTATACCAATTCATCTAAGGTGGTTCCAAATTGCACAAAAATAACTTTCTAATTTTAAGAAAAAAGGAAATGTAAAAAATAATTACCATCCTTCTTAATTAGGCGAAACCAATATGACGTTTTTATCATGTTGATCTTTTCTACAAAAAAATCCCAATCTGTGGGTCATACCTACTTCATTGTAATCAACTTAATTTGATAAATAATCATGTAATTCATAAAAATTAAAAACAATAAAATCATGAATTATATGCGTGAAATAAGTATATGCCGGGGCTTATGACTAGCCTATATATCTTGAAGATGAATTAAAAAAAAAATTCATCAAATTTATTCGGAATTATTTGTTCAACTTTGAGATCTAGTCCAATTCAAATAAGAAAGTGCACGAATTTATCAAAAACTAATAAAATAAACATAATAAAATTATTTAATAATATGACATTCCTCTTTCACTTAAAACTTTTTTAAACAAAATTTTTCCTGTTTTTATTACCAACCACATCCCAAGTGATTTTTTTAATTTATACTTGATTACGCAAAATTTTTTTGATTGGTATAAATACTTTATATTCATCTCAATATGTATTACAATTATGTGCTCTGACATTTTAACAAATTTTTAGGAAATAAATTGCTTCTCCTGCAAGAAATCCGGAGATAAAAATTCACCTGTGGAGACACAACTTCACCTCAAGAAAATAGGGAGACACATATGAATGAGTACTCAGGGACTGTAGCTTTGGTGATTCGATCAAACGCTAGCACTATGGTTGCTGGCGCTGTTACCAATGGAATTAAGCAAAATTTTAAGTATGATATTCCATCCGGCTTCAAGTGCTAGCACGAGCGTGATCTTCATTGAATTTTAATATAATAAAAAATATAAATAGTTATGGTGCACCCAAAAATCAACGATGATAAGCCAAATTATCGGTCTCAATTTGACATCATCATCAATGCAGGTCCCGGTTGGCTGCACCTAATTAGCATATCACTGTAAAATCATATCCATTAATTTTTCGTTGGAGACGTTATATTTTCTATATTGGTAATGTTTTATTTCTATATTGGTAAATTGCACTCACATAACCAAAAATGGAACCTAGTAATTGTGTTGATTAAAGATCAAACATACTAATTTGTACTAATTATGAAGACAGATAATAAATTCAAAGGTTGTTCTTGAACTCCATCAACCTACGTTATGATTATCAGTGATAATGAGTATCATCCATGATATCTAAAAGGTAAAAGTCAAAATGGAATGGATGGCCATGATAATAATAATAAGAATGAATATTGCATGCACATGTGGGCCTCGTGAAATAATTAATCCACCGATCATTTATCTATATCAACATCGGACCGGATTGAACAGTATTTTTTGGCTAATCGCACGATGAATGCATCCTTATGGCCTGATTTCACCGTGCATTCTCAACCATGGGATGGGCGAGTGGCCAGTCGAGGATTTCTCAATCGATTTTGTACAGGCAAGGCCGGTGTGTATCGGCTCCGCCAGTGTAAAGAAAACACAATCCCAGTCGCTAGCCGACAGGATATCGTGAGAGGATTTTCAGGGATCAACGGATCTCTCTTTTGAATGCTTTCGTACCTATTTTGGACCTTACGTTTCATTTGCAAATCTATTCTATTTTTGAGCCGGCTGTGTCTTCTTTTTAAACACATCTGAACCGTTCAAAACGTGGAGAACCCCATCTTTAACATCATTATATTTTTATGGAATTTTCGCTGTAAAATTAATTAGGTCCGAAGTTGAATTTTAGGCGCAATAATTTCTAATAGATCAACGACCGCTAGTGTCAGCCTTAGTTGAACATTTTTACCGTGTTTTATTCCTCCTTTTTCGAGTGCAAACAAACCCCTTTTTTGCCGTATTCCCACGACATGCATCTTTTTTCAACCTTTCACACTCTGATGAAAGAACAAAAGTGGGGGATATTTTGTTTCATAAGCAGCCAACGTTACCAGTAAGCCCACACGTATGATTCTTGCGTGATCGATAGAAAATGGCCCACCATCTTGCCAACAAATTAAAAAATAAAAATTAAGAAAAGGCCCACGACTTTGGGTTGATGTTAGAGCTTGTATGGTAAATATAGGCATACTGCAGTGGTGTTTTCATGGCATGGGACATTTTATTTTATTTATTTTTTCAAATCGGGTCTATTACCTTAGAATCAGGTATCTTGCAAGGGTCTACTTCACAGAAATACTTTAAATCATGGAACTTTCAAGCTTAATACCATATACACACTTATATTAATTGTTTGATCAACCAAGTGTTTTAAGTATTGAGTCCGTTTCTATGTAATTGGGTTATATAGAAATAGTTCTACACAACTCCCTTAAATTTTAAGATTTTAATAATGGATAAAAAATTTAATCCATTTATGATATTTAATATCATTTATTTAGCTAGAAAACTAAGTTACATAGGTCACATTTCTTAAAAAATAGGTACATTTGTGTCTAAATTAGAGAAAATATTTAGATTCATTCACACATACATATATATATTAAAATGTAATAATACTTTACGGAATCTTTTATCCACATACTAATGATATTTTAGATAATTTAAATATTGAAATTACTGCTTAAAACTAATATTTAATATTAAATTATTTTATTACATTGATTTTACATGTTGGAAAATGGAGATCGTATATGGTGGTATTAGACAAATAAAAAACTTTCTATGATAATATAAATGATACTAAATACAAAGAACAAAATATTTTTTTTATCAACCATTTAAATATTAAAAATGAAAAACATTACATAAAAAAAGAGTTGCATAAAAGCGCTCCTGTTTAAGTATTCCACCACAGCATAGATATTCCAAGGTTGGATATTTGTGAACTATTAAATAGCCCAGTAATTCGCTTTGTTGGTGTGTCATCTAAGGTTTTAAGTTTGAAAAAAAAAAGAAAGGTGTTCCCCATGTAAGGACCGGATATTCTTTTGGTTGAAAAGGATGATTTTTGTCTCTCTTTTTTTAATTGATCTCATTTTTTAAGTTTTTAACTATCTCCATTGTTTTTTGTTCTCATTTTTTTATACTTAAATTATTGTTTTCATTAAAAACATTTATTTTTTCTCTAGCTAGAATTTTTACAAAATCGCATATATGCCTTAACTTTTTTAATACAAAATTATCCTCGACTGTAAAAATATCTTGAGAAATGGATTTCATAAAAACTCATAATGACTTTAAAACCGGGACGAAAACGTGGGCTAATTCACCTGGTGAAAGGTCGGCCACATTCACGAGTATTTGAATCATGCATCGATTTCATTTAGAAATTTTAAAATAGAAATATAAACGGCTCGAATTAAAAACTAATAAGATGTGTTGATTAAGTTAGCTACAAATATTTGATATATCTTTCTTTAACTTTTTCTTCCCTATCTTTTTGTGTAATGTTATCTTTTTGTGTAATGTTTTGATGCACTCCCTGCAAAATTTATTTTTAAAATTTTTTTTTATAAAAAAACTCTTATCAACTGCCTGGGGTCTGGGGGAAATGACTTTGACCGCTATCTCGGGCTCCCTGCTTGGCTCGGACGGTCAAAAAGATCAATGTTCAAAGGTTTAAAACAACATATTTGGCACAAAATCCAGGGTTGGAAGGGTAAACTTCTTTCTTGCGGTGGAAAGGAGACCCTTATCAAAGCAGTGGCCCAGGCTATCCCGACTTACACGATGAGTTTGTTTTTGCTTCCAAGAGCATTGTGCAATGAAATTAATGGCATGCTTAGCAGATTTTGGTGGGGAGAAAGGGAGAACAAAAGGAAAATGAGTTGGGTTGCCTGGAAAGACATGTGTACATCGAAGCTATCGGGCGGATTGGGTTTCAGGGAGTTAAATTCATTTAACCTTGCTCTCCTTGGCAAACAGGTATGGCGTCTTCTCCTGCGGACAAACTCGTTATGCCACAGAGTTCTCAAAGCAAAATACTTCCCGCTCGGCAATGTTTGGAATTGCAATGCTAAACCCTCTGACTCTTTCACATGGAAGAGTATCTTGAAGGCCAGGGAGATAATTAGAAATGGCTGCAATTGGTGTATTGGAAATGGGAAACAGGTGAATTTCTTCGGTGAGGGTTGGCTGGAGGACTGACTGAGCAAAGTGGGCCCTCTCCCACTGTCTATCCCTGATGATGTGCTGGTTGCTCACTTTATTGATTCTCCGGAGATCTCATGGAACCGGGATAGAATTGTGGCGGCCGTGGGGGAGGAGGGATGGCAAAAAATCAACCAAGTTCCTCTTCCCCAAACTGATGAAGAGGACCGGCTGTTCTGGAAGCATGAACCAAGCGGTATATATTCGGTGAAATTTGCCTATAGGATTTTGCGTGGGGCTGTGGACATCTCCTCTAACTCGGAAATCTATAAAGCAATATGGAAGACAAAGC
>JAXCLR010000105.1:10929592-10944358 GCA_035584095.1 Annona squamosa | reverse complement strand
AAACGATGTGGTACGATGGAACCATTGTGCATGGAGGCAACAACTTTTCTTTTGGGTCTCAAATGGGCTCTCCAGCTCGGTCTATGGAATGTTCAAGTTGAAACTGATTCTCTTCTACTTTTCAATTATCTGGCTGCGAATGAACATATCCTTTCACCTGCGGGGGTTCCTATTGAGGAAATAAAATCTCTCATATCATCTAACCATCACTGTTCGGCCCATCACGTCTTAAGACATGGAAATGCTATAGCCCATTCTTTAGAAGATTTTGTAAGTATTTCTTTTTTGGATAGTCAAGTTTGGTGGGGTAATTCCCCCAAATTCTTTTGGAAAAAATTTGTACAGACAATTTTTTGGCAATGAATTGCTCGGATCTCCTTATCCCTTCTTCTCCTCGTAGTGCGAGGGAGCGAGGATAGGGTAGTTCCTTTTCATAAAAAAAAAGAGACGTAGATACCATCATTATTATTTTTCCCCGAAATGAGGTTCAAACAAAGGTGGTTGGCCTGCTAGCCATCATTCATCACCAACTGAGTACAACCTAGTTTGGCATATGTGTGTGTGTATATATATATATACATACACACACACTTTTAAAAATATGTGGGGATTTAGTTATTTTTATATGATTAAAATACTCTTACCTTTTAAAAATAAAAATATATACATCTCCAAAAATAGTAAAATTTAATATGCAAGTTAAATATACATAGATTAACAATTTTACAAAAACATTCCAAAAATTTTTAATAAACAGTTGTTGCACCTATGTGCATTGAAATTTCATTGCGGTCGAATGCACCAAAACCCGATTCTCTATCTTCTCATCATCTTATAATTGATCATTGCACAAACCATTATTTACAAAATTTTTAAGTGAAATTAATTAATCCCAAGCTCTAACATGCATGGCTAGTTGTCTGCCAAATGTTGATCGGCAACATTAATGTCGTGTATATTGTGTATATAGCTGCAGCATATATCAAGGTTGATCAACTCAGGTCCAACTTAATTAATTAGCGGGTTTTTTCAGAGGCAACACGTTTTTGGAGACACGTCTGCTCTAAAAATTAAAATGACGCCATTTTCACATCTTGAGCGACGTATAAAATTCCAAACATATAAAAACAGAGAAATCATTGTAAGTTGCATGACACGCCATGCTCCCGATTGCTGAGACATTTGAAATGGCTCACCTTTTTGGTGGACGAGGGCATTTGCAATTTCAAACAAATGGCGAAGCTGCAGGCATTGCATGCATCTTCCCATTTTAATTTGCCTTGCATACATATATATATACATATAGTACATGCACTGTGGTCTCCACTGGATCATAAATGGGAAATCCACCCCACCTATTGTATTTATAATTGTTCATTTTATTAGTATACCAATTTTTATACAAATCCAATATGTATATGATCCTTATCTTAAAATGGTGCAAAATCAACGTAATAAAATAATTCGATGTAAATATCAAGTTTAAAATGGTATTTTCAACATCTAAACCATCTAAAGTATTATTTTTATATGAATAAATGATTATATAAAATTTCATTGCAATCTAATATGTATGACGCCCGTTTTACAGCAGATATATGTATATATTTCAAACAAGTACGGTCCACTCATTTGCTTGCATTTTCCCTATTGTCGTGCATGCACGGTTTTTCAAAGCAGCTTGGTGGGGCACACACGCATGCACCCATTTTACTTTCATTTTTTTGTATCGATATTTTCCTATTTCATCTTGCATAGCTTAATTATTGAGTGGAAATTAATTAGCAAGGGCTCTACGTGCGCGCATGCGGAGGAGCATCGACCAGAAAACGTTTCTTAATCTCAATTATCATCCGAATTAAACTTCCTGTTTTTAAAAGAGTAATTTGCAAGTAGTTTGACCATAATTGCAGAGTTAACTATTTATTTTTAGAATTTGCAAATAGCCTCGATCTTATTTGCTTACATTTGATAATATACCCATGCTATCATATAGCATGGACTCAATCATAGTAGTATCACAACATTCCTGTGTCTGTATTTTATAAATATATACAAATTATATAAGGTTAATGTACAATTTAATAAATAAATGGGTATGTTTGACATATGACTAAACTGTGGAGGATATTTGCAAATTGTTCTTTTTATAATTCTAAAATAAATGTATATTTTTTATGAATTTTAAAGACAATGATTTCTAGAATCATTTAAGCTATTTTTAATAGTGCAACTTGGGTAAAGTACATAAAAGTACCCATCAAATCAACTCTTATTTGAGTATAGTAGGTTCTACATTACGAGCACTTGAAATTAACTCGGATGTATATCCATGTGGGTATGTAAGGTTGCATTTTTCCTTATTTTGTTATTTTAGTGATTTCATGATTGTTATATTTTAATATAAATAGTTAATTTCTCATCAAAAAATATAAATAAGTAATTTGCAAATAAAGAAAAATTAATTTTTCTTACCTTAGCCTAATTAAGGTCAGTTTAGTGGGTACTTGACTCAAATTCCACCATTATCTTAAATAACTCTCAAACTTATTAATTTTAAATTTTAAAAGATATATTTATATATCCAAAATTATAGAAAAGGACAATTTACGAGTATTCTCCATATTTGATACATTGCAAATAATCCTTTAATTTTTGAAATCACATATTATCCCTTCATAATTTACATATATTTGCCGGTATACCATGTCGTTACAACACTGCAGCAGAGCCATGACAGATGAGTATATTCGCAATTTTTTTGTACAATTTCAGCACTTCTGCTTAGTGTCATTCTTTATGTGAAAACAAGGAAAATATTTAATGCGCACTAAATTAATTGAAAGCATGTTAGAGTTCATTATTAAGCATTTTATGCTTTCTTTTTAAAAAAAATCCCGACCATATGTGGAGGGAATGCAGGTTGCTATTAGCTCATGTTACGAGCAATTAATTCCCTTTGCTGTGTGAATTCGCATGGATGCTCTTTATTAATGAAGTGTCATTATGATAAAGTGCTGCAATGTAATTCAAAATTAATAATAACTCCTATATTTATATATATAAAAAGTTGAAACCAAATCCTGGACTAAAGGGTTTGTTCCTGCAATCACTTAAATAATTAAGTGGTTTATGTGAGTACAGTGTGCATGTAAGGTCTAGAGTTTGAAGCTAATTTGAGTCACTTATTCTGAAATGATGCAACAAAAATGGGTTTGTTACTGTCATGGAAATGATTTCAGATGCATGCAGATGTGCGTGATCAGTGGTAGAGTAACTCCACTTTTGTAAGATCAATTTTCCACATATAAGAATAACCGGTACATGAGATAATGGCGTCAGACCTAAATCTTTATATATTAGTCCGATATATGCACACACCTATTCATTGTTATATGGATGGTGCGTATGGGCCGGAATTGCAATCATTCTCAATAGACTTCTGCAAATGGTGGCGTAGGAAAAATATGATGTGTAGTCGGTGGATAAAGAGAGACAATAAAACAAAATTTATTACGAAGGGCCACCTTTCTGGAGTAAAATTTTAATTTGGTTGCGTTTGATACCAGCTGCAGCTTAGTCCTATATAAAATGCAGCTAAATTTTAATAGCTGTATTAAACATTTTTTATTGGATTTAACGTAAAAGATGGTTATATTTAAGTAAATGCTTAAAGCAATCAAGTGTTGTAACAACAAAGTAATTAAGTATTTATAGCTAAATAATCAGATGTCATGTTGGACAATATTAATCAAAAAATATTTATAACCAAATAATCAATTGCAATTAAAATAACTTTAATGCAGCTAAATAGAGGGGTGATCCCCTTAACGCTTAAGTGACTGGCTTCTTAGGCCAGCCATAAAACTTATTTTTATTTTTTAATATTTTTAATAAATATGTTAAATTAGGTATATTTAATCTATAAATTAAGTTTTACCATTTTGGATATATTTATATATTTTTATTTTTAAATATAAGAGTCGTGTTTAAAAAATAATATATATAAATATATCCAAAAATGGTAAAATTTAATTTATATATTAAATACACTCAACATGTTATAAAAATTTTTAAACACTAAAAAAAATAAATTAAATGGTAAGACACAGTTACGGTAGATTGTAGGGAATCAAATAAGAGTTGGGTGTACTTTTCATTCTTGTTTAGTTTTTTATAAAAAAGTTTTTCAAGTGTATTTGCCTCTTGTATCAAGTTTTACAATTTTTGAATATATGTAATACTTAAGTCATTTTCACACCCCTAAAATGTTAATTTTTGCAAATGAAAAATGCATACATGGATTTAAATTTCTAAAAGTTGACATATGAGTGAAATAAACATTTAAAAACACTTTCAAGAAATTTTTTTTTAGAAAAAATACACTGGTAGCCCGGACTATCATACTTAGGTTAGTCGGGCTAACAAGATCATAACCCCGTTAATAACACATTAAAATGATGGGATTGCGGGGGTCGTTGAAAAGATGAGTGCGTTTGATACAGAGAAAAGCATGAAAAAAATCACACCTTTAGTTTCCCTGTCCTCTCATCTTCTTTAACATTTTTAGTCTTTTCTAAAGTCGATGTCCAAATCGGGTGATACATTTCTTGTAGCTTTTGGGAACATGACTCGTTGTAATCTTCTTGGAGATGAATTATAGTAAATGCAACTCCATGGCCATAGGGCACGTCAATCATGCCACCTAGTTATTTCATGATTTATAATCACTTCGATCGCCACTTTCTCAGGAAATACTTATTACCAAGCAAATTAAAGTAGTAGCTAGGCCCCGGCCACCATGAATATAGATTGTCAGTACTAGACAGACAATCGACCTTGTCCAATCATCGGTGAGTTACAGCCATGGTTCCAAGGATGGAATCAATCAAATACTAATTGGCTTGGCTGAAAGACAAGTTCTAACTACTTGAAAACGCGCAAATACCCAACTCGATAGATCTCTATGCATGTTATGGATTCATTTAATGGCCATATACAGTTGAACGGTACTACTTGATCCATATTGATATGGGGAATTCGGAGGAGATGCAAAACGATTTCATTGGCCGTCTAATTATTTTCCCCCTAATTTTTTTTTTATTATATGTGTGTTTGAAAAGTAATAAAAAATTTCAGATGAAAAATTTTTAATGTAAAAATTTTTTAAATAAGAAAAAATAATATGGTATGATAGGTGTAATGATGAATATTAAATTAAAATAGAATGTTAATTATATAGGCAGTTGTTTGAAATAATTGAAAAGTAGAGATAATTGTGTAAGAAAATATAAAAAAATAAAAAATATAATAAGTATAGAGAGTGAAAAGTTTTTAAATTAAAAATTTTAGTTTTAAAAATTTTTAAGTGTAAATAAACACTCCTACATTATTTATTTTTTGAAAAGATAGGGCCACATGCGTTAAAGCCACCGAGGCATGATTTACGCACCTTCCAGAATCATAGAATTTAGAGCACTTTTCCCTTGGCAATATATGTGGGTACGATTCTCTTCCAAAAATTCCTGCCACCACATCAGATGGCATCTAATTTGTATATGGGTAATGATCATACGTCCAAAACTCGTACCAGCTAACTAACCTACTTAATGAAATTCGAAACCTTATAGTACTCAAACAAAAACCAATAGAACCATCTTCGACTAGTTCTGGTGGCAGAGGCAAAAGTCCCCTTAGTGTCGCAGGTTTGATTCTCCTCTTCTTAGTGGAGAATTTTTACAAAAAAGTCCTCTTAAAATAAATGTCTTATAATTTTCCTCCTTACTTGTGGGGGTTATCAGCCATTCATGATATGAGAGTTATAAATATACACCGATACCACTAAAATCAAAGATAAAAAAAAGTTTCAAGGATTACCACCAAATATAATTATACATGACAAGCAATTTTTTTCTCCAAATTGGGAGGATGAAAAGCAGCACGAATGATTACATAGAAAACTGTCCCATCGTTTTTAGTTTTCTAGGTGTTTGCACATATTTAATATTTATCACCATCTACAACATATCGACTATTGGTGTAAACGCACATGGCGCGAATTTCTCGGCGTAGGTAACTTAATGTCAGCTGAATCATCACGTATAATTTTTTTTTCTCGAAGACATTGCTTGTAGGAGAAAATCTTTTCGACTTCTTATCTCACCCATCTAGTTAATGTGACATTTACTTATTCTACATACCTTAATAATTTTATTTTAGGCTAAAATACAATGTTCATTTATTTTTACAATTAATTATATTTTTTTGATTTTTTCTTCATAAACATATTTTTTAAGTGTATTTAATCTATGTGCAAAGTTTTGTCATTTCACAATACTTTTACATATTTATTTTTGATTTTTTTAAAATAATCAATTGCAAGGGCATTTAGTCATTTTACACCCTTAAAAACTTGATTTTTAAAAAAATCAAAAATAAATATGTAAAAGTATTGTAAATTAGAAAAATTTTATATATAGATTAAATACACTTAGATAAACATGCTTATAAAGAAAAATAAAAAATGTATAACTAATTGTAAAAACGAATAAATGTCATATTTGAACCTAAAATACATGATGATATACATGATCAAGCTCCTCAATAATTTCTATCATCGTCTTCTAAATTTTGTTATCCAAATAATATTTATGTACGTTTCGTTTTTGGTCATCTTCTTAAAATTCTTATTTTATTGTTGCATTTTTTCAATAATTTTGCCTTTTCTCTTCCTTCATTAATTTCCTAATATTTTCCTGTTTTCCAAGCAAATTAAACCGAAAATTGAAGAGAAAATTCATAACACATGCATACGATGCATGTACTGTTGGACTCTCACCCATATATTGTTTTCTTTATAATAAAAACTAGTTTCACCTAATTGCACCGCAAAAATCATTTGAGTATAACTGACCGAAAATTTTCTTCCGTGGAAGGCGGAGGCCATTACAAAGGGCTAAGATACGGCATCACAATACCAAAGAAAATTAATTAATTCAATCGGGTAATTAGGTATAGCAGGATCTAATGACGCTGTGGATTTGAATTCTGTGGTAGGGTCTTTTTTTTCCATCATCTCGATGTGGAATTCCACTTAGAATTTAGAAAGCAACCTTTGGGAGGGATCCACACTCAGGCTTTAGTTTCAAACGTGGTAGTGCTCAGGTCCTTATCAAAACACGACTCAAAACTTTCCTTAATTATTCGGCCCTTACTTTGAATTTTTTAAACACTTCCGGGTTTGCTAGCTACCTAGCCACACATATATGTAGTGGGTGGGTCTTCCGATATATATATTTCGTTAGGTGAATACTGAACAGTGTGACTATATATACAGAGATACAATCCACTCATAGGTGCACTCCATTGCAAAATGGGTCCTACATATATTAAAATGTAATAATATTTTATATAATATTTTATCTATATAACAAACATATTTTTTATGGTTCCGATGTTGAAAATGCAATTTTAAATTTTTTATTTATATTAAACTATTTTATTATGTTGATTTTGTATCATTTTAAGATGGAGCCCATCACATGTTTGATTTAGATTAAAATTGGTATGATATTAAAATAAATAATTTTAAATACAATAGGCAAACTAGATGTTGATTTTATGATCAAATGAAGCCTATTTGCTGTGGATTGAACCATAATTATGGTGCATCACTTCATCATATATACGTTTCTGGAAAATATTTGAGTGCACGTAAATGTAATGTAACTTATGGTGCATTTGGCTCAAAAGTAGTCCTATTTGATCATAAAATGTATATTTACTATACCTATTATACTTAGAATTGTTTCTTATATCAATATACCAATTTTCATCCAAATTAGATAGATATATGGTTTTATCTAAACATGGTATAAAATCAATGTAATAAAATAATTTGATGTAAATATCAATTTTAAAGTTTTTTTAAACATATTAACTATTTACAATATAATTTATATATGAATAAATAATTATATAAAGTATTAATATATTTACCTGAGTGTAAAGCCCGTTTTAAGCCAAATACATCATAACACACTGTGCACACTGGAACATATTTCTATGTTTCCCCACCAACCATTAAAGAAACCAACGCAGTTTCAATTCGTTGCCAGTCGAAAGGAAATTAATGTCAGTCTAGCCATATACAACGTTTATGTATATCTACATCTCAATTAACTAAGCTAAAGTTCATTTGGACAAATTGGAATATTCTCTTGTTGCAGCATCGTATATATTCCTAAAAAATTGAAAGTATGTATGACTTGCATAAATAAAGAATTATCTGGTTCATAGATGAGGCATGCATCAATTTAATTATTTGGCCTGTTTACCTGCTTTGCATATATGAATTAATGCTCCCAAAATGGACAACATATTATGAGATGCTTTGGATGCAGCCCCAAAGTCAAATTGACAAGAGTTCATAAGTTTGGACGTTTATTTGTTGTGATTCATCATCTGTCCATTTATTGCCAGCTAATAGAAAAGATACATGATTATCATCAGCAATGATTCAATGCAACTTAGCTGAATGGAGTACATGTAGCCCCTTTTTTTATTTTAAAACTTTTTTCTAAAACTAAACCATTTGTTTTGTTCAATACCACTTATTTTATCGTGTTTCAAAAAATAATTTCATATATAGATTATATCTTGTAAAGAACTAGCATCTTTTGAGAATGGATTAATATATGAGTATTAAAAATGTAAATTATGTAAAAATTTTAATACATACGACTTTTTAAATAATAAATAAATGTTTATAGATAAACATGATAAATAATTTATATTTGAAAAACATTTTAAATAAAAAAGGCTGTATAGAATCTCCACGCAGCTCAGTTGTCTTCGATTGTAACCCCGTTCATTTCAATATTTTTAAAACCGGACCGGTTTTGTGACTAGCTCCCGGTTTTCCGGTTCAACCGGATCGAGCTGGTGGCCGAATCGCAGTTGGACCGGTAACAATAACGAACCAGGACGTGCCCGATTCACGGTTCGACCGCCCGGTTCGGTCCGGTTTTCAAAACAATAATTCATTTGATCTGCAATTAAAGAAAAGTAGATTGAGCTAATTTAAAAAATTGGACTCTTTTGTTTTACTATCATGCAACTGGATATATATAAAGACAAATTAATGAATATAGGCATGCATATCCACAAGAACTTAATTTCGTGAAATTAACTTGGTTATCCTCACAAATGATGCAATCAATTCCAAATTAAATAAAATATCCCACCAAACTAATAATTATGCAATATAAGTACTAAACAATTAAATCAGCTTACAACGTTTGAAAATGTGATTTTTAGGCCCAAAAGCTTTTAGCCTTAAAACAAATATACCACGTTCATGCAGAAGACCTTAAAGCTAAGGGTTGATGCTGTGATAACTTTCAAAACAATCAAAATCTAGGAACCCTTGACAGGGGAAGAATTCATTGCAATAGATGTACGCTGCTTGCGTTGCAAATGTTGACCTATGAAAGAGGATAGTTTTCACATTTGTACTGACTATATATCGCGATCTCAACCTTGCTAAAATGGATGATTTTTTTACCTATATCCCTCATTCAACTTCTAGATAATACCGTTAATTAGGTAAGAGTCATTGTGCTAGAGGAAAAATTTTTTTTTTAATTAAACAAACCCCTGGCTCTGGAAGAAGGGGAAAAGAAGAAAATGAAAATAATAATCTTTTAAGGAAAATTCTTGTTAAGGCACCTACATGCATAAATCAGAACCAAGACAAATCAATGAATCCAGAAATTTCTCTGCTTCCATTTTTTCTGCAATATCTTTTTAGGGTACTCTTTCTGTTTAGAGCTAAACTATTATTATATTTTAATTTATAGGCTTGTAGATGGTATCCATGCATAACAATACTAGATAAATAAAAAAAATTTCATGATAATATAAATGATGTTAATATGATAAATAAAGTAAATTTTCATCAGTAATTAACATATTAAAAATGAAGAAGGTTGCTTAGAAGAGTAATTTCATAAAGTATTCTCGCTTTAAATTAATGACTGTGTCTCTATTCAAAGATACCTTAAATTTAAATATGGTAATATTATTCAGATCACCTCGTCATTTTATTCTCACTTGATAATTCCAAAGAAGCCTTGCAGGGGTGTAAAACTTTGTGGAACCTGCTAGACTGACAACATGTATGTCTATTCACAAATCAATTCAATGCATTTTCGGCCTTGATTTTATGAAATTCCTTGTAGTGTCATGCATATGATGGGTGCTTTAAAGGCACTCTTCTACAAAAAGCTGGCATCCCTGGGCAACAAACCTATTCAATTTTCTTTAGGATGGGTCCTACTTAAATGTCTAATGAACCAACTGAGAATGCACTTAGAGGCTGCTTCCATCAAATGAGTGATCAGGACGGGTGTTTAATCAGGCTCAATCATCTGCATATGTATATATTCGATATACAGCGGATATAGAGTCCACCGTCTATGTGGTTGACAGCCTTAACTTTGATAATCCTATCACAAAAGCCTCCTTGATGAATTGCAGTATTGAATCTTCAATTCCATCATGCATGCCAACTCACTGGTAGTGTCGGTTGCATGCATGCTGCATATATGCGTCCACCATCTTCCATTAATTTACATGAACCATACATTTCATTGACTTTCCTTTGGAAATATACAAATAGTGGGCCTCATGATCTAATCAATGTCACCCAATTTGGTCTGATGAGAGTATCTATCACTGTGGGATTTGAACCCTTTGGCTTTGTTTCAAAGTCTTCCCACTCCACCCCCACGAGAGTCACGAAAACAACAACAACAAGAAGACAACCACAAACGAGGAGAGAAATCTCTTTTAAATAATACAAATCACGACTTCTCCTCACTTCACAGCTCACCGTAGCCTGCCTAGCTATATCCATGGAGGTCAATGAAATAACTTCATGCAACTATGGTCTATTATTAATCGACCGTTGCTTTATAATCTCGTCCTGCTTTGGTTGGACCATCAAATCAATTTTTTCATATTTTCTCCGTCACTCTTGACTTGTATATATGCGGACCCTTAGCTTTCTGTATCTGTTCTCCTATTAAATCCTAGCTTTCTGTATCTGTTCTCCTATTTAAGGATTTAATTTTCTTTTCCCCCTTTTTGTTTTGTAAGTTATATTTGGGAAATTTTAAAAATAAATATGAGAATGTGAAAATGTGAAAATTTTTGAAAAAATTAAGAAAGTAACTTGATATGATAAGGATAATAATTAAAATCAGTAAAAAGAATAAGGTTAAAATAAATTGATTAGTTTAATGATAAGATGCAAAAAAATGATTAAATGTAATAATTGAGAATGTATGGTAGTTAAATGATTAAGATGTTAAACTATATTAAAAAAAAGCATGCGCAAAAAGGTGAGAATTTTTTTAAAAATTTTTTAAGTATTCCCATATTCACCCATGATTCTTTTTTGAAATAATGCACCCATAATTTCAATTCGTTTTTTGCATGACTTTAGACTTTTATGGTGTGTTTAGTTGGGCATAAAAGTTTTCAACAAAAAATTTTCAATCAAAAATTTTTTACTCTTCATAATTATTCTATTTTTAAATATTTTGTATTTTTCTATACAAACTATCTTATTTTTCAATCATTTTTACATAACTAATAATACAATTAACATATCTATTTTAACTTTTTTCTCTTTATACATTATCATTGCCTCTATCATATCACATCATTTTATATTAATTTAACAACTTTTACACCATTATAAAAAATAATTTTTACACTAAAACTTTTTATTAAAAAATTTCATGCAGAACCAAACAGCGCTAAAACAACAACCATGACCTTAGACTTTTAAGCGTGGTGCAACGGGCCAGGAAGCCTATTCTCTACATTAAGCTTTCGGCCGAGCTAATAAAGCCCAGTTCAGGCAATCTCGTCAGTCGTCACCTGGCCGAAGTCCCGTTCCTTTCTAACTTGTCTACATGAGAAGTTAGTTTTTATCTCAACTAATGGTAGAGTTTATCGCTGATAATTTTCTATTTAATTTCTTTTTTGCGAATCCAAATAGTGTTTTGCTTACGTACAAAGTAAGTAGTGTCAACTGTCAAGTGTTTAACTTGGTTGCGATAGGTATATGATCCTTATAAGATTTTACTTATTAAACAATTTTTAACCAAACTATATTACACAAATAAACAAAATAATTAAAATCTCATGCGTGCTACAAATTTGGAAGTCATAGTCATTATTTTAAAAATTTTGACATGTCTAGATATTATTTCTGAATGCTTAAAATGAAAAAATTAGACTAGTGTAAGGTTTACATTAATTATAGATTATAAAACTTATCAGATTCGATGTTTGTCGAATCAGTGGCCAATGAGAAAGATTTTAGCATCGCGTTGATTTTTGCATAAATAAATCATTATATGGGGTTTAGATTGACTTGGGTGCGGGCCACCCAACTGTGTTAAGGTTAACCAATTCATAGCCCAATTTTGAAAATTTCCTTATTAATTTTATATTTTATAATGGGTTATAACAAGGCCAACCTTATAATCTAATTGTTTCATAAATTGTGTGCTTTGAAAGTGATAAATTTTTTGAATGTAAAAATCTTTTAAATGTGGAAAATGGTGTGATATGATAGGAATAATGATAAATAGTAGGGATAATAAAATTAAAATAGATATGTTAGTTATATAGGTAGTTGTATGAAAATAATTAAAAATATAATAGTTGTACAGGAAGTCATAAATAAATAATTAAAAATATGATATTTGATGAGAGTAAAAAGTTTTAAATCTAAAAATTTTAATTCAAACATTTTTATTGGTAAACAAATAGAACGTAAGTCTTAAGTCAAACAATTAGTTGTTTCTAAGTTAGCGATATAATTTTTTTTATTTATGCCAGCGATATAAATTTAAATATAATAGTCTCCAGAATTTATACACTTGCCTATTATAAAGTCATGGTTATGTTAAACTGATAAATTAAATAGTTGAATATATTACTAATTTCTAAAAGTAAGGACCACTAATATTTAAATTTTATTCACGGAGATTAATGTTTTTGTAACTGAAATTAGATTTATGTCAATATTGATGAATTTATATTGATACTTATACATATGACTAATTAGTGAAATTAAGTAAAATATCATCAATAGTAATAAAATTTTAGGTGAAAATAAACATATATGTTAAATTTGTACCTTATCTTACTTTTAAAAATATTTTTATACGCCCAACTAGGGTGGGTTAAGAGGGACTGACATCGTATGCACTACGCCTTTTTTTTAATTTTTTTTTTGAAATTTTTTTCATGAAACTGTTAATATAAGTATATTTAACATATGTATCAATTTTAACCATTTTTTGAGACTTTTAGATTTTTTTTATTTTTTATTTAAATAAGTGGCATTTTTAGTAATTTAAAATTGCTAAAAATACCTTTGATTTTTAAAAATTTTAAAAAAAATCTAAAAAATCTCCAAAATTGGTAAAAATTGATATATATGTTAAATAGACTTGTATTAACCATTTTGTAAAAAAAAATTCGAAAAAAATAAAAAAATCAATACACCTAGGTGCATACAACCGCATCCCGGTTAAGAGTGGGTTGTCAACCCACGTTACTCACTCCAAACCCATTGAACCAAAATATCAATCACTGTTCCATCAAAATATAAATATATCAATCACTGACCCCGCTTAACTTAGCAAGGTTGAGTTCGGATAGAGTATGGGTTAACCTGCTTAGTTTTTCACCCATGTGGTTAACGGGTGTATTTTTTTTTAATAAGTGGTCTAAGGGTGAATTTGGTAAGACGTAGTGGAAAAAAATTTCCAATTCATTCTGACAACCTTTTGATATAATTTAATATTTTAGTTATTCAATTATCTTATATTTTCTATTACTAACACTATATTTTAATTACTTTTTTACATTTTTGGATCACGTTTTATCTATTTTAACTTTATATTTAATTAATAACTATTACTTCTATCACATCGCACTAATCTTTTACTTTTAAAGCTTTTTTCTTTTTTCTGTGCTCGTTTGGTCACGGGAACGAGAACGGAATCCGCGTTCGGCAGCCCGTGCGTGTTCGACTCACCGTGGGAGTTCGAACAGATTTGGGTGGAGGCATTTGTGTGGTCCTCCTTTATAGTGGGTGGGAGCTGGTTGTCTTCCAGTTGATATTCAGAAGCTTGTTGTCTTCTTTGGAAAAAATTGCAGAATTTTGAATGTAATATGAATTGAAATATGTTGTAAAATATACACCAATCAAAAAAAAAAAAAACTTTTTCCTTTTTTCCATTCTCGCATTTTCTTTTACCTCTTCCAAGCATATCCTAATTCCTAAGTGGATTTTTAAGAACAAATTCACCAAAATGCGAGTTGGCGTTTCTAACATCTCATAATACCTACCAGCGCAGCCTATGCGCTCGCACCGGTCTTACCTTCCGACGTAGCTTGTACCCGCTTGCCATCCGAGATCTTGTAACTCAGGACTCTATTGTCCATGGAACATTCATCCGTCGCAGCGTAGTTTAGATGCGTCTGATGTAGCTCACGTTGTTGGAAATCATGTGATGCGGAAACGTACCTGAATCCATGTGTGCGTAGATTCCACCTGTAGACCGAGTAGAGCACGAGGTCTTCTCCCTATAATACTAGTAGTAGATGGGAACCACTAATGATGTAAACCGTGTGAGAGAGGGACCTAGACTCCTCTATTTATAGAGCCCTTCCCAT
>JAXCLR010000105.1:10898462-10928298 GCA_035584095.1 Annona squamosa | reverse complement strand
AACTTTTGATGAAAAGTTTTTGGAGTAGAAGTTGTCAAATCAATAGAAAGTGATGTGATATAATAGGAGTAATGATGTGGAGTAAAGAGAATAAAGTTAAAATAGATAGGTTAATTGTATGAAGAGTGGAAAGTTTTAGATTGAAAAGTTTTAGTTGACACTTTTTTGCACTAAACAAACACACCTTAGATACACTATGACTTACAATTTCATAAAAGAAGGGGACAAATTTTTATACATCCTTGAACATTACTCTTAATTTCATTTATACTCGTAAAATTTAAAAAATGACTCTTTTATTCATGAATTTTTATCATAATTTTACATATACTTGTACTATTAGGAATTCATTGCAAAGCACCTTAATTTATGGTAAAATGACAAATATGTTCATTTCTAATTATGATTCTATGAGTATGTTTGTTTCACCGTATAATTTTTTAACAAAAACATTTCAATATGAAATTTTTTATTCTTTGTAATCGCCATATTTTAAATTATTTATTCACATTTTATTGTATAAATTAATTTATTTTTAATTATTTATACATAATTACTCATATAATTAATTTAATTTTATTTAATTCTCATCATTACTCGTATCATATCATATTATTTTATTTCATTTTAAAACTTTTTGTGCAAAAATTTTATCACTTATTAAATACACCTCATAGCTAAAAAATCATATTATAATGGATCCTTAATAATTCTATAGTTATAAAATAATATATTATTTAAATATAAATATTTAATTTTGAACAAACAACTCTAAATTATATTGAGGTATGAGCATATTTATCATTTTAGTGGGGGTTAATGACTTAA
Organism: Annona squamosa; assembly: GCA_035584095.1. Lineage (NCBI taxonomy): Eukaryota > Viridiplantae > Streptophyta > Magnoliopsida > Magnoliales > Annonaceae > Annona > Annona squamosa. Next base: position 10,927,470 of record JAXCLR010000105.1, on the reverse strand, counting down.
TTAATTAACTGATTACTAACCACATGGTACATGTGGAATTAGGATGAAAAAATCATAGATATGAGATATATTTTTGAAAGTTAATGAATATAAGTGGAGAATATATGAAATCTGGCCAAAAAATAAAAAGTTGTCAAAATGTACATGCACCCGCGCTTCTACTATGCAACTCTTTTTCAGTTTTATCCACGGCCCCCTCTGTTTTTTTCACAGATTGAATTGATGGCGGGAATTCTCCAGGCCCTAATCCTCAGGCCCCACTACCACCGCAATGGAGTTTTCCGGCGACCCAAACTCCACTTTCCGACACCTCAGCTTCGTTTCTCTGGCCATCAGCTCCTTCCTCAACAATCCCTATCGATTGCGCTTACGCTCAGAGCCAGCGGAAAGGGATCCGATCAGGTTTTCTCTCAATTCGTGAATTTCTTTTGGCGGAATTTATGAGAGGAAAGGAAGTTTGGAACTCACATTTCTTAGTTTCACTTTCTGATAAGTTTTCTGATTTCTCGCGTTGATTGATGTTGTCATTCAAAGCATCGTCTCTTCATTGGATCGCTCGAGCGTCATGCTTGTTCATGAAAAATGCTACAATCGTCTATTATCTGATCCGACGAATTTTTCATTTTAAATAAAATCTCAATCCACTAATACATTGACTAATTGCTGGGAGTACTTTTGTTTTATTTCTGTCTTGAACTTATTATTTCGTATGGTTCAGGAGTTTTAGGCTTGATATTATATTTTTCTGGTGCATTGAATGACTGAATTGAGAATCAGTAGTTGAGTTTTTTTGGGGAAAAAAAAATTGTCTCATGCATAGTGTCAGGCCGATCACTGTTTTTGTGTCCATGCTGACGGATTATGGACAGGTCTGTATCATTGCCGATATTGATATAATTCGTCTTACTCAGCGGAAGATATTGAACCAGCGGAATTCAAAATAAACAAAAGTTTTGTTACATAGGTTCAAAATTTGGGCAAAACAAGGGATGATGAGAAAAAAATAAAAGAAAAGAAAAGACAGCATTTGCCACCAAATGCAGTATCTTTAAAGGTTGCACTGCAAGTGAAGTTTCACCAAGATTATGCTGGTTAAAAAATGTAACTACGCTAACTCAATGCTGCCAGTGAAAGTCAAAATAATTTACACCATGTCTTCATGGAGTCCAAAACTAAAAGTGCCCCATAGCATTCCTATTTTGCCATGACTTGGAGAAGGAACCAAGTCTGTGGGAATTAGACTGTAGCAATTTGTAGTATTTGATCTGATGGATCCAATTATTTTAAACAAATTCTGAATTTGTTAGGGGCCCAAGGCAGATACTAGTTGTTAGGTATCATTTTGTCCTATTTCTTTTTTGATTGTTACCAATATGTCAGATTAGGTTTGGAGAGATCAACCTTATGATGTTATCCCAGTTTTGGGTTTTATCAATATTTCAGTTTGGATTGGGGAGATCCTAATTTATGGCTTTTGCTGCTGAGTTTTGCAGCAACTGATAATGTATCCCTACACGTTGAATTGGCATCTTACACATAAGATAATGTATGAAAGTTCACCATTTCCCTCTTTGACATTTTTCATGCCTCAGCCATCAGCTTGGATTGCTTCAGACAAATAATTTTTTTTGAATTGAAAGGTTCAATGGTTGATCTTGACCTCTTCATTATGGATATATTCTTTGTATACTCTGTTGACTTTCTAAATACATCAATTTAACAACCATCATTAATTTTAGTGATGCAACAATCACCTTGTCATCCAATAGTCTCTCTATGTTCTTGATTTTTTAATATTATTATCCAAGATCTAAGGTCATAGATGCCATTTTTGAACTTTGCATCACCAGTGAAATTAATATCTACTGCCAATAAGGGTGCAACTTGAGCTCATGAAACTTGGGTTCATTTCAACCTTAGCCCCAACCGAAACCCTATTTGTGAACCTAAATTCTAATCTAATTTTTGAAATCTGGGCTTGACTGGAGTTTTGGGTTAATATTCTCCATCAATATATCTGTTATTGATCCTATACTAATCACAAATCCATCAATAAAAAAAGTCTAAAATAGCAATTTACTACAGAATGCAAGAAAAATTCAAAGAGTACTTAAAAGAGTAGAGGAGATGAGCTTTAACTTTGGAAATGTGGCTGTGACTTCATGGTACCCGTAGATGAGCTTTAACGTTGAAAATACAGTTGTGACCTCACGGCAGAGAAAGGTGAATTCGATAGCCTCTAATTCAAAATTAAACACAAAATTAATAAGTGTGAATAGATGATCGTTGTGAATCAAAAAAGGGGATTTTAGAATAGACTTGCTGTGGTTCACTAGTTTGCAGAAAATGTTGAAGGACGAAGAATCTTGCTGCAATTTCGTGGAAATTAGTAGCTGGTTAGAGCAACAAAGACCAGAAAGAAGCTTTCTGAGGTTCACCGAAAATGTCGAAGGAGAGACAGAGACCAGAAACAGATCAAATTGGTAGCTTTGGTTCGATGGAAATCGGCAATGAGATAGGCAGTGATGGATTCAACGGAGAAGAAGCTTGCTGCTGTTGGAAGACCATGCCGACGGAGAAACATGGACTAGAAACACTCTGTTGGATATGCTGAAGGAGGGTGGTTGGAAGAGCATGCAGCCAGTTAGAGCAGGTCGCTGAAGAAACGGAGACCAGAAACATGCTGCTGGGTATGACATATTCGAAGAATTGACAGAGAACTGGAGAGGAAATGGAGTTTGGTTGTTAAGGTTTGAATGGAGAAGAAATTGAGGGCTGTTGGCTAGGGTTACGAAAAGGGAAAAAGAAGCTTTTATATTTGGTTAACAAATACATATAATATAAATAGCAGAGGCTCGCTTCTATGTAATCAGGTTACATAGAAGTGGTTCCATGTTACCCCCTCAAAATTTAAGATTTTGATGCTTGATAGAAAATCTAATCCATTCATTGTATTTAATTTTATTTGTTTAGTTATAAAACTAAGTTTCATCTAAATCCAATATGTGTATAGGCCACATTTGCTCAAAAATAGGTACATTTATGTGTAGATTAGGGAAAATGCTTAGATTTTTTCATTTATATATATTAGAATGTGGTAATACTTTATAGAATTATTTATTCATATAGTAATGATATTTTAGATAATTTAGATGTTGAAAATACTATTTAAAAATTGATATTTAACATTAAATCATTTTATTACATTCATTTTGTATTTTTGTAGATGAGGCCTATGTACAGTGATCTTAGACAAATAAATAAATTTTCATAATAATGTAAGTGATGCTGAACACAATAGATGGAGTGAATTTTTCATTAACTATCTAAATATTGAAAAGGAACGGAGTTATATAGAAAAAGAGTTTCATAGAAGCATCCCTATAAAGGTTATATTCTGAAATCGGGTTCGGGCCTAACTCAACCTGAAACAGAACTGGTTTTTAATTTGGTCTGGGTTCGGGCTCAGAAGCATACAGTTCTAACACTTCTGCATTTTGGATTTGGCAGGCTGGGTTTGGGATCGAACCCAGACCGAGTTGCACCCCGATGCGCTAAACATCAGAAAATCCTTAAGATGAATGTTTGGTTTGAGACCATGTGAAGTTCACATATGATAATCAAAATGTAAATCTTAATTTTTCAGCTTTCAAAGATTATATTTCTTTCTCCAGCATCCTTGTTCATAAAATGGATTTTGTTGGGATGTGATTTCTTGTATTTCATTTGTAGAAATGGGAGAGCCCAGTCTGTATTTGCAAGGTACAAATGTTTCTAGGTTTTGTTTATTTTGACTTGCTATACATATGCTGCTGTCTTCACTTGTGTTAGAATAATTATCTAGGCTTGTCGTTAAGATAGACCATTGCGATAATGTCAGTTAGTTGCATTTTTTTTTTCTTTCAATCTGGGTGTTGTTTCCCTGAATAGAAATATTTCAGGAAGGCAGTAATGGAAGTCAAGACCATGGGAATTTTAATCCAGCAAAGACGTTAAATTGGAAACAGCCATTGCTAGGTTTTGCAGTTGCTAATTTCCTTCCATTAGGTAACTTATTCTTTCTTGAAGAAATATTTGATCCATTTATATGGTGATTTGTGAATCTTGCTCTCTTGATCAAGGAATTCTGTAGCATGAGCTATGTAATGCATGTTGCAAGGCCTGTCTTGTATTTTGTTTTTTGTTAATATATAATACCACATTTTCTAATCGTAGTTGTATGAATGTTGAATTTTAGTGCTACTTTTGCATTAGCAACTGACTCCAGGTTTCCTTAAGTAATCGAGTAATTTCAACATCAGGTAAAAGGCAGGGTAGATGTTGGTAGTTGAATGCGGCGTGACTATATGGAGAGAGCAATGGGTTTTTAAGTCACTTTTACTATAAAAGTAGTTTCTTTACTCTTTTACCTCAAATCTAGCATAGGATAAATTAAGAACTGCAATGTATAGTCTGACTCATGATTCGTTTAGTGTAAGAGAGGGACTTCTGTATAAGTTTGGTATCTGGTTCATGGTTGACCTGTCTATCTTTACATGCTTTAAATATACTGATCCCATTTGTATGTGAAAATTAAAATGAATAAAATTCAGGGATTTTTCTTGAAATAGTCATTCATATTTTACGACCCAATCTGTGGGTTTTGGTTATTGTTTTTGGTTCATGATGAGTTTTTGAGCAGAGTGGCACCATGGCATGTAACCCAGTGATATGAATCTTTTAATTCATGCTGTAACTTTGACTGGAATTTATGCAGTTATTGTAAATGTGGAATTACACACGTCCACATTTGCGAGGAACATGGTAAGTCCTTCACATAGAGGGAATTCTGAAACAGAATTTATGCAATTGATTATAGCTATTGGCATGGTAACCACCTTCTAGGCTTTTCTAGAATTATGGCTTCATGATAAAATATTTTATGCAGCTTTAGTCACAGCGGTTATCTTAGGGCTTGCAAATCCCAGTCTTGGATGTCTTGCCCACAGCTATGGCTTGTCGAAATTCAGCACATTTGGCATTTTTCTGATTTCAGGTAAATTTTAAAGCTACTACCTACTTCTCAACTTTTTTGTATGCTTTCTTGTTCAATTTTATTTCCTTACGGCTTAGGGCTTACATTGCGGAGTGACGAGATTGGTGCAGCTTTGGAAGCATGGCTTGTTGGATTTGTTGGGCTGGTATGATCCACTTTTTATGTGCCTTTTATATTTAGGAGATGTTTCTTTACACTAGAAACATTTCAAAATAAAAGTTCTCAATTTAAATTTTTTTATTCTCCACAACTACTATATTTTTTAATTATTTTCACTTTTTCCTGTACAACTATCTTACTTTTCAATCATTTCTATACAACTACCTATACATCTAATCTACCCATATTAATTTTATTCTCTTTACTCCTCATCATTACCCTTATCATATTACATCATTTTCTCTCATTTCAAAAACTTTTACTCCAAAAACTTTTCATTAAAAGTTTTCTCACTCCCCAAACACACCTTTAGTATGTTTTTCCTCAAAAGAGTTTCGGAAATTTTCATGTAGGCTTACACGTGTATCTGACTATTGCAGATAGGTCTACAATGTTTTCCTTTTAGCAAATAACCTGTATTACTTTGCTATCGAATTGCAAACAAGTCTATTGATAGGAATTTGGAAGAGCCATATTTCAAGAATACTTATTGTAGGTGCAAGTACAGAGTAGCAGCATAAAGATTCGTTTCATAAAAGTTTTCTGTTTTTAATAATTTCTATTTCAATCACTGTATCTTAGTCTAGATCCATAGAAGGTACTGAAGATTTTCCACTTTCATCAGACGATGTTATTATTTTTTTTGGGTTTGTTTCTCTTAGAAGTTAGCTAAAATTTTCGACTATTTTTATAGTAATTTTCAACAAGGTAGCTATACTTATTTGCTTTTTTTCATTTGTAAATACGACTTTTGTAAGCCTTAGAGGCGTTGAAGTTTGGTCATAAATATTATTTGCTTTCTTTGCTTGTTGTCTCTTCTTTTTTGCTTCTTTATCTTTCTCCTATTTTCTTCTTTACCCCTTGAAGTCTTTCTCCTAATTTTCATATGTGATTTCTTCCTTTTCTTCCTTCTTTTTCTTTTAAGAGGATCTTCCCCCTTTCTTCCAAAGTCTTTTTTTTTTTTTTCTTTTGTAATTAACATAGGGATACTTGTCCTATGTCAACTTGTTATTAGAGAAAAGCTTGAACAATTTCAAAGCAAATAAACAACCCATTGAAGAATCGCCTGTCCAAGAGTCTCATATAGGTCCTAATAATATTGGACAAAATCAGAATCTTAAGAGTCCACATCACCAACATACGGGCATTCTTCCAGTACATAGTACACTTAGGGAACATTATCGGCCCATAGATGTGGGTAGAAAAGTGTCCTTTGAGATCCCAAAAGGTTTCTACTATCAAAGAACAAATCAAAAAGAATATTGGGAACAATCTAGGATTCTAAGATGAGACTTCCTATGCCCTCCACAAGAATAAGCTACCTTTGAACCTATGCTTATCCTTGAGAGTGATGATTTCATTAAGAAAAATTGAAGTTGATGTCTCTAGTCTTAACGGAATGTTTGACCTTGGTGATTTTATAGATTGGATAACAATTTGGAAAGATTTTTTCGATGGTACAATATGACAAATGTTTAATGCTTTAGATTTGCTACAACAAAGTTTACAAAATCAGCCCAACAATATTGGATAGGAAGAGACATCAAGGAAGGTGGAGAGCTAGAAATTACAATTTTGACTAAAATGAAAAAATAATTCAGTGACGAAATATGTGCCTCATTACCACAAAGAACAACAATTGAACCAACAGATGAACTTGAGGCAAGATAATATGAGTGCCATTGAATGTTACCAAAAAATTGACAATTTGACATGTTTGGAAATGAATAAAACTTTTGATGAAAAGTTTTAGAGAGTAAAAGTTGTAAAATGATGTGATATAATAGGGGAAATGATGACGAGTAAAGAGGATAAAGTTAAAATAGATAGGTTAGTTATGTGGGTAATTGTGTAGAAATAATTGAAAATAGGATAGTTGTATAGGAAAATGTAAAGAAATGATTAAAAAATAGGATAGTAATGGAGAATGAAAAGTTTTAACTGGACAACTTTCAACATTGCCAAATACACCCTTTATTTCTTTGATGTAAGATTAACTAAGATATATGAGTGAAATGTAAATTTTTTTAAAATGTGCTTAAACTTGAATTGAAAAAGAAAATTAGCTTTACATGCCCTATATAGCCTTGAAAAAGTTGTCTTTAAGGCCTTGGAACTTAGAACCTTCACCTTTAAGACAGTTAAATTAACAATGCGAGGAGTACCAGACAACTAGGTATACATTTAAACAAATTTCTCGACAAACCTACAAAGTCGAGTAGCAACAAGCTTGTCCAAAATTTTAGTAGGGATGCCAACTTAATTAGTTTGTTTAGTCTATGTTCTACATTGTTAAAGGTTTATTGTTTCAATTGTCATAGTAAAAGTCATACTACAACTCATTGCCTTAATTGAACTCTTCCATTAGAAGCAATTGCAATGAGATAGTCGACTCCTTAGAGGATCGGATGATCTTGGTCTAGAATTAGAAGATGAACAAGATGAATTTGGGAATGTCAATTTTCTTGGGATTATCTTGTCCACTCTTGATTCTAAAATGATTGGAGGTGAATCATCATTTTTTATGCAATTTTCACGTTTTGTAATGTTGTGGGTAAACTTGTTATTGGTGGGGGAAATTCAATAAATGTGGTCTTAAAGGTTGCTGTAGCTAGAATTAAATCAAACTTGAGCATCATCCACAAACTTATAGAGTTCCATGAGTAGATAAAACTTTATTACCTGTGATGGAGATCATGTTTTACTTGGTTGTCCTTGGCTATTTGATATGAATGTCATTCACTATGGAAAATCAAGTACATATCCTTTTAGACAAGATGGGAAATCTATTCTTTTGAAACCAGCTAAACCATCAAACAGAGAAGTAATGCAAAAGAAAATTTCTCCCATTGAGCCCCCAAAGAAACCATTGCACATCTTAACTCCAAAAATTATGAAAAGGAGAGAAAAGAGTCTAGTGTTATATTGATGTTGGTCAAAAAGTCTTAAGTTTAGAGTTTCTATAGGTGAATTTGTTGTTCAATTCCATGAACTTACTAATCTCTTGAAGGAATTTATGGATATAGCCCTAGTTGTGGATAGATTCTATTGGCCTTCCGTGAAAAGGGATGTTGGAAAGGTTGTGTCTCTCTGTTGGACTCATCAGTTGGCAAAGGCAAAAGGGCAGAACAGAGGATTGTATACACCTTTACTAGTGCTACTTACTCCTTGGAAAAACATTAGTACAAATTTCATTCTTGGCTTGCCTAGGACTCCTAGAGGGTATGATTTTAATCTTGTTGTGGTGGATCGATTATAAAAAAATGGCTCATTTTCTATCTTGTCAGAAAACCGCTGATGCTTCCTATGTGACAAAATTATTCGTTAAGGAGATTGTTAGACTTCATGGGTAGATAAAACTTCACTACCTATCAATGAAAGATTTCTGGTTCCCATCAAAATTGCAAATTATGTAGACCAAATTTGGTGTGATGTCCTTCCGATGGATGTAGCTCATGTTTTACTTAGTCATCCTTGGTTATTTGATGTCATTCATTACATATATATATATATATATATATATATATATATTTATTTATTTATTTCTTAGCGCACAAGTTACTTGTTATGTAAGTTAGCCCAGTATGCAAGTTGACTTAATAGGGTAAGTTTGCAAATTGCGTAGAGTTTTACTTTCTTTGTGCTTAAGTTACCTTTTCTATAAATAAGGTTATAAAGGCTTTATGTAGGACAACTTTTTTTTGATAATCGATCGGCGATTTTGCTTTCCATAAAATTCTCTTCTCGTCTTCAACCCTAATTTCTTTAGTCTCTTTCTCTTTCTTCCTCCCTTTTCTCCCTGAAAGGATCCTTCCTCTTCTTCTTTCTTCTCCTCTACTCGTCCTGCATCAACCTATTAAATAGAGACATCTGGTCCTGATTAAAATCTGATTAAAATATTAAAAGTATGAGGATCAGATTTGGTGTGATGTTCTTTCAATGGAAATAGCTCATGTTTTATTTGTTCGTCCTTGGCTATTTGATATGAATGCTATACACACCAGTTTGAATTTTTTCTTAAAAAAAGCATTGTTTTGTCTTTTCCCGTCCTTGTTGAATGCAAAATTCTTCCTGGGAAGACAATACCTTTGCTTTCTCTTCTTCTTCTTCTTCTAAATGTGGAGATTATTATGTTGTTTCACCATGAAAGTAAGAGTAGTTTGTTATGAATCATGATTCTGGTGACAAATTTGCCACCTGGAAGTATTTAAAAATGTCAATTTGGGCACGGGTTTCTATTGTTAGAAAAAAAAAAAAATCACTGCTTCCAGCACTATATTTCTGTTCAGTTTTCTTTTGCTTATAACATTCTACTGCTTTATATACTATTAACTCTGCCTTTTCTTTTAGGTTTCAATTCTGCTCTTAACTCCCTTGTTTTCAAGGCTAATTCTAAAAATCCAGTTGGTGCCTCAAGAATTTGTAACAGGTACTCATGCAAAGTAGCTCAATAGCAGAAATGTTTATCAGTCATTAGGAGAATATGTCTTATTTGACATCATTAAGAATTTGGAGAACAGTCTAACCATTCCTCAGAATTAGAATGCAATGAGAGTAGCAACATGACATTATTATATTGCCTCGCTATTGGTTTAGCTGCATATGCAAGCTTCTAGTAAATCCTCCATGTAGAAGTTTCTGTAAATTCTAAAAACTATCCTGCTTTTTATGCATTAGTTGGGTATTACTATTTTTTTGTGTTCATCTCGAGACAGTCTTCAAACTGGTCCTTCCTTCAGATAAAAGTAGATAAAAAATTAAAAAATTTCAATTTCTGGCTTTCTTGATTTTGTGTAACAGGACTTTCAATTTTTTGCTGCATGCCGACGACCTTATCAAGTGGAGTAGCACTAACTCGAGTAAGTGTTCTTCATTCCCAGTTGTGCTTCATTTGGTTTCTGCATCTAAGAAAGCAAAATACTGAATTCATGGATGCAGCTAGCAGGGGGGAACTCTGCTTTGGCTCTTGCAATGACTATCTTGTCTAGTCTATTGGGCATTTTGATTGTAAGTTACAAAGAGGCACAAATTATGCATTTCTTGCGCTGCGTGCTTATTTTGTTTCCTAATATATTTTATGGGGACTGGTTTACTGAGTTATTTTCTATTTCAGATTCCTTTTTCTCTGTCAAAGCTTGTGGCTGGTGGTATTGGGGTATCTGTTCCGGTAAAGCAACTGTTTGGTAGCCTTATGATGAGCCTTTTGGCCCCTTTAATTTTAGGCAAGGTATCTGATCAACATTGCTTTTAAAATGACCATTTATCCTCTAAACAGTGCACATTTATCTTTTTAAGTTCTTGTTACTAGTCCCAACTAAGTTGTATCATGGGGAATGTGTGTCAGGTTTCCAAGTTCTGTGAAACATTGTCCACAGCTTACATTTTTAATATGTCAATGTAGCATTTCAATTCAAATGTCAAAATATGATTCTCATGGGTGTGTTTGGGAATGGGGACAAGAGGTAGAAAAAAAGGTATATGGAAAATTGAGGGGAAAAGAGATAAAATGATGTGTTTTGATAGGGAGCAATTATTAGAAACAATGTGAATAAAGCAAACATGGATGGGTTTTTGTATGGGAGGGTTGAAAATGAGGATAGAAAATATAGATGATAATGAGGAATTATAAGATTATTAGGTAGTTGTTGAGTTTCTTTAAAAGTTGTCCCACCGGCTTTCCTCATTGCTAAATGCTTATTAGGATGTGCTTTAGTTAATGATGTTGATATTTTGTGAATGGTTCTAGGTTCTTGATATTTGATAAATGTATAGGTCTGTAAGAGTTGCTTATGAGCTTTGCCTTCATTTTGGAAAGCAAACAAATCTTATTGGCAAAGGAACATGTGTGTGGATGGAAAAAAAAGGTTTAAGCACATCCATAGAAATTCAAAAGAAAAAAAAGGAGAAAAGATAAAAGAACAGGATAGTTAGGTATTAAGAGCTCTTCGATGCAGTACTACACAAACATAAAGAGGGTCACATCTTTGTATACCAGAGAGACAAAATGATACTGAGGGTTTGGATGATGGTTGCATTAAAAAAGGTGTATTAGCCACTCCATTTTCTATGATTTCTAATTGTAATTACTTTTAAGAAACCTTCTTTTTCTTATATCACATCTTTCTATAAAAAGAACCTATACTGCGGGCAACATGTGTTTCAAAGGCTCGTTTCTGTGTTCATGTAGAGGTGAAGTTTATGTGCCAGAAAAGGAAGTATCTCTTATAATTTCAGAAGCACAATGTCATTTATTTCCACCTCGCTTTGTATTAATTCTTCCATTTCTTGGTTATTGTTGTAATTTCATGGAAAAGCATTTCACAGGAAAGACTAGTGCATGAGCATTTATTTATCCTTTACTTTCCACAGGTCTCATGAATGCTTTCTTTTACAGGTTATTCGGAACTCCTTCCATGGTAAGTGCTATGTTACTTGTCATCTATCCATCACCGTACTTTTTTTAGATGTTGTTTGCCTCATTCACTTCCATCTGTTGTCAAAGCATTATCACCATCATGATGTAACTATAATGAGAAAAACAATCATTGTCGCATAATTACTGAAGGAACTTTTCCATTGTACTAAAAAAAATGAAAGAAGGTAATTTCAAGTTTGCTAACAATAGGTCAAAATGCATGTTAAATCATAATCCTAAGTCCTTTACCGAGAACCGTAAGCAATCAAAACTATGAGCCATCTGTCAAGGCTTTGTGCCATCACAGGATTGCTCAATGTGCTGGTCGCTAGCAAATGCTTATATTTTGGAGTGAAATGACAACTAATAATAACACGCGCTTGCGCGCACACACTCTGTGTGTATGTGTGTGCATGTGTTTGTGCGGTGTCCATGCATATGCATATTCTCTGTTTGTGATATTTTCAGAATGTTTGGACTATAGGTGTGGCAAAGTATGTTGATGACAATCGTGGATTTTTCTCAATGATGAGTGCCGTGTGCCTCAGTTTGGTACTATTCGAATTCCATGTTCCTCCAAAAACTCAATTATATTTTGTTGTGATTATGTTTAGCAATGCAATTGGAAGCTGCAACATTTGCTTTCTTTGAATTCTTGTATGTCTATCAAGACACAACGGCATAAGTGTGAAATGTTCCTTTTTAGAGTATTTCCTAGGATGTGTTTGGATAGAATATTTTGAAACTAGGACATGAAAGCTTGGCAAATGATTTAGTAGCATTTAGAGCTAACCTTATCCATAAATTGCACAAAGACAATAAATACAATTTTTTTAAGTTGTGAAGTTGATGATTGAAAATATAGGTCTTCATGTGGAAAAGGTAAGGTTCTTAGGATAGTTCAATGTCTCATCGAATAAAGGAGAGTTTTGAATTCTTAGGCATGTTATTTCTCCAACCAAATAGTTAAGAGAGAAAAATTATTACTTTATAGTTCTTAAACTGTCGAGAGTTTTTAGAGTCATTTCCTAGCTAGACCATTAGGTATACTTGTTGGGATGTAAAAAAATACACACACACACACGCACACACACACAATGCATTAGGTAAAATTTGCACCTGAATGAGGGTTTCTTATGTTTTTATTTACGAGGCACTCATGGAATAAAAATTTGTATTATATTAAGTGAGTCTGATTGTTCAAAAGATTACATGTTCGTACATCTTGGATTGTGTGACAATCTTCAATCATATCTTTGAGAAAAGAATAGCATTGATTCTGAGAAAAGGTATTGACATGAAAGATAGTGCAAAAGCATGATCCTTTGTTGTTGGCTTGTGAAGGATCGGAAAATTGGTGATCTCTATTGTTTAAGGTTTTGAGAGATCAAAAGTTGGGTATGGAGATCTTTACCTATGAGAAGTAAGAAAAATAGGATTAAGAAACATAAAATATGGTTTTTGTTGTGTGGATGTTGCAAGATCAAGAAAAGTGAAAAGAAGGATAGGATATCTTGTTCATCCAAAGAAAAAGTTGATTCTCTTTGAGCAGTCGTTGAGGTAGTGCTAATTACATCATAAGAATTACATGGTTAGCTTTTTGATTTATGTGTTATAGCTTTATATGAAATGCATGTGGTGAGCCAATGTCAACATGTCTGATTGGATGGGGCATCTCTATATCTTTGCTTTGTGGAGCACTCCTAGAATAAAAAATTGTATTATATTCAATGATTGTGATTGCTCAAGAATTTACGTGTTTGAACATTCTAGACTGCATGATGATGTTTAATTACATCTTTGATAGAAAAACACCCTTGATTTTGAGGAAGGGCATAAACATGGATGATACAATAGTGCAATCTTTGCCTTTGGCCTACGAAAGATTAGAAGATGGGTGATCTCCATTATTTAAGCCTATGAGAGATCAAAAGCAAGGTGTGAATAGGGGTGCAACTCGGGCTCATGAAACTCGGGTTTACCTCAACCCTAACCCTAACCCTATTTGTAAACCTCAATCCTAAATCTATTTTTGAAATTCGGGCTCGGGTTGAGTTTCGGGTTGATATTTTCCTATTAATATATATAATTTATCACAAACCTATTGTATAAAAATGTTTAAAAAACAATTTATTATACGAAAGCGAGCAAAATTCAAATACTACTTAAGAGTAGAAAGAAAGAAACCTGTTTTGAGTCTTCTCTTTGCATTAAGTAGAATAATAGCTATATTTTAGAGAACGTAGAAGTACAACTGTCTTTCATTCTGCAATTTAACACTAATATCACAACTATATACATCAATATTACCATCCAATTGTAAGATAAACCTTATCACATCAATTACAACAAAATAAAATATCCAAAAGCCACAAAATATCAAGTTAAATAAGATTATATTAATTCAAGTATCAAACTCCAGATCACAACATCAAAGTTAACTCTAAGTCGACAACACATGTCTTAAGTTTGAATAACCAAATTACAACAAATATTACGACACAATAGAAATAAACATTTTTATCTTCCACTGTTGTGTTCGTTGCCCTTGTCTTGTATTATTACCATACGTTAAGCCAAATTCTTCTTTCCTAAAAGAAAAAGCAAAAATCCAATGTTATATTGTATAATCGAACTTAAAGAGTACATGTATGTATATATATTCAAAGATATAACTAATACTTCTTTTAAATTAATTGTTTGATGGAAGAGGAGGTAAAGAAACACATGTTGATGTTTCATCAACTTCCTCTGAAAGATAAATATCAGTTAGAAAATAGTATTAAAAGTAAGCCAAATAATTGAAACATAGAAAAATATATATTACCCATTGCACATTTGTCTAGTTCTTCAACGAATTCTTCATAACTTGAATCATTTGGAGTTGCTTTCAACCAATCTTGAGTGCAAATCAAACACTCAACTAACATAGGTGTCAATGAACTATGATATTGGTCAAGAACACGTCATTCCGTGCTAAACGTAGATTCTGATGCAACTGTTGAAATAGGAATAGCCAAAATATCTTTTGCCATCAAAGATAAAACTGTATATATTGTAGCCATGGACCACCATGCTAAAATATCAAATGGTTCTACATCATTCTCAACAAGATCTTTTAAATAGGCATCAATTTTATTTGCAATAACTCCAGCACTAGAACAACTTGTGGATTGCCATAGCTTGCATTTTGCATGCTTTGATTCGGATGGTGCACCACACACTTCAGATGAGGAACTTGTAGTTGTAAATGTCGATCCAACTTGATAAGTTTCATACAATTCAAACATTTTATCATATACTTTCTTGGATAATACACAAGCTTGATCCATAGGAAGAAACATTTTAAGACAAAATTCCAAATAACCTAGCTTGTAACGTGGATCAAGCATTGCTTCAATGAGCAAGTAAATATTGAACTTGCCAATAGAATTCTAATACTTTGCAAGTTTTTTCTTCATTTTGTTACACATGTGAAGAAGGATAGGGTTATTATTCTCAGTTGGAAATGTATTTAATCGATCTTGAATCGTATCAAGTTGAGAAAAATAATGTGGAGAAGTGATATATTTGGTACCTGACAAAAGCTCAGTTGTTTCAAGAAACAAGACCAAAAAGTCACAAATGATTATAGCATGGTACCAATCTTCTTCAAGAAGAGGACTAGTGCTCCTAAAGCTTGCATCATTCACTTCAAGATGTCTGAAAGCCATTTCAAAGGGCAAAACATGTTTCAACATCAAATATGTAGAATTCCAACGTGTTGACACATCTAAACACAATGATAATTTAGTTGAAATTCTAAAACTTTCACAAAATTTTTTAAATGTTTGCTCTCTACTAGGAGAACTCTTGACCCACTTTACACTATTACGAATTCGAGCAATGGAATCCTTGATTTGATAAGTTTCTTCCTTTACAACCAGATTTAAAATGTGTGCAACACAACGAATATGCAAAAATTCCCCATATCCAAAAAGAGTATTCTTTATTTTCAAATTCAAACGCAAAGTGTTTAGCGCGACGTCATTGGCCGAGACATTGTCGACAGTAAGAGTACGTACTTGTCTAATATTCCAAACATTCAAACATTCTTCAATTGCATTAACAATAGCTTCACCCGTGTGTGGTGAAGGAAAAATACAAAAATTCAGAATTCGCTTTTGAAGAGTCCAATTCGAGTCTATAAAGTGAGCAGTCAAACATAAATATTCAATATTCTGATTTGAAGTCCACAAATCTGTTGTCAAGCATACACGATGAATATTCTCACTAAAAATCTTTCTTAATTTAGCCTTATCCAACTTGTATATTTTGAAGACTTCTTTCAAAATTGTGGTTCTAGAAATATGTTTAATAAGTGACTGCACAACTTTACAAAATTCTCTAAACCTTTCTTTCTCGACAAACTTTAAATGACAATTCATCAAGAATAATCATTCGTATCATTGCTCTTTTGCAAGCTTCTTGGTCAAACTTCCAACTTGATATAACTTTTTGACGATCATCGATTACTGTTTGAAATGACAAGTGTTGACCCTTGGCTCTGTTGTTGGTATTATATTTGCATAACTTTAAGTGTCTTGTTAATGTATTTGTTTTTTGAGTACTTGAACACTTAAGTTTGATCTTACAATATTTACAAATACCCCATGCCACTTTTTCATTTTCATCCAAATTTTTTTTAAATTCTTCCCAAATTGGTGACGAAATTTTATACCCTTTTTTTTTTTTTAAAGAAGAGACAAATTTGCATATGAACTTTCTATAAGATCAACTGTATTCAAGGCAGTTAGTGTATTTTTTATTTGCTCACTGTTGATTTCTGGATCGCTAATCTTGTCTGGCATATTACTTGAACTATCCATATTGATTTGATCACCAAAATATCACTTTTTTATAATATATAAAAATAATTAGAAATTGTCCGTTTCAGAGCAATAACAAACTAATTCAAAAATCAAAATATTAACTAATGCATATCAAGTTATCAACAACTAACATAAACATAAACAAATGAAATAACTTTTTGGAATTGTAAAAATATTTGAATGCAAGCTATAGAAATACCTGTTTAGATGAAATAATCATTTACACTGTTTGAAATTTGAATGATTCTGCATGCTTAGTAAAAATAAATATTTTTGAATATCAGTCTATTTTATTTCTAACAATTAATTCTCAGATAATTAATACTGTTTTCATTTGTTTATTTCTAAAAAATTCATTCTACCTATATATAATCACATTACATAAATTTTTCTCCTATTCTTTTGCTCTCATTTTCAAATAAGGTTTCATTAAACTAGCTTTCAATAATTAATCATGGTACTAAGGTAGCTGAAGCCGCTCAACGCAAAAGACTAAGGTAGCTGAAGCCGCTCAACGCAAAGGACTAAGGTGTCAGATTTCGGGCTTTCAAGGCTAGCTTGCTTGGGGCTACTCAATCACGTGCCGAGGTGGTGTTGTTGGAGGATGTCACAGCGGGCTGCGGGAGATCGATTTTTGGAGGGATCAAGTACTGACGTCAGAGAAGGGCCGGACGACAGGATGCAGGCAAGCACGACGGGAGGGAGCAATCGGCAGAGGCACGCCGGAGAAGAAAGGCTGGACTACTGGAGGGATTAGTCTTCGCCTCTTTGGACGGGAATCGAGATCACGGTGCGACGAGATCATAGGTTCCGCAGACAGGATTTTGCGCTTCCGAGGGACCAAGTCTTCGAGCAGGAAGAAAGCAGGAAGAAAGGGGAAAGCTGGAAGCCTGGAAAGGGCGGGCAGACTCAAAGGCTCAAAGTCAAAATTGAAAAGCAGTGGTGTTGTTAGAACCGGACTGGACCGGCCGGTTGGACTGGGAACTGGTCTTGTTTCCGGTTTAGTTCATTTATATAAAACCGTTCAAATCGGTGAACTGGCGGTCGAACCGGATTCGCCCAGTCGGATAGATCTAATAAATACTTAAAAAAACCAAAAACTAATGAAACGTCGAAACTCGCTCACCCTCTCTCATTTCCCTCTTCACGAACGTTTCGTTCGAAACCCTCGCCCGCCTCCTTCGCAGCACCCGTTGTCCTCGCAGAGTCCGTCTCCCGCACAACACCCGACGCCATTCGCCGCGCCCACAGCGCTTGCACGCACGCGCGCGTTACTTGCCGTGCCCGTTCCCTGTAGCGCCTGCATGCTAAATACCCGGCCATTGTTTTCTTGACACCTTTTGTGTCCATAGCAGACTCTGGATAATTCATAGCAACGACATTTTCACGGGATTTCAGCAGAGTATGACCTCAGCATAATTCATGCTTATGCAATGCTGTTGACGTTTCACCCTAATCAGAAGTATACCATGCTTGTTATGGACATGCAGATTGTTGTTTCACATGTTGCTTGTGCGTACTCCTTGACCTGTTGCCCCTCTTCTTTTCTAAAATTCATGCTTAAATATTTTTTAAAACTTGCTATAAATTTTTTTCCACATATTTTGTACTTATATTGTAGTTCTTAAAATTTAACATATATATTCAGGATTTATGAAAATATAATTTATCAATATATTTATTTAAAAATTAAAATTTTAATATTTATGACATCATAAATATGTCATTCTGACGTCATTGGTTCGAACTGGTTTGATTAACCGGTCGAACCAATTCGATCAAGACCATTTCCTTTACCAGTTCAATCACCAATTCGGTTCTAACAACATTGAAAAATAGAAAAAAGCTATCCTCTGACACTTGTAGCTCTGAAATGAATAGATATGAGATATTGATATATTATTATAATAATAATAAATATATATTTTATGTAAATAGAATTCCTGAACCCGAAACTGAGATCTGTTAGAATTCAGTCTAGGTTTGGGCCGTAAAAAATATGAGTTTTAACACTGCTTCTAGCCGGGTTCGGGCCGAACCTAGCTCAAGTTGCACCCCTAGGTGTGAAGATTATGCAATCTTTTCTACTGTGCTAAGAAAAACCGTAAGACAAGTGAGCTTTACCATTTATACTCGTGAGAGATCAAAAGTGAGATATGAAAATCTTTCCTTGTGAAAGGTTAGAAAAAGAGGCAATGAGAAATATGAAATGAGATTCATGTTGATGGTTGGAGTTGAGATTTAGGTAAGTAAGTTTTTGTTTAAGTTAAGAGTTGCAAGTTTAAAATTTCATGTGAATAAAAATTAACAAGTCATATAAACATAAATAATAATTATAGCCTAACGAAATTAAGGAAAAATATAATAATGGAATATATTTCTAAAGAAAATCTATCTTTTTCAAAAAGGGTAAAGGGAGAAAACTAACAAATGTAAAGGTAAATAATACATCGATGCTCACTGAATGCACCTCGGTGCATTTCACCTATTTTTTAAATTTTTTTGAAATTTTTTTATACATTTGTTAATCTAGGTATATTTAACATGTGTATCAATTTTTACTATTTTTGGAGACTTTTAGATATATTTTTCTGATTTTTTAAACTCAATGACACTTTTGTAATTCATAAATTATAAAAATGCCAATGATTTTAAAAAATAAAAAATAAAAAAAATAAAAGTCTAAAAAAATGGTAAAAATGGATATACATTTTAAATACACATAGATTAACAGTTTTATAAGAAAATATTAAAAAAATGGGTTTTTGCACTTGGGTGCACCGAAGCGCAGTCCATATGGGTGTATTGGACCAGGGCTCATAATATAAACATTAACATAAATGTAAATGGAAATGATATAATTTACCTATAATATAATTTTGACATGACAAATATCTATTCAAACATAAATATAGATAATATAAAATACATAATTATGAAGAAATATTATTTTGATTTTATGTATATATATTTATGTTAAATATAAATAGGAAAATCAGATTTGTGTTCCTCTGGTTTGGCTTTGCTTGAATCTTTACTTACAAATCAGGTTCCTTTGGTTTGGGCTTTGTAAAAAGCTTAAACAGTGTTTTGTCAAGGGTTTGGTAGGCCGAGTCAGGCCCAACCTGTCTCAAGTTGACCCCCAGGTAAATGCCACATTCTAAACTTAATTTCACATCACTTCTAGTGATGGCTTGCAAGATTGTCGGCATTGAAAGATCAGGACTGGAACTAATTTGATGGGTGGTCCAGTATTATTACTTTCTTAAACAGTTGAGTGCTTTTAACTTGTAAAATATTTCCATGGTTATTTTTTGGTGCTAGTGTGTGTGGTAATCTTTCTTGTTGTATCTCTTGTAATTTTAGTGAATTTTTAAAAATAATTTTAGTCTGTTTCTGATCTCTCTTAAAATTGCATTACTGTAGAAATTTTTGTCGTATGTCCTTCTCCTGCGATTTTAACACTGAACAGAGCATGCACCATTCTACCCCTCTGTCCAGCTTCCGGATGCACTTGATGTCACTTACTATTTGTAGTTGATGTTTTTCACATTTAGAATTTTCTTTATTTTTCCCTAGGTTCCATGGACACAAGTGAGCAGATCCAGGCCGCTACTTTTGATGGTTAAACCTGCAGTATTTATTCTTGCTATTGGGATGGGAACGTAAGCATTTTTCACTACCAGGCATCCTTTTTGTGCTTTCTTTCTTTCATTTGATACCATTGTGACAGACTCTCAATTCATATGGAGATGTGATGCACATATGTTTGTGAAATCCTGTCCCAGTCATTCTTTACTCTACAATGAACAAATCATGTAGAGAATTGAATCAGTGAGCTGTCTGGAATTCATTCATATAAATGGACTGGACATAATGCAGTGGATAGATAATCTAGGATTCCAGATAGATGCTGTGAATGCTTCTCGTTTCATGTGCACAGCTGGCATATTTTGTTGAGTTCAAATAATCATTCGTTTTCAAGATTTTAACCTGGTTTATCTCAAATATAACTATGATGTTTGACCTATATTCAAAATATACCTATAGGTTTCAAAAATATCTCATACACTCACCAAGTACTCATAAAATACCATTTATACCCATTCAGTTACCAATCATCAATCAACTCGCTGGTCACCTTTTCTTTTCCTTGTTTAAAATATTTAAAACCCTAAAATACCCTCCCCTTGAATGAGACTGCTTTCAATTCCAAATCTGTGTTGGTGTCAATTGACAAGCTATAGCTATTGTTGATGGTGCTGCGCTCTTCTTGATCTGTAGCCACTGCAAATGGGTCCTCCCCACGGAGAATAGCTCCTTGCTGTCATCTTCCTTGCAGTCGATGGCGCACGAAGCAGGGGCATTAGAGTGGAGGAAGAAGGGGTTGGGCGTGCACTGTGTGTTGGCAGGCCTGTATTTGAACATTATTTACCCGAGGCTCACCAACACCGTCGCATCGATGTTGGAGGCTAGCTTCAGTTAGGCAATGACAACTCCTTTGCCAGAGGAGATTGCGATCTTGAAGTAGGTGACTTGGGGGAAGGAGGAATTCATCAGTGGCGAGCTGTGCAGCAACAGGGCTGTCTTGACATAAGAGAAATCCTTCTGGCTGTTGCTCTTGATCTTCTTCATCATGAATTCATGGTGGCAATATGTGACTGCAGGATGTTTTTCCTCAGGTGTTGTGTAAGATGTAGTGATTTCAAACTTCATGATGGGTTCCAGCAGCAACAGTGTGCAATGCTGGATGTACTGATGCTGGATGTGATGGAGTTCATCAAAACAGGAGGGGATTGGCCGTGATGCCAGATCTGGTAGGTTTGGTTACCAGATTTCATTGAGGATAGTAGCTCTTTTTTTTTTTTTTTTTTTTCCCCTTTTTTTTGGTGTTTTGGTGGGGGGGGGGGGGGGGGGGGGGGCGGCGCACGGTGTTGCCTGTGGCATTAGGTTTCGACGTTGCTGGCTTTGAGGCAAGCAACACTGACAATGCTGTTGGCAGTTGGTTTTCCACTTGAGGAGGTGGTGTGGACAATGCTGTTGGATTTTGCGTTAGGGGCATTTTGGACATGCAATATTTGCAAATCACTGTTTTAACGTCAGTGACAGAATGAGTATAAATGAAATTCAGTGAATAAATAATGTCTATATTCGACATTTTCGAATCCTAGTCAGTACATTTGGACTGTAGGTCAAATGTAGTGGGTATATTTGGGATTTGCCCTTATTTTTATGAATTACTAATAGCCATGACTTGTCTGCCTTCCAGTCTGCATAAATTCAAGGAATGCTCTTGGTAACTGCCCACTGTCTTGTAGCCATAAAGTGCTTGACAAAATCAATCCCTTGAATTTATAACTTCCTGACCTGGTTGTTTTCTTATATTATCTGTTCCAATGTTCAGTCTTTGTTCATTGCAGATGCATGCAGTTCTTTTTGTCAGAATCAAGCTGTATTACAGCATAGATCCTTTCACTTTGAACTTATCTTTACTCAAGTTCGAATACATCATTAATTCTGAAGCATTTTATTGAGTGTTAACATCTAATGATAGGCAATAACCACTACCACTCTCGATTCTAGGAATTCTCTTGATCTGAGTGTTCTGTCTTTTGAAAATACTGTAGCTTTACAGCATGAAGCTTATCAACAAAATGCCTTAGAACTGCGCACATAAATTTATGGTTTCCCATTGCAGTTGTTTTTCCAAGAAATGCTTTCTTTTTCCTTGCAGACTACTGCATTTTGTCCTCTTGGTGTTCAACTCCATTGTGATGTGGAGTGCATCTGCTATCTCTGGCAGTAAAGGAGTTTTTGCAAAGAAAGAAAATTCACGTGCCCTTATTATTGTTGCTAGCCAGGTATCTATGCATAGCACCGACCGTGATCCTTTTTTTGCTTATTGCAGCCTGCTACATTTCGTCTTCTTTGCATTCAACTCTATTGCAATATGGAGTCTATCGGTTATCCCTCGTATCACTAATGCAGTTTTTTCCAAAGAAAAAAAAAAAAAAGAAGAAAAAATAGAGTGCCATCATCAACCTATCATCATTGCTAGCCAGTTATATTTTGCACAGCCTTTACAATTTGAACACCTCCAGTAATATTTGAAAAATTCTGAGATTACTTAGCATTTAACTCAATTAATAGAGAATAGACGAATTCTACTAATGCACTTGAACGAACTTTGAAATGCGTGGACAAGTTTGCAACTGTACTGTGGCCTTGTGCAGTCACCTGTAGATTCAATATCTAACTTGGAGAACTACTGCAATATTAAGAATAAAGCAGCAGCTCATATTTATGCTCTGATGCCTCTTGATATCATGTCATAGATGGCAATTTATTAGCCATTTGGCCATCTTTTTATGTAGTCTAAGCAAGGGATATATGACTCAGGTGATAGCCTGATGGTAAACATCAAATGTGAAAATCAGACATGTATACAAGTGCTATGAAAATCAGGCATGCATACTTAATGGTCTAATGGTTATTATTTTGGTCAACAGCCATCCATTCCACATATACATATAGTATGGGTAGCTCAGTGGGGTAGCTTGAGGGTGCTTGATTTCTGATGGTCATACATTTTTGCATACATGTGGAGGATATAACATTTCATAGGAACTATTTGTTTATGCACTATACATTGGTTTTTACATCTCACACTGCATGTGGAAGCCTTGTGTCTGTTTATATGCATGTCATTGAGACTAGAGAGTGCATGTTTGCTCATTCTTGAAGCATAATAGTCATGCCTGTGCATTTTGGATGCTCAGGTTTGTTGCTTGAAAGAACACCTCAAGACAGCATTACACGTTTCTTTAGCTAATATGGATACACCATGCAATTGCTGAAACAGATTACCTTGAAATTTGTCACAGAAAACACTGCCTGTCATGGTAGCTGTTGCAGAGCAGCTTGGTGGAGCACTTGGTGAATCTGGATTGTTGGTTCTTCCGTGTGTTGCTGCACATATTAACCAGGTCATGCATCCTTTCCCTTTTTTCTTTTTTTTTTTTTGTCCTTTTAGGTGGCAACTTGTGGGCTTGGTCTGATAACCAATCTGTATGAAACCTGGTTATTTTCTTAGTAGGTATAAGTAAATGTTATGAGGTCTAGAATAGGCCTATGTTGGATTATGCAAAACAATCCAGGCTGCCTGATCTTGGGCAGTGTTTGGAAAAATTGGCTTCATTGTAACACCCTGCCATATGTATTATACTTGGATAAATAAACAAAGGACCTCACCCGGGTGCATTAACTTCAGTGCACCTAGGTGCAAAAACTCATTTTTTAAAATTTTTTTGAAATTTTTTATACAACTATTAATCCGAGTGTATTTAACACATGTATTAAGTTTTACCATTTTTTGAGATTTGTAGACATTTTTTTTTGAATTTTTTAGAAAAGGGGCATTTTAGTTATTTAAAAATGACTAAAATGCCCCTACTTAAAATTTTTTTTAAAAAAATCTACAAACCTCCAAAAATGGTACTCGTCTTATATCTTAAATATACTTAGATTAAAAGTTTTATAAAAAAAATTTCAAAAAAATAAAAAAGGGGTTAAATGCACTTGGGAGCACCGAAGCTAAGTGCACTTAGGTGTATTATAATAAAAAACCACAAACAAATAATTGAATAAACGATAAGCAAGAACATACGATTGTGTTTAACCTGGGTTGTCTAACTTGAATTAGACCCTAGCCTGTACATGTCAGTGTTGATCTTTTCCCAATGTTTTCTTCCTGTTCTCCAAGCTGTCTCAAACCGTTTGTCCCATATTAAATGTTTAGTAGAGATGGGGTTTATTAGGTATGCCCTTATGCCTAATTTCAACTTGTTTTTTTGATTGCCCTTTTCATTGATTCTGCTGTTGTTGCAGATAATCATTGACTCTTTCCTAGCCAACTTTTGGCTTCAGAAAGATCTGGTATCTAACCATCATAAGGTACAATGAAGTTCATATCAGAGAGAAGAAAAAACCCAGTATTTATGGAAATAATCCTGCAAGGTAACAGTTGCTGAAGGTTCTTCCAAGGACTGGTTATCATCAAATTTTAGTATTTTATGCTCAATTTTAGCTTGTATTATTAAACTTGTGCACTTTCCTCAGTGATAATCTGTCATAAGATGTTATGTATATGTAATCTTAGGGTGGTGCCCTTGATCTGTCACTAAACATGTTACAGAATCCGGAGCCAAACTGAGAATATCATCCCTGATAGCACGACATCATGGACAGGATTCGTGTAGTGGATTCACTTAGTTGAAAAATGATCAAATACTGTGACGAGAATAGTGAAATTTGAGTAATAGAGAAGGATTTTCAGTCTTTAGTCTGGATGGTCATGGTTTAGTTAGTGTTAGTCACTAGAGATAGGCAGATAGCTGCGTCATATAGATTATTTGTAGTTTTCAATTCTCCTTAATTTTCCCTTTGTGAAGCTTCTGCTAAAACGTTTGATTTCGAAAGATCCTCTGTCAAAAGTAGATACAACCATCTGTTTGTTTCATGGTTATAGAAATATTTGCCTAATAATCAAAATATGTTTAAGTATATAAATCTATTCATACATCAATGCCGAAACATCAATACATATACAAAGTAACGTCTGAGAGGAATTTTTAGCTAGTCACTTCCGAAAGAGTATATATGTCGTAAGTTCTGGTTGAAATGTGCTACCATCATTGCACGTGTATAAACACGTGTAGAAAGTAACATATGCACGAAAGAAAATTTTTGTCACTTACAACAGGCTTTTTGAAAACTTAGCATGTTGTTTTTGAGCTCTAAAGGCGGCATGGCGTTTGATCCGATTACTCTCAATTTGAATTTTGCACAAATCTTTTTCATCAGTAATCCTATTTGTTTTTATCTTCACTCGCTTGATGATTGATATTATTACGTTAGAAATGCTATTTATTTTATCTTCCTACAATTGATGATTTGATATTATTACATCAGGAAGAAAATTATTTATTTTATCTTCATTCACTTAGTTGCTAATATTAAGTCCAGAGGGATGATATTTTTCTGCTCAATTTTGGTAGGCGGTGAGATGCCTTACAGTTATGATGTGGGTTTAAAACTTTTGCTTGAGTGGTGTAGAGCATTTTTTTATTTGGTCGTTCGTTTTATGATTTTCAAAGCTGAGACGGGGCAAGTTTCGGTTCTATGATTTTCCATTAATTTATGAAGTTCCTGTGAAATCTAGATTTGGCAAAGGCCCGATTTGATTTGGTTTATTTTTATATTTTAGAACTTAATAACTGCGGTCTGTAAGACCATTTTAATTCTCAAGAATGAGCTTTACTGCTTTAGGCATTTGACCTACTGCTTTTGTTCTTATTAATTTTTTTTTTTTCTTTCATACATGACAATAAACATAATGCATAATTCTAATCCATTCACTCTGTTAAGGATACGTTTGTTTAACACAAAAACATTTCAAATCAAAACTTTTCGTTCTAAAATTTTTTATTTTCTACAACTTTTCTAATTTTTAATTATTTTTTCATATCTTATACAACCATTCAACCTTTTAATCATTTTTACTCAATTACCTATACAACTAATTTATTTTAATTTTATCTTTTTTACTCATCATTTCCTCTATTATATTATATTATTTTCTTTCAATTTAAAAATTTTTACATAAAAATTTTTTTATTCAAAAGTTTTATCACTTCTCAAACATTATAAATCTTTTACACTTTTCTATACGAAAATTCTCACCACAACCAATAATACTAATATTAGTAACCATTGACTATTGATAAAACAAGTTTGGGGTGGGGTGTGTTTTGATATATTCAAAATCTTTTAAACTAAATTTTTTTACTCTATGTAATTACTTTATTTTTTAATCATTTAATTATTTTATTTTTAAATCATTTCTTTATGTCTTCTTATGCAACTATCATATTTTTCAATTGTTTCTGTACAAATGCCCATGCAATTGATATATCTATTTCAACTTTATTCTCTCATTCATCATTATTTTTGTCATTTCATATCATTGTTTCTCATTTCAAAAATTTTTATTCAATTTTTTATCTAAAATTTTTATTACTTTTCAAACACACTCTTGGATGAAAAAGAAAAATGGTTTTAAATTCATTAATTACTTGCTAGTAAGTTTAAACATTATTCTCTTTAATTTTCTTTGTACATTTGTCAATTAATACTTGTTTAAATTATTTATTGTAATTTATCTAAATATTTAAATGTTGAGCGTAAGGCTAATGAATATTTAAATATGGCGGGGAACATTTAAAAACATTCTACTCATTGAATTTATAGTTATTTTTTAAATTAGGAAAAGAATTTCATCAAAATAAAAAATGTGCAAGGTCCCATTCTAATAAAGTTCAAAGTCAATATGATAAAGCTATTTAAAATTTACCTATTTTAGATTTGTTGCTTCAACATCTAAACTATTTAAATTGTTTTTCTGTATTGATAAATGATTGAAATATTTGCATTCATGCCAATCTAAAAATAAAATATTTACATCTATGCCAACAACTTTTTTCATTTTTGCTATGATTTTTTAAATGTTCTGCATTCATATCAACTTTATTAAGTAGAATCTAACAACGGTTAAAGGCCCGTTTGGCATTGAGTTTAAGTGGTGCCTATGTGCTTATCCGTTCCCACGACGAGATAAATTGAATTCTTGTTTAGATAACTTATAGCTTATGAATATGATTATTACTATTTTTAAATAAAAATACAGTTTAGAAGCGCTTAATACAGAAGTTTCAAAATATCGCTTCGATTAAAAGCACTTGTCTATTTTTTCTTAAGCAAAAGTGAAACAGCCAGCGCAAGTCTCAAATTGAGCCTTAATATCCTTTGGACTAGTAACTGCATTCCCATGGCTTCTTTTTGGGTAGCTAACTGCAAGCATGTTTTCCATGAGCACTTCATGTAGGGTTGACTATTTAAGGGGACAGTTAACAATAATGAGGTTTATCTTAATAGAGATAGATGTAAAATATTTAAAAATCATCAACATAAATACAAAAAATAAATACCAATTAGCATAGATGCAAATATTTTATTTTTTTAAACAACAAATATCTTATTTTTAAGTTGACATGAATGCAAAAAAGCCTAAATGTTTTCATAATGACATTACAACACATTTATAAACATATTTAAACATTTTTCATCATTTATATGAGTTCTGCATCTATGAAACCTTACCTTTTTGTCGAATCATATATTTTTCTTACTTTGATAATTAATGATAGATCTACTCCATCTATTATATTTATCCTCATTTAAATTGTCTTTGAAACCTCATTATTTGTTCAGTATTATTGTGCATAGGCTTCATTTACAAATATGTAAATAATCGATGTAACAGAATGGTTAGTTTTAAATATCAATTTAAAGTTGTATTTTTAACATCTAAATTATTTAAAATATTATTGCTGTGTGAATAAATGACTTTGTAAAATATTATTGCATTCTAACATGTGAATGTATTTTAGTATTTTTTTTTTATAATCTACACATGAATATATATACTTTCCAGAGAATGTGTCTCATGTGTATCTTTGATTTAGCTAAAACTTAGTTTCTTAATTAAATAAATTTAAATATAATAGATAAAATAAATTTTATATCAATCACTGAGATTGAAAAAGTGGAAGAAGTTATATGAAATTACTTAACTCTCTTGACACATGAATGTATATGTTTTAAGCAAAATATGGCCTATCGTATACTTTGATGGAAATGATCTTTGGGACCAGGATAAAGTGAAGAAAATGAAATCTATTTCATAAATATGGACGTCACATGAATTCAAGTTCATCCAACTGGTTTTAGGGATCTGGAACCCAGTATCTATTCGTGTGGCTGTCTTTTGTTTTGCTTTGCATAGTTTTCTTCTCTTTGGTCCCCATTTCCTGTGGTCGTTCTCTTCCTTTACTTTTGGCCGAAAGCCATTGATTTGATGGAAGACATGACATCAAGACTCCTGCACTGTCTGAATTCATGGTGGACGGGATATATCTCTACAATGAAATGCTAGCGTGCTGCCTGGTGCAAATGAGATTAAAATCCAACTGATTAGCCAAACGAGCGGCGACTGGCGTGGAACGAAAGCTTTCGTTCTGCCCGTCGCGTGTTGGAATTCTGTATGAGATTTCGAATTAAAAAATTTTCGTGGGGGTATCTGTGGTCCCCCTTATTTGGTTGGGAGCGGATGGTCTCCCTTTAGAACTATTATTAGAATTGTCTTAGAACTTTGAATGTAATATATGTTAAGATATGTTGTAAATATATACTCCAATAAAAAAAAAATCCAACTGATTATATGATTTAATATTATTTTTTTTACTGTAGTACTAAAAATTATTTTAATTGAAGTATTAGAGTAGCCACATTTGTTTTAAAATGTATATATTCATATGTAAATGATGAAAAATAATTATATCTATTCCTATGTATCTTAGAATATAATAATACTATATATAATAATTTATTTACATAAAAATAATGTTTTAA
>JAXCLR010000105.1:10868668-10882512 GCA_035584095.1 Annona squamosa | reverse complement strand
GACCTACCGAAAGTAGCATCTGTTGTGCCTGGAATGTCTGTCACTATCCTGAAGAAGAACAGACCAAACAGATCAACGTTGTAAGTTATCTCTTAACTAAGAAATTCTTCGGATTAAGGGTGCGCTTGGTATTTGATAAAAATTTTCAATGAAAATTTTTAAAATAGGAAATGTAATATAAATGATAGTGGTAACAGTGAGAAGAAAAAAGAATAAAGTTAAAATAGATAAAATTATACATAAAAATTACAAAAAAATTTAAAAGTAAGATATTTATATAGAAAATATAAAACAATAATTTAAATAAGATAAATGCAAATAGACAAAAATAATTTAATGAAAAAGTTTTAAAGTTTACCAAGCACACCATAAATATTTTTTTCTTTTTAGCTTTTCTAGAATTCCTTTTTCCCATTTAATTTATCTATATCTAGCAGGTGATTCCAGGGCAGGCCCAAAGGCTCTTGCTTTGATTGATGTAACATTAAAAAAAAACACTTAAGTTTACCTTTGTCAACTATTTTTGAATTCTTAATTCCATACCAACATGAATTCACGTCTTTTAACTAAATTACCCGTTTTCTTCTTTAGTGGGTTCTCCATACAATTGGTCTATTATTTTCTTAGAGACTTATTTCATTTATTGGGGTAAATGCCTTAATCTTTATAAAGCCTAATAAAGAAGTTGATGTTTTTCTTAATTGAATACAAAAATCATGAGCATGTCTACCTCTTGGAGGATTTAACTTTATTGTCCAGTACTAATAGAAGAATGTTGTCAACAATCCAGAGCACTTAACTCCTTGCCATTCCCAAGATGAACAGATAAGTATGAGTAATATTTAAATCTAGAGCTTATTCATATGAACAGAAGCAAGCGTTAAAGCCCAACTTTTCTTTTTAAGTGAAGATTAATTTTCCGCTTGTGGATAATTTTTGTATGTTTATAAAGTGGATTTTTTCTTTCCCTTTAAGATACGTATAGAACATACCAGTGCAGGTGCTCCCTGAGGTATGGATCACTAGGACCGGGAACATCAGGATCCGTCAACACCTACAATATGAAGATTTTGTGTCCCATTAGAGAAAAAAATGAAAAAAAAACTAAAAAGTAAGAGACTAAAGTGATATAATAAAAGTAATTATTAAGAATAAGAAAAATAAAGGTAAAATAGAAATGATAATTATAAATATGTGAAAAATGATTAGAATGTGGATGTGATAATAAAAATGTTAAATCATATTAAAAGTTGTGTAAAAATAAGTGAATTTTTTTTTACATATACATTTTACCAAATAAACCCTTTTAGGTAAGAAGAAAAATACAGCAGTAATGCAGACAAGTTTCAATGTTGGGAAGGTTGGTGTGTGTGTGTGTGTGAGAGAGAGAGAGAGACCAGTGTGAAAAAAGACCTCAGGTCACCTCCCTGAACCTCAACCCTGGGCTTGGAGACGACTGAAGAGGGAAAGAGCTCATGGCCATTGAAGACTTGCTTGGAGTTGTAAGTCGCTGACATCTTCACGTTTGGATTAAAAGCATCAATAACATCACCTATTACTCTCCCAACACTCAGGGGTTCTAACATTCTTGCCATTCTGATTTTATTCTAAACTTGGAGAAATTGAAAGAGAATGAGACTGATTTTATTCTAATCAGAAACTTAGAGAGATTGTGTGAGAGAGAGAGGAAGAAGAAGCAGCAGCAGCAGCAGCTCAGCAGCGGACGAGGAGAAAAGTCACACTTCTTATTGGGTAATGGAAGTAGAAGTTGGGTAGTATTTATAGTAATCAAAAGGCGTTTCCTAGCCGTCACCTCATCTGATCATCTCAGTTGCATTGAAGAAATAAGGGGGATCACAATAGTGTTTGATGTGGGATACCAAAGCTCATTTCTCTCC
The DNA here is from genome assembly GCA_035584095.1 of Annona squamosa. Classification (NCBI taxonomy): domain Eukaryota; kingdom Viridiplantae; phylum Streptophyta; class Magnoliopsida; order Magnoliales; family Annonaceae; genus Annona; species Annona squamosa. The sequence goes on along the minus strand of JAXCLR010000105.1, from coordinate 10,880,614 downwards.
CCATGCTATTAAATTAATAAGCCCAGAGAAACCTTTTTTTTCCCTCTTTCATATGCCTGTGGGAGCACTATGACTCTTTCTCCCAGCCCCCACCAGAGCCACGCTAATTTTGAAAAATCCATATGTGCTGCAATCTATATACAGTGTACAGTTCTCTCTCTATATATGCAGCACAATTGCATTTGTTGATATGATATTCATATGTAGCTAATTGTATTATAAATTCGATTGCATTAGCAACTATTTGCTACATTTGAATATATGCGGCAACTACATAAACAGCACTGTTGCAGTCAAACGTGTATGCAGCAAACTTTGTATTACATGCAGTAAACTGAATTTTCTTGTACGGTGTTGGTTTCAGGTATCTTGATCAGGTTTAAATTCGGAGTAATAAATGAAAAGCTATTCTTAATTATGCAACCAAAAGCTTTAGAATCACTGCAACAAATTTTGTTTTTAGTAATGTTTTCATTGATTGCAATATGTTACAAATAATGTCATATGCCATCTGTGAACTTGCTTTAGGACAGCTGGTATCACATGTGGGCGCTGATGCCCGTAGTTAGGAATTCAATTCCTGTCACCCGTAGAAATGCAAAATTGCCATCGAGCAGCTAGGATCTGGCAAAATAAAAAACAAATGTCATATGCTCTTTAGCAACGACATCGCCAGACTCGTTGGTGTCTGCTCGGGGATGGGGGCATGAGTCCAAGAAATTCTTCAATCTATTTTGTTTTCTTTACTTCATTAGTAATAATTTTTTATTTTGCTAGTATCACTATGTGTTTCTTTTACGGTTTACTGTTGCTATATTTTATCACTTCCAAATTCACCTAGTTTTAGCTAGAAACAATTTATGTTCGCTTATTTGGACATGGACCTCTAGTTCATAGCTAGAATTAGCTCTAACCTGTTTTGTAGGAAAAAGAACATTGATGCCCTCGAAGTAAATTTATGAAACCACTCTAATGAATGCCCAGTCAGATGATGAAATCAAATCCCAATCTACTCACTGAATTTAACATTTCGTTGTGTTATGGTATCCAAAATCATTTTAGTCGTAGTCTAATTAAGTGGACTGTGCTTGCTTAAAATTATAAGTAATTGGGTATAAAATTTTTGAAAATCACTAAGATCATTTCTTTTATCTTGTTATTTATCTTGAATAATCAAACAACTAACGGAGGATCATTCTAAAAGAGAAGTAGCAAGAAACGTGGCTTTACCTAACTTCAAATCATGAGTCTCTTGTGCTCCATACTTTTAACCTACGGGCCTTAACTATTTAGTCATCCAAATTGATAATCACTTAAATACATTTATTAGCACATAATACAAAAAGCAGATTCGTCCACCATGTAAGAAGCCAATCAGCACATCGCAGCGCTTAAATCAGCAACTTTTAATTAGAAGTCCTTTGGAACCCTTCTCGAGGAATGAGCTTCTTCGCCCACCTAATTGTGTGGCATATATGGATCGATATAAGATATACAATTTGGTAATTAAAAAACACGAAAGGATAAGAGTAGAATTTTCCTGTAATCTTTTATTTCAATCATTAGTCATATGCTAGAACCGAATGACTACTGTACGTGGTGGAGAGCTGGCCTACAATATTCCAGTATTTTGCAATTCTGTAATATTCTTATAACGAATGAAATATATTCCAAATTTTGGGAAAAGGAAAAATGATAGTATATATTGATTTAGTTACACTTAATTTATAAATCAAGTTTTGCTATTTTTGAATACATGTGCATATCACATTTAAAATAAACATACACAAGTGTCCGAAAAATTATAAAACTTGATTTATAAATTAACATATTTATAAAAAAATTTCAAATGAAACGAATAAATGTTTTTGATTAATATGAAATTGTCGAATTTCGGACCGGTATGAAAAGATTGGTATTGTAATTGAATTCGTATCTTCAACCCTAAGATACTTTTTCAATTCCCAATATACTAATATTCAGCACAATTTTTTTATATTTTAATATAAATTTTTATTTTTGATACAAATTATTACATTATCGTCTTATGTACAACTTTTATTTATGAATTTTGTATGATTTAAAACAAGTCCTCCATTTATTTATAATCAGCATTGAGAAAACAATTTCCATCCAAATTAACAATGTGCATTGCCCCATTCGAAATATAGTAAAATCGACAGAATAAAAAATGGTTAGATTTATATGCCAATTTTAATATGTATCTTCAATATCTTAGTATTTCAAAACACAATTTTTGGGTGGATAAATATTTCATAAATTATGCATTTTTCATAATTTATATACGACTAAACATAATTTTAACGTGTACAACCATCCTAAAATTTTGAGTCACTAATTGATAGTAAAATTTTAAAACAAAATAAATTAATAAGATTTAATCTCGAAAGTGGTAGAACCTTTGAATGGAACATTTTAATGTAAAAGTTTTTTTATTATGGAAAAATGATGTGATAAGATATAAATAATATTGATGAGTAAATAGAATAAAGTTAAAATATACATGTTAAGTAATAATGATCAGCAAATATAATAAAGTTAAAATATATATGTAAGTTTTATGAGTGTTTATATATATAATCGTTTAAATGTATGGTAGTTGTATATGAAGATGTAAATAAATAATTAAAAAATATAGTAGCTTTAGATAATAAAAAGTTGTTGATTAAAATTTTTCTATTTAAAAAGTTTCAATGTTAAACAACACATGTCCTTAAAGTTTACCTTTAAAGACTAAACTATTTATCATGTTTATCTACACTTACGTGAATCAATGGGGCAATGCCCTGGTTCATTATTTATTCATGATTTTAAAAATTACATGAATTGTAAACTTTTATTAACTTGTTATATATTTGCTTTGGATGAATGCGAGTGAGATGAGAACGTTGATTAGAATTGTTTGGTAGTTCTCATCCAAGGAAAAAAGTTGTTTGTTAATTTTTTGAAAAAAGAAAGTCATGATTTTGTTAGCTCTAACTTACTTAGCCTGAGTCCAAAAACTTGGTAAAATTTTTTGTCTATTTTCATGCTCCTGCTAATCTAAATGTATCTAGTATAAATGGAAAAACACGACCAATATGTATTGGAAAAAAAAGTTTGGAAAAATTACAAAATCTCCCTGCACAATAATCCTGTTACTAAGTAGCCTAACAACCTTTTAGCAAAATAGGTAACCTTTTTATTTTTTTAAATGTTAATAATTAGCCCATGGTCGGCCCTGCCAAAAATGTATTGCGAATTGGCTGTCGGAGGTTCGAAGCACGTCGTCTCTTTCATTATTATAAGAAGTTGTAAGAATTTAAGAGCTTGATTTGTCAAAATTTAGATATTGTAAAGTATAATTCCAAATAAAATAATAAAAAATGTTAATAATTAGTGCAAAATTCAATTTATTTACTATGTTTATCATGAGTTATTTAGATATAAGGTTAAGGCTCATCCAAATCAAGTAATACATGGGCCTTTTGCTAAAAAATAAATATATTCATGTATAAAATAAAATTGCCTAGATATATTTACATTGATATTAAAATACAATAATACTTTGTAGAGTCATTTATTTGCATAATGGTAATATTTTAAGTAGTTCAGATGTTCAAAATATTTTTTAAAAATCGAAGTTTAGTATTACATTTTTTGTTGGGCATGCTTGGAAAAGAAAAAAAATTCAACTAAACTTTTTTCAATCTACAATTTTTTTTTTCATTTTTATATCTATGATATTTTTAAATTATTTTTTGCCTCTTTTTATACAATTATCTTATTTTTCAATTGTTTTTGACAACTACCCATATTGCTAATATCTGTATTTTAATTTTATTCTACTTATTCCTGATCATCACTTCTATTGTATAATATTATTTTATACAAATTCAAAAATTTTCCATCAAAATTTTTTCATTTTCCAAACCCATCATTTATATTGTTTCTTTGTAAATAGGGCCTGTGTGCAGTAAATTCAAACAAATGAAAAAATTTTCACAATAATATAAACAATATTAAATATAATAAATAAAATAAAATTTTCATCAATTATTAAAATATTAAAATAAAGATAGTTACATGTAATGGAAGTTTTATCGAAACATCATCCTAATCGATAGACCATCATCAATGCCTTCTAAAAATCTTCAGGACATTTAGAATTCAAACAAAAACCAAAGAATTTTCTTGTAATCTTTTATTTTAATCATTAGTCATATGCTAGAACCAAATTGTAACGCTCCATTCTTAAATATACTCAATAACTAGTCAATGGGTACTATACAATCTAAGAAAAATTCGGCAGCATCTCCTCATAATATATAAGGGGTGGTATGAAATACATGACTTGATATTTATAAATATTTTAATTTTATTTCAAAATGTAACATTCAATCCTATATTTATACACTTGTATCTTTATATAATAAAGATATTCATATATATAGGAAAATCATTGAATGTTATTGTTACACATCAAGCAAACCTAATGATTATGCATATATGCATCAGGTGGGATTTCGGCCCAGGAAAATAGTGTGGGAGCTTTGGTCTCCCTTTGAGGTGGGGTGGGAGCTGTTGTCTCCCTTGGGCTGGATGGAAGTTGTTCTTCCTAATTCTTTGGTGGAGCTGTGTCTCCAGATTTCTTTGGAGGAGTTATGTATCTCCTTGTTTGTAAGAATGTCTCAGAACTATAATGTAATATGTGTTGAGATGAATGTAAATATAAACCATAAAAAAAATGATTATGCATATATGCATCCAGAGAGATTATAATTCAATCCAAAATACCAAATACAATAGGTTTATCAAAGTGAATTTGTCTCAATAATCGTCTACATATACAAATATCAAAAGAGCACAAATTTTAAAAGAACTGAAATTAAAGATATTGATGGTCTCCAACATTTGATCTTCAACTTGTCCTATTTTGAGGTTCTCTACTTAGCCTGTGATTTAAAAGCAAAATAACAAACCATATGAGTTTAAATAGATTCAGCAAGTAGATAATGGTTAGCAAAAGTGAAAATAAGCAAAATTTTGGATGCACATGTTGTGATCAAGATAAGACATATGGGTCCAAATACTCACTCCCAAGATCGTATGCATATAACTACGTATAAATAGAATGACACGAACAATCCTCTACTCATGTCTATCAAGGGCCATGAACAATCCTCTTCTCATGTCAACTAAGGTCATGAACAACCATTTTACAACTAACAATTTTAAATAACACATTATACATAACGGACAAGGATAAATGCCACAAACCACACATATAACATCAACAAGGTTTACTTTAAATTCAACATACAAAACTATCATATAAGTATTTTACCAAACACATGATAGGTGAAAAATAAGGGAACCTTTAATTCATACTCTCGGTTGAGCGGAATTAATTAACATCACATTTTAATAATATAGAACTACTAATGAATCCTTTACTTCATAGAAGTCACACATTCATAGCAAATTTCTCATGAACCCCGCTTACTCTAATTGTTACGAACCTTATACTCCATACCATGAAGTTGTTAAACGCTACACACTCCCACCAGTCTTATATCATATTTAATATGAAATTTCATTACTAAATCAATAAGGGGCAACATCTACTTACCTCGATCGTGATTTCTTCCAAAAGCAACAACCCTAGGCTTAAATCGCAGAGATTTGGAGCTTCCTTGATTGGTATCGATGATCTTCAAGGCAGTCGATAAAGTTTTCTTGAAGAAATCTACAACTAAATCAAACTGAATAGAAGGGAAAGAGAAGAAGAAGCAGAGAATGGGAAGAGAAGAAGAGGGAAAGGCAGTCGGGCGCAAATGAAAATGGAGACCTATCTCGTAGGCTCCCTTTGTTAATCGAACCCCCATTGAGTCGGGTCGGGCCGAAGCATGGGTCGAGTCTAATCGCAATTAGTATTTTACTTTCCCACTCCTATGACTTAAAAGTTAAAAATTTTTCCGGAGGTCGAACCCCGTACCTACTCTATGATGTAGAAAATAGTCATAGTGTTCAACAATGACACGCCAATCATATACATTTTAAATTTATACCCAATATGTTAAGATCATAATACATATATATGTACTATACATCCCCTAGATGTCATGTCCATATATATTATGTATCTATTAACATCATAAATTCCTAATAGCATGTTCATAAATTACCTCATAAATAGAAAAGGATTATAATGAAAATAAAATAAAATACCTAGTCCTCGTACAAATAACTACTATACGTGGTGGAGAGCTGGCCTACAATATTCCAGTTTTTTGCAATTCTGTAATATTCTTATAGCGAATGAAATATATTCCAAATTTTGGGAAAAGGAAAAATGATTGTATGCTTTTCCCACAATCCGACATAAAAAAATAAATAAATGGAGACATTTTCTCCAGTTTTTTTATGAGAAAGGATAGAAAAGGAGAAACGCTAACGTGGGTTTCAGATGGAATCTTCAATCGTGTACTACTGCACCTCATGGATGGTTAGCCACCAATTTATGGATGCTAGTAACGCATCATTGTAGCTAGCATTTGAAACCTGCCTATGTATAGGCATGCACTCCACCTCAACATGTGTAAAAACTGGAAACCCATCTTCATATGGCATTTTGCACTTGGTCATTCATTATCGTAGCTGGACTGGGCCCTGATTGTTGATCATGGACATTGACCAGGTGCAATTTTCGATGGTTATCGGCAGATTTGAGAAGGAAAATGCAACACTAGAAATCCTAAATGATCAGTATGTATTACCTGATCACTAGCATACGTACCTGTTGGCTTGCATCATGCATGCACACAAGTGCATCTTGAATTCGAAAGGCATCGTGAAAAGTCATCGCAATTAATTCTTTCTTAATGTGATGGGCTATCACCAAAGCGATGTGCAGAACCTCTCCTTTAATTTTAATTTTTTTAATACAAAAGCCAAGTAGTAAAAGGGCGGCAGAATCCTGTTAGAACATTCCCAAACTTGCATGGGGGCATTTCCCCTTTTCTTTTAATGGAAAAAAGGAAATTTTCTAAGGTTTGGAACTTCCCAAAATCCGAAAGGAATTTTACTAAATTTAGTGATATTCTCTGGAAAGGAGCATAAAGGGCATCCGCCAAAGAAAGAATTTTAAAATGTTGGCAGTGGTGATGGGCCACTTCAAGTAGCAAAGGCTGGTGTTTCTGAATTTGGCAATGAAAGGACTGCAATTGCTACAATTGGGTGGGAGAAGCACTGCTCCCCGGGCACTTCTCTATGCTGGACTAACATTTCAGTGGGTCTTTTACGAGCTACATGCATGCAGGAGGGGAAGTTTGCTTTACATGCTGTCCCTTCTTTGGCAATAAAAAAGGGCTGCAATTGGGTGGGAGATGAAGTACTGCTCACCTGGACTACCCCTCCCTCACTGGGTCTTTCACAAGCTATACACCTGCACATGGCACGAGGGTCGGGGGAGTTGCTTTGCATGCTCTTCCTGCCCACTCACCCTCGTATGCGGCTGGCACTGATAACGTTCATGCGGGAGGGACGCATGTGCAAATATTCTGAACAACATTTTAGCGCAGCATTTTCAGTTCTAACTCAGCACCATCTTAAATAATCTTATATGGGAATTTTTGGATTTTTCTGCCTTTCATTAATTAAAGAATATGACATATTAATATGCATCCACCGGTACTCAATTGCTTAATTTGCATTTAACTTCCCAGAGAATAAATGATGCGTTTGGAAGTTCATCTTATGTTTTGAGGCATGGATCATGATTTGGGCCAAGACAAAAAAGCATTTTATGTAACCGTTTTGCGGTGGCGCAAGTGGGAGGTGCTTGTCGGAGATGAGGATGGAATTAAAATTTTTATTTATAAGAAAAATACTTTTTTGTTCTTAAAATAATTATCTATTTTTGCGTGTTCTGTATAACTTTTGCTAATTTTTACACAATTTTTCTCATTTAAAATACATAATAATATTTTTTACGTCTGACTAATCTAGAAACCTGTTTGATTGGAGTGTTTATTTTAACGGTACGTTTGTTTAGAATAAAATTTTTCAAACTAACACGCCCAGCACGTGTTGATGAACAAACAGGTGCGGTATATATATATGACGTGGGAAACGCCGGATACCACCCTTTTGTCAGCTAAGAGTTACATCATTGATTTGTTTAATGCTGACATATAGCAAGCAGGTCATATCATACGAGCGTACGAACAAGTCCAATTGGCTGGAAATAAGCTTCTATCAATTCGTGCAGTGCAGATGGGGCTGATAAGGATTGAAACAAACCTCCATTTACCCTTTTTTTTTTAAAATTTTTTAAAGTGTGTTTGAAAAATAAAAAAGATTTTGAATTCAAAAATTTTTAGAGTAAAATTTTTGACATTGATGGAAAATAGTATCATATGTGTAATGGTAAAGAGAATAATATTAAAATAGATAATTCTTTAAAATATTATGTATGCTATTTTTAAAAGTTATAATTTTATTACAAATGTTATTCAAAATTTTAAAATCTAGATAATAATAATAATATAAATTTTCAAATATATTCAATAAATGTACTATATAATTGACAAACTAAATAAGTTTTTGTATATTTAAAGAATATATTTATATCTTTCACTATAAAAGATATTTTATAAAATTTATATTAAACTTATGTTAATAATTTGGGTCGGTTCCGAGTATCCGGACCTTGGATCCTACAACAACCTAATTGAATCAGATATATTTTTTACATGAAACCTACCATATCTTATAGGGTATGAAAATTAAAACACTCTCCACGTTTTAGGATACTCAATGTGTCAACTTGCGAGTACCCTACCAAACTTGCACCTCTAGTAGAAAGATGGCCATAATGTGGAGTTTACATATATGCTAATGTTAATGGTGTATGGAGAGCACATGGAAATAAATTGCTTTTTTTAATTTCTTAGTGAACATTGGCGGTAAGTTTTAAGATTATGATGACAACCAGTTGTGTTAAGAGTCTAGAAATCGTGGGAATGCAATGTTGTTGAAAATATAATTTAGATTTAGTAGCTAATGTATAGGAACTGCATGATGAAGTGCATGGTTTAGTGCATTGATATGCAAGTGGAGTTTGTGATTTGGATGTGTGTAGTTTAACACATACTTGGAGATGGTAAGTACAAAGATATGTGAAGCTATTCATGTGAGCAAACAAAAGTGTTGCAATGTACATGGTTGGTGTTTGTATTTAGCATATCCAAGTTGAAGGTGGTGGTAGCTTGAGTAGTGTGCAGATGATGTTAGTTAAAAAATGTAACATAGTTTGCTAGAAGTTCCTAAACTATAGACAAATAGGCTAAAAAAATGTGCTTTGAGTAGTGATTTCTTAATCTTTATTTGTGGCGGTTTGTTAACTTCAAATTAGGAGATGGAAGGGATTCTGTCATAATGTGTAAAGTGGTTTACCACGTGGTGTCTAAGGTGGAAATGTAAAGTCGTTATAAGTTAAAACATGATGACCGATAAGTTGATTAATGATTGACCTGTAAAATGATTGAAGACATAACTTTTTTATAAATTGGCTTGATGTGTCCATAATTTAAGCTAAGATGGAAGTTAATTAGGTTTTGAATATTTTTTATTTTGTGTACGAGTCTTATGCAATAGTTGTTTGTGTGAAAACGCACAGGAGAATATGTAAAAATTCGTATTTTTTTGAATAAAATGTAAGAGTTCGAATTGGTTTCGCATAATTATTCATGAAAGTGCCTATATAAAAAGAATTTGGCGGAGCCCCATGGATGAGTTTTAGAAAAAGATTGAGTTGTTATTATGTGGTTTCTACGATTTATCGAAATATGAATCATTTTACTTGTATTTTATAACTTATTTATTATAGTGCATTGTTATTTTTATTCTTCATTTTTCTTCTAAATTAGAGTATTTTTATACTAAATTTGTCTTTCAAGTAGGATCATGCGGTTGTTTTCTTGTGCCATAATTTATGTATGAATGCTTTCGTAATAATGGTTGGTAGGTTCAATATAGGTGGGTTTTACACCTTTCTTCTCTGCAATTTTCAAAGAATGATATAACATTATAATTACTTTAACTAATTTAATTTTTCTATTTATACTCTTATATTTTAATTATTTTTCACAATTTTTTCAAAAAAAATATTATTTCTAAGCTTTCCTCTTAACCCACGTTAGTTAAAATAAATTTTAAAGTCAAATTATATGATATAATAGGGGTAATGATGAGTAGTAAAGAGAATAAAATTAAAATAAATAGGTTAGTCGTGTGGATAGTTGTGTAGAAATAATTAAAAAATAGAATAGTTGTATAAGAAAATATAAAAAAATGATTAAAAATATGATAGTTATAGAGAACGAAAAAATTTTATATTAAAAAGTTTTAACTTAACATTTTTTATTAATTGTTAAACACATCCTAAAACTGCGTTATGTCCCAACCAAGTGGACATTGAGCCTCAATGCATTCAGGTTTACTTCACTTATTTTTTTAATTTTTTTTAAAAATTTTTTTACACAACTGTTAATCTGAGTATATTTAACATGTGTATAAATTTTTATTATTTTTGGAGATTTTTAAATATTTTTTTAAATTTTTTAAAATTAAAAAAAAATATCTAAAAATTTTAAAAAATAATAAAAAATTATACATATATTAAATACATTTATATTAATATTTTCATAAAAAAATTTAAAAAAATAAGTGAAGTACAGCCGGCTGCATCGAAGCCCAAGTGCATTCAACAAGCATCCAGTCAAACCCTTAACTATCTAGCTGTGATTTACAACGTACCGTACGTCGTCGACCCCATTTTCTTCGTAGCCCCACCCCCAATCGATGTTTCTCCTCTACATCCATATGCACGCGACACGTTAGCTACTACAATCATGTCATGGGAGTTTTTAGCAGCTATAGATCGTCTTGGCCTGAGGTGATCCGGTGCATGATCCTATCCATGATCAACTGCACATCGGACACGTTACCTATGCGGCTATCCACAACAATTATTAAGAATCTGCGGGTTGCAGTACCACATTACGCACTGATGCAGCTGCCACTTGACCTAACTCCGTGATGATGCCTGACCTTTCCATCAGTTGAAGATAAGAGTGTGTCTGGCTATTTAAAAAATATCAATATAAAACTTTTCATTTTTTTTTATTAATTTTTTTTAATTATTTTTTTTACGTATATTTCTATACAACAATTTTACTTTTGAATCATTTCTATACAACTATCAATATAACTAACCTATTTATTTTAAATTTATTCTTTTTAGTCTTCTTCATTATCCCTACAATATCACATCATTTTCTACATACAAAACCTTTCATCAGAAATTTTACAACTTTTCCATACAAAACCTTTCATAAAAAATTTTACAACTTTCCAAAAACACTCAGGGATTCACTGCATCTCATCTCCTTCTATTTTTTTAGTAGTATTTTTTTTCAACTGATATTATAATTAAATATGTTTTCAATCTTCAAATCTTAGATGAACATTTTATAAATACTCTCATACGCAAAAGAATTTGTAAATATTCTTATATTAAGAAACATTTGTAAAAAATTCCTACCAAGTGGGGATATTGTAAAATTTCATCTAAATTTACCCGCACTCACAGGTGAGACTCCAAATTTGCGCCTGTCGTTTGCGGATGGATGGGTTTGCCACGATGCCGAACGCGTCGTGGCCATCTCTCTCTGTTATGTCTGAAAGAAATTACTTTTAGGGATAGAATAGCAAAAAAAATTGCATTATGTATATTTACATGAGTTGAGCTTCTATAAAATTTCCTTTCAATGAAATTCTATTTATTTTTCACACGATTTTTTTAATGTATATTTACATGAGTTGAGCTTCTATAAAATTTCCTTTCAATGAAATTCTATTTATTTTTCACACGATTTTTTT
>JAXCLR010000105.1:10853432-10863508 GCA_035584095.1 Annona squamosa | reverse complement strand
AAAGACCTACCGAAAGTAGCATCTGTTGTGCCTGGAATGTCTGTCACTATCCTGAAGAAGAACAGACCAAACAGATCAACCTTGTAAGTTATCTCTTAACTAAGAAATTCTTTGGATTAAGGGTGTATTTGGTATTTGATAAAAATTTTAAAATAGAAAAAGTAATATAAATGATAAAGGTAATGACGAGAAGAAGAGAGAATAAAGTTAAAATAAATAAAATTGTACATAAAAAGTTGCAAAAAAAATTAAAAGTAAGATATTTATATAGAAAATGTAAAAAAACATTTAAATAAGATAAATTCAAATAGACAAAAAAATTTAAGTGAAAAAGTTTTAAAGTTTACCAAACGCACCATAAATATTTTTTTTCTTTTTAGCTTTTCTAAGATTCTATATTTCCCATTTAATTTATCTCCAGCTAGCAGGTGAGTTTGGGGCAGGCCCAAAGGCTCTTGCCTTGATTGATGTAACATTAAAAAAAACTTAAGTTTACCTTCATCAACTATTTTTGAATTCTTAATTCCATCCCAACATGAATTCTTGTCTTTTAACTAAATTACCTGTCTTCTCGTTATGTGGGTTCTCCATACAATGGGCCTATTATTTTCTTAGAGGCCTATTTCATTTATTGAGGTAAATACCTTAATCCTTATAAATCTAATAAAAAAGTTGATGTATTTCTTAATTGAATAAAAAAATCATGAGCATGTCTACTTCTTGGAGGATTTAACTCCATTGTCTAGTACTGATAGAAGACTGTTGTCAACAATCCAGACTACTTAATCCCTTGCCATTCCCAAGATGAATAGATAAGTATGAGCAATATTTGAATTTAGAGCTTATTCATACGAACAAAAGCAAGCGTTAAAGCCTAACTTTTCTTTTTAAGCGAAAATTAATTTTCTGCTTGTGGACGATTTCTGTATGCTTATAAAGTGAATTTTTTCTTTCCCTTTAAGATACGTATAGAGCATACCAGTGCAGGTGCTCCCTGAGGTATGGATCACTGGGACCAGGAACATCAGGGTCCGTCAACACCTACAATATGAAGATTTTGTGTCCCATTAGAGAAAAAAATGGAAAAAAACTAAAAAGTAAGAGACCGAAGTGATATAATAAAAGTAATTATTAAGAATAAGGAAAATAAAGGTAAAATAGAAATGATAATTATATATAAATATGTGAAAAATGATTAGAATATAGATGTGATGATAAAAATGTTAAATCATATTAAAAGTTGGGTAAAAATAAGTGAAATTTTTTTTACATATACATTTTACCAAATAAACCCTTTTGGTAAGAAGAAAAATACACCATAATGCAGATAAGTTTCAATGTTGGTCAGGTTGGGGTGTGTGTGTGTGTGAGAGAGAGAGAGAGAGAGAGAGAGAGAGACCAATGTGAAGAAAGACCTCAGGTCACCTCCCTGAACCTCAACCCTGGGCTTGGAGACGACTGAAGAGGGAAAGAGCTCATGGCCATTGCAGACTTGCTTGGAGTTGTAAGTCACTGACATCTTCACGTTTGGATTAAAAGCATCAATAACATCACCTATCACTCTCCCAACACTCAGGGGTTCTAACATTCTTGCCATTCTAATTTTATTCTAAACTTGGAGAAATTGAAAGAGAATGAGACTGATTTTATTCTAATAAAAAACTTAGAGAAACTGTGTGAGAGAGAGGAAGAAGAAGAAGAAGAAGCAGCAGCAGTGGACGAGGGGAAAAGTCACACTTCTTATTGGGTAATGGAAGTAGAAGTTGGGTGGTATTTATAGTATTCAAAAGGCGTTTCCTAGCCATCATCTCATCTAATCATCTCAGTTGCATTGAAGAAATAAGAGGGATTACAATGTATAGCTCTCTCTCCAGTTTTTTTATGAGAAAGGATAGAAAAGGAGAAACGCTAACGTGGGTTTGAAATGGAATCTTCAATCTTGTACTACTGCTCCTCATGGATTGTTAGCCACCAATTTATGGATGCTAGTCACGCATCATTGTAGCTAGCATTTGGGACCTGCCTATGTATAGGCATGCACTCCACCTCAACAGGTGTAAAAACTGAAAACCCATCTTCATATGGCATTTTGCACTTGGTCATTCATTATCGTAGCTGGACTGGGTCCAGACTCTTGATCATGGACATTGACCAGCTGCAATTTTCGATGGTTATCGGCAGATTTGAGAAGGAAAATGCAACACTAGAAATTCGAAATGGTCAGTATGTACCACCTGATCATTAGCACACGTACCTGTTGGCTTGCATCATGCATGCGCACAAGTGCATCTTGAATTCGAAAGGCATTATGAAAAGTCATCGCAATTAATTCTTTCTTCAAATGTGATGGGCTATCACCAAAGCGATGTGCAGAACCTCTCCTTTAATTTTAAATTTTTTTTTAATACAAAAGCCAAGTAGTAAAAGGGCGGCAGAATCCTGTTAGAACATTCCCAAACTTGCATGGGGGCATTTCCCCTTTTCTTTTAATGGAAAAAAGGAAATTTTCTTAGGTTTGGACCTTCCCAAAATCCCAAAGGAATTTTACTGCATTTAGTGATATTCTCTGGAAAGGAGCATAAAGGGCATCCGCCAAAGAAAGAATTTTAAAATGTTGCCAGTGGTGATGGGCCACTTCAAGTAGCAAAGGCTGGTGTTTCTGAATTTGGCAATGGAAGGCCTGCAATTGCTACAATTGGGTGGGAGAAGTACTGTTCCCCGGGCACTTCTCTATGCTGGACTAACGTTTCACTGGGTCTTTTACGGGCTACACATGCATGCAGGAGGGGGAGTTTACTTTACATGCTCTCCCTTCTTTGGCAAAAAAAAAGGGCTGCAATTGGGTGGGAGATGCACTGCTAACCTGGACTGCCCCTCCCTCACTGGGTCTTTCACAAGCTATACACCTGCATATAGCACGAGGGTCGAGGGAGTTGCTTTGCATGCTCTTCCTGCCCACTCACCCTCGTAGTCGTGTGCGGCCGTCACTGATAACGTTCATGAGGGAGGCACGCATGTGCAAATATTCTGAACAACATTTTAGCGCAGCATTTTCAGTTCTAACTCAGCACCATCTTAAATAATCTTATATGGGAATTTTTGGATTTTTCTGCCTTTCATTAATTAAAGAATATGACATATTAATATGCATCCACCGGTACTCAATTGCTTAATTTGCATTTAACTTCCCAGAGAATAAATGATGCGTTTGGAAGTTCATCATATGTTTTGAGGCATGGATCATGATTTGGGCCTAGACAAAAAAGCATTTTACGCAACCGGTTTGCGGTGGCGCAAGTGGGAGGTGCTTGTCGGAGATGAGGATGGAATTAAAAGTTTTATTTATAAAAAATAATTTTTTGTTCCTAAAAGTAATTGTCTATTTTTGCATGTTCCGTATAACTTTTGCTAATTTTTACGCAATTTTTCTCATTTAAAATAAATAATAATATTTTTTACGTCTGACTAATCTAGAAACCCGTTTGATTGGAGTGTTTATTTTAACGGTATGTTTGTTTAGAATAAAAATTTTCAAATTAAAATTTTTAAATTTAAAGCTTTTTACTTTCCAATAGTTACTTTATATTTTAATTATTTTTCACATCTTTATATATAATTATTTCTGTCGCTACTATGTCTCCGTAGAATAAACCTCTTCATTCAAAAAATTTTTCTGCCTGTGAAAAACCAAAAACGGAGGAACGCTGTCGCACGGTGCAGGCCACCCTGTAACGTAATGCCACGTGTCTACATGCGTTGACGTTTGTCATGACAGGGGCGCAGTGTACAAAATGAACAATGCACTCCCAGCACGTGTTGATGAACAGGTGCCGTATATATATGACGTGGGAAATGCCCGATACCACCCTTTTGTGTGGTAATAAGCTTACGAGCGTACGAGCAAGTCCAATTTGCGCAGTGCAGATGGGGATGATAAGGATTGGAACAAACTTCCATATATATATTTTCTTATTTTTTAAAGTGTGTTTGAAAAATAATAATACTTTTGAATATAAAAATTTTTATTGTAAATTTTTAAAAACTGGTAGAAAATAATATGATACTTGTAATGATATCGAGTAAAGAAAATAAAGTTAAAATAGATGAATTAATTATAGATAGTTATATAGAAATAATTAAAAAAAAATTTTGTGAAGAAATATATGAATAAATAATTAAAAATAAAATAATTGTGGAAAGTAAAAAGTTTTAATTTGAAAAGTTTTCGTTGAAACTAAGCTAACACTTAAACAAAATTGAAATTGCGTAAATGTAGTCATATTAACATAATAAGTTATTAACATTTTGGGACACACTTTTAGCCACATTTAATACATTATGAGAAAGCAAATTTTTTTTCTCTACAAAAGCTTATTAGTTCTATATATATTAATTTACACTATAATATCACCATAACTAAGTTACTATAAGTCGACTGTATAATATTTCTGTGACGTTTGAATTTCACTGGCAGTCATACGTTTAGTGACCATTTTCGTCATTAAAAATTCTTTCAGTAATCATTTGTGTCACGGTATAAAGTTTTTTGCGACGAAAAATATTAAGCAACGCCAAAAGTTCTGTCACAGGATATTAGTTTTCTTGTAGTGGCATTTTGCATCACAAAAATTTTATTTAGAGACATAAATAATACAATTATTTAAAACGGATGTTGCAAAAAGTAATCTTTAATTATAAAATTGTCATTAAAAGTATGACTTTTAGTAATAAAGTCAAAAAATCATCACATAAGCCTTTTGTAATAAACTTATAATGGCTTAGCAACATTATAATGTAAATTAGTATATACAGGAACAAGTTTTTGTGTAACTAAAAGTTTGTATTCTTTTGATACAATTAGCCAAACAAAGCCTAATGTTTATTTTACTTCGACACAGCCCAAAAGGCATTTAAATTTTTGTTAATTTATGTGGCATATAAAATTGTAAATCTCACATGGCTCAGTCCGAGGGTTGAGAATTCTGTTCTTCCTTATAATCGATCTTCATTAGTCTCCCGTTAAAATGATTATTAACATTATAAATAAAATTAATAGGATGCACCAAAGATGGTAATCGGCTCAATTAGATTCATGAATCCAACCACCTCGAGGACCAGGTTCATTGGCCGCTCCTTTCTTATTCTTCACCGTTCATCCGAAGCAAGCTTTTAACAAATGATCAGTTATATGGTTCCTTCCATTCTATGAATCCTCGATGGAAATACAGCCTCATGGCTCTAGTTCCTCAAAAATAAGCTCCCAAATTTACATCACTAAAAGAACTTTAGCTAGAAATGAATCAAGTTCCTTGTGAAAAGTTAACTCCCACTAAATATTTTTTTTTTTTTACATAGTTGTTAGTTGTTAAAAAGAATTTGTGGTTTCTTCTACAATAAAAGATTTATTTTCTTACTATAATTTATCCACAAGGAAGCTATACTAACAAATATTTATTTATGAATTTATTACCGAAGCTTTATTGCAAAATGTTTCTAATGAGGAATTTCAAATTTTTTTTATTACTAAAGTATGCGTAGTTTACTCATATTTAGCAAGGAAGTAAAATTTTTGCTGATAAAAATTTATTTTTAGCAATTTTAATTAGGCATGTTTGGTATTTCATAATGGTAAGAAATCATGGTATGAGATGGTAGTCGCCACCTACGCCTGAAAATCGATAATGACAGAGCAACTTATAAGTCATTAATTGCCATGTTTGTACATTGTGCAGCTTCTGTTTTTCTTCTCCACATTGCTTGCTTTCGAACATGGAATGACCAGCAAAAGGATGGAAAACATCGTGTCACAGCCAGCCAATGCAAGCAGCAGGACTGGGTGTAGGTAGTAGGGAGTCGTTCCAGGCTTTTCCTCACACTCCCATGCAGTAGAATACAAAATGTACCCTTAGTCCCTTGGTAATTAATTTTAAATTTTCTTGCAATGTTATTTTCTAAGATTAATTCAATTAGATACAGAAGATGCGTTGTATAAGTCATTAATTAATATTACTTGAAAATTTTTGATATCATTAAAAATATTTAAAAAGATTTTTTCCAAATATACTTATTATGTTTGATCATAATCCTAAATATACTCACAACGTTTCAGAAATTTCAAATGAACTCATTTTGTTTACGTGTAATCTAAAAAATGTCTATTCTGTTAAAGCTGTTAAGTAAGTTAACAGTCATTTATTTAAATGCTGATTATATTTTCATAAATGCTTAAAATACCCCTAGTGTAAAATAATAAAAGATGAAATGAAATAAAATGATATTGAAATTAAAGCTCCCCGAATTTAAAACTTTTATGCAATTCAGTTAATCATAAGTTATGATATTCAAAATTTTAAATACAACCTGAAATTTGACAGACATATTGATAATTTCACAAATAGGCTAATGGTGTTTATTAACATTTGCAACGGAATATGCATTTTTGGTATTAAATACAAACATAATTAATATGTTTTAGATTTCTGAAACATCATGGGTGTATTTGAGAAAAACTCTATATAAAAATGGTCACATACCCAGCAATCTTTTTATTCATTTCAGCTAGCAATATTTGCTAATTAAGCTTAATTTGAAACAAGCAAAAACCCATTTATGGTACATTCCATTATTTACTAAAGTATATTAAGACCACGAGCTTAGCTAGATGATTTTTGGGGGTTTTGGGGGGATGGTAAGTGTGTGTTAAAACTACTACTTCTTGATGCAAACAAGGCTACGATGGAAAATAGAATCAGGAAGAGATAAGAAAAACATTAAGGAAAAAGGATAAGGGTATTTAAGTGCTCTTCGAATTGGAAACACGAAACTTGGCTACATAATCGGTTATTTTCATTATTTTCTTATCTTTTGCAAATTTTTTCTCGAAGCTAAAAAATTTAGCAAAACATCATTTGTGAATTTTGTTCCCAAAGAAAAAAACTCTTATTATTAATTGTCAGATCTTTTGATGAAAATATATCCACGTCTCACAAAAAGTTGATTGGCTAACCATAACCAAACTTTGTTGCTTACCCAAATATTCTTAAACCCCGTCCTTTTTTCTTTTTTTTTGATGGTATAAACCACGTCCTACTTGATGCTGGGCTAATCGGTTCAGATATTGAAAATGGATCTCAAGAATTGCAGATTTGTTATAAAATATCAGACGCCGTCCTATCAAATCTCCGATTCTCAAAGATGCGTTTAAGCAACTACAAAATCCGGTGAAAAATAGACCAGCGAAAAGTTTGAGCGATCGAATGTTGTTTTCTGTAGGGGCATGCATTTGATGGCCATTGATGCATCCCACAGGCTTTAGTTTTGAAATAATATTCAGAAGAGAATTTTTTGCAAAATTTATTAATGAAGGTAACTTCTGTAAAATCACAGAAAGTGTGGTGGTAAATGTAAATAGCCATGTGTAGGGAAGTTCAAATTTTCGTTTGGACCGACAGTTAGATTCGGAATAGCAATGTTCGCCATTCCCGCCATTCCAGTGCTGACCGGAATTCCGATTCTTATAGCAGAACGCTGTAGAAGCATGCTGGTATTTTCGCCAAATCCACTGCCAGATTGTAAAAACTGGCTTCGTATCCTATTCTCCTGCTGTAGCCCGCCGGGTTACTGCCTGCTCACTTTTTGCTCTTTCTTGTAGCCTTAACTACGCTAGCTCCATCTTTCGTCGGAATTCAAGAGACCCAACCCTTGGCCTTTTTCGCCATGCTCAAGGGCTTTGCAGGCAGCCAATCCCCGGAATTCTTTTCTTTTATGCCCAAATGCTGCTGCTTTTGGAAAATTTCAATGGGGTTGAATTCTCACTACCTTCAGTTCTCAAAGCTTGTGCGATGATCTCGGCCTTTCAAGAAGGGAGGCAGTTACATGCCCAAATCTCGAAAACCCATTTCTGGTTTGACCCGTATGTGTCAAATGCAATGCTCAGGATGTACTTGGAAATGGGTGAGTTTTGGAATGGCGATTCATGTGTTTGAGGGAATACCTGTTAGAGATGTGTTTTCCTGGAATTCAATAATTTGAGGGTGTTTTAAGGCAGGGGAGGTTGAACTGGCTCGGAAGGTGTTTGATAAAATGCCTTAAAGAGACTTGTTCTCATGGAATTTAATGATTGATGGTTGCGTGAAGGGTAGGGAATTGAACCTAGCAAAGGAAGTTTTTGACAAGATGGATTGTAGGGATGTGGTTTCCTGGACAACCGTGATATCTGGCTATTTGCTCAATAGTCATCCAGAAGCATTAAGGCTCTTCAAGAAAATGTTAGATTCCGGAATCCAACCTGACGTTCCTTCTATTGTTAATGCTCTTTCAGCAATTGCAGAATGGGGATTCATCGAAGAAGGCAAGTGGGTGCATGCTTTTGTTAGCAGGAACAACATTAGATTATGTTCTGGCGTTCTTGGGTCTGCTTTTATTGACATGTATGCTAAGTGCGGCTGCATAGAAAATGCTTATGATGTTTTTAAAAGCATAATGCATAAAAGAAGTGTAGGTGGTTGGAATTCAATGATCTCTGGCCTTGCAATACACTGACTTTGTTGGGATGCCTTAGCTGTCTTCCGTGCAATGGAAAGCCTGGGAGTCTGGGACTAGCACCTTATGAAATCACATTCTTACTTTCTTAGGAACCCTGACTGGTTGTAGTCATGGAGGTTGGTTTGAGAGCGTCAGTAGCTCCTTGATAGGTCTCCTCAGTCGAGCTGGCCGCATCGAAGAGGCAGAGCAAGTAGTAAAGCAGATGCATATGGAACCTAATCTGTTGATTTGGAAAGCTATCCTTAGCACATGTGTGAAGCATAACCATGTAATGATTGGTGAGCGCACTGCCATGCAAGCAATTGCCTTGGCACCACATGATTCTGGCACGTACCTTCTGTTGTCAAAAATTTATGCCAGGTCTGGGAGACGGGCTGATGTTACTGGGATTAGATCCATGATGAAGGAGAGAGGAGTGAGGGAGGTCCCAGGATGCAGTCAAATCATCATGCATGGGGATATTCATGAATTTCTTGCAGGGGAGGAGATTGATTAGAGGTATCGGGACATGCTTCTATCAAATCTAGAGGATATGATCTGAAGGTTGAAGAAAGAAGGATATCAGCCTGACCTAACCCAAGTTCTTGCCGATGCAAGTGAAGGGGAACAGGAATCTTTGCTTAGTGTCCACAGCGATAAGCTTGCACTTGCGTTTGGCCTTATAAGCATTATGAAAAACCTCAGTGTTCGGTGATTACCATTTGTTCTGCAAGGTAGCATCCAAGGTTTATAACCGCACCATCGTTGTAAGGGACCAAAGTCAGTTCCACCTCCGGGTGGGAATCGGGGCGGGTCGGGACGGGTTAGGATGTGCCCAACCCTGACCCTAACTTTCAAAAATCTAGTTTGACCCTTACTTTTTTTACTAGGTCTCGGGACAAAATTCGGGTCGGGAACGGGTCGATTTCGGGATAACAGTTCGGGTAAAAACTACGGGTCAAGTAAGAAATTTTTAAGAACTTATGAACCTATCAAGTATAAAAACAAATCTATATTAAATTTAACTATTATATGCTTCAATCTATTATTAATCAGTCAAAGTAAAACATAAATCCTTAAATAAAACATGAATATTTATTCATCTATATAAGAACAAGTTAATAAAACATACCTTCGGGGTAGGTTTAGAAAATATATTATATAATGAACCTAAACAGGATGGATTTATACGAACGGGGTAAAAGTTGTGGGTTGTAGTGTGTTTTGTTGTCATGAGAGTGGTCAAAGTGGTTGAAAGAATATTTAATTATTTATCCAAAGTTAGTCTCCTCAGTTGCGTAGAGGAGCGACGCAGTGAAAAGTGGTTCAAGTGGTTGGACAAATATTTAATTATTTATCCGAAGTTAGTCTTATAAGCTGCATAGTGGAGGAGCGACATTGTGAAAAAAATTGTCAATATAAAGAAGTTTTCATGTCGTATAATACCAATAAAAAAAAGAACTTTTTTGAAATGTAAAATATAAATGCAAAAGATGTATGTAGCTTTGATGTAATTTCAGACAACCATCTACTAATAATACAATTTAATATCC
>JAXCLR010000105.1:10826264-10840431 GCA_035584095.1 Annona squamosa | reverse complement strand
TATCATTACCCCTATCATATCACATCATTTGACAACTTTTACTTCTCAAAACTTTTCATCAAAAGTTTTATTCATTATCAAACACACCCAAAATCTAAAAAACTATCTAAAAATCTTCAAAAAATTGTAAAAATTAATACACACGTTAAATACAATTAGATTAATAGTTGTGTGAAAAAAGTTTTCGAAAAATATTAAAAAATAAATATTTGCACCTAGGTGTATCGAAGCTAAGTACACTAAAGTGCATATGATCAGTTTCCATGTGTTGAGGATAAGAAAAGATGTATTAAAATTCAAAAAAATAAAATGAAAAATATCTTTTTTGGAACATGAATTTTCGTCTCATCTTTATTCGAAGCATGAACATATTAGTTTGTGAAGTAAGTGTTTAGCTACGTATGGAACCATTTCCTAATAACAATCCCTCAAAACAGTCCGTCTGAAACGAAGAAAAAAAGAAACTTGTGGCAAAAGTTTATAAAAATAAAAAGAGTAATTAGAGCGTAGAGAATAAAGATAAAATATATTAAGCGCATAAAAACATGTGAAAATGATTAGAATATAAAAATAATAGTTAAAAAATAGGATAAGTAATTAACATATTTAATTATATCAGAAGACGTATTGAGAAAGGAATAGGAAAGTTTTTTTTTTTGGGTGCCTCTCATTTAAAAAAAAATAAAATAAAATCCAACAACCGCCTGCTTAGTTTTCAAAGGAAAGTTCACGCGTTGGAGGTGAAGCGGTTGACATGCTCATACGATCATTCATGCCTGCGCATGGAATCCCGGGGTAGTTGTGGACTGGACGGCAATATCAATACCGACCGGTAGCTCTTTTCAGCTAGTAAATGCATTGATGGCTGACCAAGACCAGTTGGCAGGCAGTCGTGACTCGTGATCGCAAGCTTTTCCTGCCACTCCAATAAACAAACAATAAAAAGCCCATTCTCCCACAAGATTCCGCGCATGCCGGAAAGAGAAGCAGAGAGAGAGAGAGATTCTTCATTTCTCTGTTTTTTCAGGAAGTTTTTGGCACTGCAAACTTATAAATTTCTTTTCTTTCCTTTCCTTTTTGGTTTTCCAGGTTTTCCACTGCTGATAAAAATAGCAGGGGCTGAGGGAGGGGGAGAGAGAGAGAGAGCGCGCGCGCTAGCCTTCCTCCATCATCATCCTCCTTCCTTTTCTCCGAATGTTGGGGAAGATTGGATTGGTTTTGGTAGTGGGTTTCTTGGGCTGGGTTTATCAGACTGCCCGCCCTCCCCCACCAGCAATATGCGGCTCCCCAGATGGCCCCCCCATCACTGCAAAAAGAATCAAGATGAGAGACGGAAGATTTCTAGCCTACAAAGAAAGTGGGGTGCCTAAGGAGATTGCTACCCACAAGATCATCCTCATCCACGGCTTCTCCGGATCAAGAGACTTCTCGATTCCCGCTTCATCAGTAAGTATTGTCCCCTTGCAAAAGTTTCTACTTCAGTTGCGGGCCCCACTTAGCGAGATCATCAAATCTCACTATTTTGAGGCCCACCCATCATTTATATAAGTCTACCTACTTATATATATTTTTACTTGTTTATTTCTGATGTTGAGAGTGCCGCTTCCCATAAGCCTCCCCACCTCGCTGGAGAAGAGAGGGAGAGTGGGATCTACGTATTTTTATTAAAGCGACTAAGAAAGAGAAATTATGTTTACAGGTTTGCCCTTTATACAAGGTTCC
Source organism: Annona squamosa (assembly GCA_035584095.1). Taxonomy (NCBI): domain Eukaryota; kingdom Viridiplantae; phylum Streptophyta; class Magnoliopsida; order Magnoliales; family Annonaceae; genus Annona; species Annona squamosa. The sequence goes on along the minus strand of JAXCLR010000105.1, from coordinate 10,838,709 downwards.
CCTTGCATATAATGGTAACCCGTTTTTTCACCTTAATTAAGTATGTTCTGTTGTAAGATCCACCGGCCCATTGCAATTAGAATCATTTGTTGATCTTGGAGACTAAATTTCATCCAAATTAAAGCTGTGCATCGCCGCCATCTGCAGAATGTGCAAAAAAAAAAAAAAAAACGTAATCAAAGGATTTGATTACATACTAATTTCAAAATGTATTTTCGTTATCCAAAAACTCGTCCATATGTGAATTGCGGATAAATGATTTATTAAGCATTATTACATTTTAATGAATATTGGAATGGATCTATGCATTTTTCATAATTTATGTATGCATATCTTTTTTTAGCAACTTTGGCCTACTCACACCTTTGATCAAGATGATGTTTGTCTCATGATTAAAATAACAATGTTGAACACCGTGAATAATTAGTCTTTAATTACATCATCAAAATGGGTTCCATCCATGTTAAACCAAAGCAGGACAGTTTTAATATATTTATATCTGCGTTTGCAATTATGGGCAGAAAGTGTGATTTTTGTTAAGGAGAAAGGCAGTGCAAGTATACCTACTTTATCAAACTCTTCCTGATCGATCTTGTAATCCGGATGGTGAATTGACTTTGTGATATCTCAGGAATTAGTACAGGAGCATGGAATCTACTTTGTGGCCTTTGATCGAGCCGGGTATGGTGAGAGCGATCCGGACCCGAAAAGAACAATTAAGAGCCAGGTTTTGGACGTTCAAGATCTTGCTGATGGATTGGAACTTGGACCAAAATTCTACGTGATTGGAGTCTCTATGGGTGGTCACACTGTTTGGGGCTGTCTCAAGTACATACCACACAGGCATGGTTCTAAATTCTTCATAAACTTCTTATCCTTCTCAATTTCATGCATCCTTTGCCGAAGTAGGCTCAAACCAACCAAAGCCAACCATCTCAAAGTGGTTTTCTTTTCTTTTTTCTTTCTTTTTTCGAGGTTTGAGTTGAAATTTTCTTTAAAAAATTTCGGGTTGAAATAACTAGGCATTTTACAAATTGAACTTGCTTAAATCACCTAATGGTGATAATTGTAGGTTTAATAACATGGCTAGAAATCATTAGAAGAAGATGAAAATTTTTGGAGAGCGAAGAACTGGCTTATATGAGTTTTCCACTGTGATCTTTTTATTTTGTTCTATTTTTATCTTCAAATTAAATGCTGTGAACTGGGTGTGTTAGGACTATTATTATTCTTCTGGTTTTGTGTTGGGAGTTGGGACTAGTGTCATTCTCCTGGTTTTGAGACTCGAATACACTTACACAGTTGGACATGCAAAGAAGATTAGATTTATTGGGCTCAGGGGACAGTCTTCATTCTTCATCTCACTTAAAATGTGCTGCCTTTATTATCGCTATCTTTTATTATTCATTCCAAACATGACGAAAAATTTCTTTCGGATCAAGTCTTCACTTTTCTGTTTCTTTGGTTCTGCCTTGCCTTTGAAAATTTTGGTGTCTAAATGAGATTTATGTCCAAAGCATAGCTGAATCGGAAAGTTTTGGAACCCCCCATTGTCATGGTTTTCTTGTCATTCCTTTCAGGTTAGCAGGTGCTTCCTTAATAGTTCCAGTGGTGAACTACTGGTGGCCATCTTTACCGGCTAATCTAGCCAATGATGCCTATAAGTGGCAGCCTCTACGCGATCAGTGGGCATTGAGGGTAGCACACCATGTTCCTTTCATTCTGTACTGGTGGATGACTCAGAAATGGTTCCCCACATCAAGTGTAGTGGAAAACCGACCTGAAATTCTCAGCCGTCAAGACAGAGAGATGATGCAGAAACTAACCTTGTCGAGAAATTCCAAAGAGGTAGTCTCTTGGATCATCATATTAAGAGCATGTTAACATCCCAATATGCTTTTACTTGCACATAGTCATGGCAACAAGCACAGTTCATTAAGGTTTCTGTTCTTGAGAGCAGTTAGTTACAAGGGGCTAAAGTTGTGTTTGTGTGTGTGGCACATGAAATGAAATTGATTGTCATGGTATATTGGTAGCAAACTCCCAATAACCCCTTCCCGAATAGTGTGGCACAGCATGCCTTCAAAACCTCTTTAAAGTTAGGTAACTAAAGCGAATGAATTTGCATCCATTGATCTATTCACATATTTCTATTTTTCCTTATTTTTTATTTTGGTTCTATTGAAGAAAATGCCTTAAATGTGTGGTGTTAATTGGTTTAGTTCCAAAAAATTTGCATCCATCTTCAGGGCTAACACATGGTACTAGTCTCTAGTTTAACAGACAACGTTTTGCTTATTATCATGTCATCGTCATCATCGCTGTCGTCTTAGGCTTTTATGGCAGATGCCAGAGCTGAGCTGATGACGTTTTTTTAGCAACGATCTTTATGTCTGGCACCTATTTGTTGCAAATGAGGAAGTCAGTTTTAGGGGGCATTTGGCAGCATCTTAAGACTGGGTTTTACTTGGCCAAGTGTTCTAATCATTCCTGGAATCATTTGTTTGGTATTGATTGCAGCTGCAAAACAAGGCCAGGCAGCAAGGTGACTTTGAATCTATCTATCGTGACATGATGGTTAGTTTTGGAAAATGGGAGTTCGATCCAACGGAAATAGATAACCCATTCCCAAATGGTGAAGGCTCTGTCCATATATGGCAGGGCTACGAAGACAAGCTCGTCCCCTTCGTCTTACAGCGTCACATCGCCAGCAAGCTACCATGGATTAAATACCATGAACTACCAGAGGGTGGTCATATTCTGGTGCATGCAGATGGTGTAGCTGATGCCGTACTCAGAGCACTGCTACTGGGAGAAGAACCTTCAAACTTACAATGATCCAAGTCGCATCGACAACACATTTCTAGCCACATTACTGTAGTATTTTACAGCATTGAAGGCCTTACAAATATGGTTTGGCAGAAATGGGTGTCTTTAATTTCTACCCTTTTGAAACCAGTTGATGTATGTTCGACTTTTGGCAATCATGCACTCCTGCTAACCATTCAATCATAAATTAAGACACTATTTCATCATGGTAAAAGTGCACTTGTTCAAATTGTTAGCCTTTTGGTGCCAAAGAAGAAGCCCAAAAAAAAACTTTATTCAACACCAGTGCACGAGTGTGTTTGGTAATGAATGAAACTTTTGATGTAAAGTTTTAGAGAGTAAAAGTTGTTAAATTATGTAATATGATAAAGGTAATGATAAGTAGTAAATAGGATAAAATTAAAATAGATTAGTTGTGTGAATAGTTGTGTAGAAATGATTGAACAGTAAGGGTGGTTGTATAGAAAAATGTAAAAAAATGATTAAAAAATACAATAGTTGTAGAGATTAAAATTTATTAACTTGACATTTTCTATCAATTGCCAAACATACCCTAGGTCTAATAAAATCTCATTTACAGCAAGGGGTGTCTCTTTTTAAAAGATCTACATCCACCATCCAGTGTTCAACAAAATATAATCCTTTTTTTTTTCAAAAGCATTACTAAATAACCACAAAAATCAATTTACGTATCATCACACTAGCTCTTTTTTTTTGTTATATTTACAACTTATTTGAAAGGACATTTATATATATGTAAGGAATATTCAGGTACAGCATCACTGAAATGGGCCCTACATGATCATCAAATTATAATCTACTTCACTCATTGTATTTAGAATAATGTATTTTATTACCATATCAATTTTCATCTCAATCAGATATCTATATGGGCCCCATCTGAAAATGGTACAAATTCAACGTAATAAAATAGTTTGATATAAATAACAATTTAAAAGTGATTTTTTCAACATCTAGCTGCACGGAACAGCGGTACATTTGCCCAAAAGTGGGTCCCACACATTTTAATATGCAATAAAACTTTATACAATTATTTATACATATATAAATTTTATAACAAATGGTTTAAATGTTAAAAAAACCACTTTAAAATTGTCATTTACATTAAACTATTTTATTACGTTGAATTTGTACTATTTTCAGATGAGGTTCATACACATATCCAAATGGTATAATAATAGAATACATTATTCTAAATACAATGGGTGAAGTAGATTATGATTTGATGATTATGTGGGGCCCATTTCAGCGATGCTATACCAAAAATTCCAATGCAGCATAACTTGTATATATACACACAGAGGAGACCACGCTCCTAATATCTCTAGAGGGAAGCAAGCCATTTTGAGTCATTTAGATGGCTGCTACTGTAGTTCAGATTTCAAATATGTATTGCGATTCCCTCAACGTTAATTGTTGTTTTATATCGCATTAAGGGTGTGTTTGGAAATAGATTAAACTTTTAATGAAAAATTGTAGCGAGTAAAAGTTGTCAAATGATGTGATTAATAGGGGTAATGATGAAGAATAAATAGGATAAAGTTGAAATAGATAGGTTAATTGTATTGATAGTTGTGTAGAAATGATTAAAAAGTAAGTTAATTGTATAGAAAAATGTGCAAAAATAATTAAAAAATAGAATAGTTGTGGAAAGTGAAAAGTTTTAGATTGAAAAATTTTAACTTGACAACTTTCACTTATTACCATACACACCCTATTACCAAACACACCCTAAGGCTCAATCAAGTCCTTCAAGTTCCAAATTCAGGTTATGGATCTGTTATCATGGGATTTGCAATGCCCACTTGGGAGAATTGGCACCTAAAGACTTGGATGCATGTGTGCCGGTGTGCGCATGCCCGCATGCACGAAATGGAAGCGGTAGTAGTTCGAAAAATTCAACGCTATTCCAGTAAGAAAACTAATACACAGAGGAAATATTAAAACAACAGTCTACTAACAACAAAGGAATAAATAAAATTAGCAAATCAATGATCACAAGCAGAGAAGAAATGAAGCCAGCACCAAACATCTTCGGTGCTGTTTACTCTATCAGAAACTACAATGCTGCCAACTTGAGTAGTTCGTTCTTTGAACCAGCAAAAAAGAAAAGGGGGAAAAATATTAAAGCCCATCCCTAGGAAGTATAGATTTCATCTGCCATAACTTATTTCAGTATGCCAGTTACGGATCAATCAATAGATACGCTTAACTTTGGCATGCCAGTTATGGGATCAATAAGTCCTTGGTCTTTTGCAGTGAGGACTGTAGGACCTCCCCCAATCCTTGTGCAGATGAAATAACTGACATCACCTGCATGCCTTCCTGCAAGAGCATTATCCTTGATTTCAGGAGGTGGCTGCAAAGCTTCCACATCATTCATTCCCTGTATACCAGCTTCTTGTAGCATTGATTTGTCTCCTAATATATAGCTGGAATAAGAAAATTAAGGGGCCAAGCCCATTAGCATAAAACATAAGGATGCCTAGGAGAGAATCAAAAATCCAATTCTTTTGCCGCAACCTTCCCTACAAATTCAAGAAAAGTGAACCCAAACATTCATAATGTACATCCATAGGCCATGTGCTGGTCAGTGTTTAATGTGCACATGAACCAGCCAATGAGTGGATTTGCAGGACAGAGCAGCACACATCTTTCAAGTTATATTTTGGACTCCAAATCCAACATCTTTCTAAATTTGGCTTCTCTGCCCACATGGTTTAAGGAAACAGAGACGAGAAAGAAATGGAAAGTAATAAAGTAGGTGACCATGTTAATAATGTAGGAAGTGATGTAAACTGTATAAATAAAAAAAGATGGATAGACTTATTCGAAAGAAAGGTAAGTGACAATGTAAAAAAATAAATTAGTTATAGGCAGTTGAATGTCACAATTAGTTTGATGCTTTTACCTTTCTTTCACACAACAGTTCTTTTATGGTTTCTCCTTTATTTTCTATACAGCTGTACTCTCAATGCAAAAAGAAGCTAAAGACTCAGGGAAGAAGCTCTTACACACCTATTCAAGTCATTTTCAGGAGGGAAGTAGAAAAGCAGTCTGCGGAGCAGATGACCAGCAGTTTTTCTGTCACGAGCAACTATAACGGCATTTGGCCCTGCATCAAAAGTGTATGCAACCTGGCATGCGTACAGTAATAGCAGTCACCAACTTACTACCATAATGCATGCTGACAATAATAGATATGGCACTCTGACAAGCTTCAGATATCCAAAGAAGATGTTGTCGCATTTTCTATAAATGGATAAACAAAATGATCTACAGGAAATAATCTACTTAAACGAACAATATGCAAAATTCCAATTTAAACATGCACATTTCGCCTGAAGATCACATAGCAAATGAATAGTGATGATCAACAGCCTCATTCTACGGGAAAACAAAAAGGCAGGGAATAGATCATACATTGTGTACTCCTTCAAACCTGTTCCATCTTTCCATGTAGCTTATTATCCTGAAACATCATTTCTTTGATGAGATTTTATTATAGTGCAATGAAGTGTTAAGCAATGCATTGTAGAATTCAAGGAGCAAAAGGCCTCAGTTAGCTGGGATGAAGCAGTAGCATGTCGAATGTTTTAGCCAAAATTTGAAATGAGAACAGCGGTATCTAGTGAAGATGAGCAGGGACAACTAATGATTAGACTTCTTATATCTGAAGTAGCAGAAAAAGGCCCTCATGTATAATCAGATGTGCTATCCAAATCTTAAGGCCAAGAATGAAAAGCATATAAGTGCACCAAGATGAGACTAATTTTGATGGATATAGAACCTGCCTGCAGGATGTCTCATTCAAGTAGAATATAGGAGGGCATGTATCCAGGCAGACAGCATGAAATTGATTACTGTCTGCACAAGTTAATGCAGCAAAAGTTGCAAAGTCAAGCTTCCTAATGGCTTCTTCCATTTGAATTATGCGTTTTGGGACCACCTCCTGTCACAATATAAAATAAAGATTCAGAGCAACAAAAAAGTGGTGAATATTTCCGTATGTGCTTTTTAGTTATGTTTAGGGTGCATTTGGGGAAAAATGGGGGAACAAATTTTGGTGGAAGAAGTTTTGAAATAGATAAGGTAATGATATGATATGCTAGGGGTAATGATTAGAAGTAAAAGGAATAGACTTGAAATAGATAGAGTAATTGCATGCAAAGATGTGAATAACGATTATAAAGTAGAATATTTGTATAGAAAAATGTGAGGAAATTTTCTTCCCCTTTCCCAAACGCACACTAAATCAATTTTTAAATTTCTAAAAGAGTAGCTTTTTAGGCGCAATACTTTTTCAGATTTATGGTTCAGCAAAAGTCAAAATTTTCCCTAAAACTGAAAGATACAAGTGTTGTCCTTGCAATGAGCCACAGCATATGATGCAGAGCCTGTGTAGATCCATAATCACTGAATTTTCAGTAAAGGATGAAAAGGATTCAAAATAAGCCCCAGTACGTGACTAAGAGCATGTCTAGAATCTACAGTTGTGATTAATGAATATATTGAAGGCAACCCACTTGGGATAAGATGGAGAGCAATGAAAGATGCACCCTAAGCAACAACGGCTAGATTAGAAGTGCCTGTGCGCATTGGTAGTTCATGTATATGAAGAACAATTCAAGTACACAGAAGGCCCTATGTCTACAACCATGTAGACCCATATAAGCCGGATGGTGGCCATCAATCATAATTATGAATAATATATAAGGAAAAAAAATCATGCCACTAATGAGAGTTAGTAGGATCTAAAAATTAGACCGAAAAATTTAAATGATGGATGCGGATGTTCCATATTGTATGCCAGGCAATAAATCTTGGTTGTAGGCCTCTTATACCATGTCCAATTCATAATAAATGCGAGCTTCGCAAAATGGGAATTGACATTTTTTACTTAAGTAGGTTTTCTTTTCTTTTTTTAAGTAGAATAGAAGAAATATAGTATATACTTCAAAAATAGTGATAACGCCTTTGAGCCACGACTCATTATCCAACCTCACTTTGGAGTTACATGTTAAACACGCACAAAAAGCATCAGCAACTCACCATCAGGATTCCCAAACTGAGCAGCGATGGAACAAGGAAAGAAAACAAACATGTTGACAGATTACTCATACAAATGGTGCGGTAATGATGAAATAATTACATACAAAATCAGTATCCAGCAGTAAGACAATCACTGGCATGATATACAATACCTTGGCCCTATAATGTAAAAGAGAACTTGTCTGAACACTCTCACGCATTCCAGCAGTACTACTTGTTTCCTTCTGTTGTGAGCTTACCTGGAATTAGAAATTACAAAATAGAAAGTGTGGAATTAGTTAACTAGCAAACTATAAGAAAAGATTATAGACTGAAGCAGCAATGCACATCTTCAGAGATCATGGCATGATACATACATGCACGCACAAACATGACACATGTACACTTATCTATGCAGACACCAATGCAAAAGGTACAAATGTTTAATCAAAAACTTCAGAATCACTTTAGCAATCTCCTAAATGAACTAATCAGGACAATCATAGTTCCTAGCCCAATAAGAGAATAAAATTGATATTTGAATTTAATTTTATGGTAAAAGATGAGCGGCTTTCCTTTCACTGAGCAGCAAGTTGATGACAACAATGACAATAATAATAAAACAACAATAGAAGGACACTAACAAGTTAACGACAATGACAACAGCAACAAGAAGCATGAATAAAGAAACAGAATGATAGAAGGAATTTTTAAGTCGAGAAGGTAGTTTAATTCAAGCATTCATGAGTTAGGTTGCAACAAATTATCGTGCACAAGAAAGCGGCAGTAAAACTGTTTCAAAATAAAACTAGACACCACTGTGATACAAAATCAATGGAGCAGATGGCAACACAAGAACATAAGAAAACAGAGAGAGAAACCTAGCAAGCCGTTTAAATGGCTCATTGACTCATAAAACAGTGAAAAACTGGTAAAAACGTAGAAACAGCAATAATACATACCACTGCAATAATAATAACAAGATCATCCCAATGAGTTTCACTTGCAAGTTGGACAGCAATGCTGTCTCTTCCAGATCCATCCTGTGAAAGAAAACAAAGAAATTCAATCATACTCCTTCCAGAAATAATTAACCTGTGTTACCTGACAACAGGTAAATGGTTTCAAATTCCCCAAGGGATTTGCAAAAATATATAATTTAAGGAGAGATGGGAAAATTGATTCCTCTCCTCATATATAATCATGTTAAAATGCTCGTAGCACAAATTTGAACAGTGAATTTGTTGCTTCATCGATCAATCCATAGAAGCATCCAATTACAGAAAAATCCAGCTCTCAGCAAGTCCATAGATAAAGTAGATAAGGAGCTCGGATGTTGGGAAAGATGGATCCTGGATCCTTAATCTTGACAGTTGCCAACATCCAACTATACTCATAAATAAATATTTATGCACCATAGAATGAAAAACACAAGGAGTTTTTCAAACATAAGAAAGCCACCTAGACACAACAACATGCCTGGAAAGATAGGACAGGTTAGATAAAGGAATGTCCATCCATATACAAATTCCCCATATCAAAATTCAGTAATGCCTTTTTGACAGGCAGCTGGAATTTTGTAACGAAATAGGAAGCTAAGAATAATTTGGCTAGACATTTTGATTGTCCACGAAGCTCCTGGAATTACGCTTCATGTGAAATATGGATTGATCAATGTTGACGTTCTTCCTGGCTGGCCCTCTGCACTATAACCAGTTAAACAATGGGTTGTATCTTTCTTCTTTATGCCATTAGCAAACATCTGAAGCAAAAATGCAATAGTTGAAGACAAAACCAGAAGATCAACCTTACATTTCCCATGACCCACTTGACAAATCCACCATACAGACTGCGACAAGCACTGCCTGAGCCTTGCCTATGATGCCAAAAAAATGATTTGAGAATAATTAGTTCCAAAACTGATAGCCCTCCGTAGAAAACACTGTACATGATACATTCAGCAAAAAATCTTAAAAAAGAAGAAAAGGACAAATATCATCAGAAGTATGCACTCTGAAGTCTGGAATGGAACAAACATTCTGTAAGCATAGCACCAGAAATTCTTGGTACAAGTTTATGGCAGCATGTGTTATAGTAGCCTGAAAGACTTCCATTGAATACCAGAAACTCACAAATTCACCACAAAATGAAGAAAAATATCTGCTATTCACACACATGGAAAGGCTGCAATATATAGAAAATCAGAAAGTCCAACCTTGCAATAGAGGAAAGTTCTCCATTATCTACAGTCACATTCATTAATTTCGCAAGGGCAAAAACTGCAGATAAAAAGTAATAAATGTTCTGTGAGTTATATTGTCAATCCATATAGGTTGCAAAACTCAGAACATGAGTGGCATCATGTAAAAGAAGATATAAGAGATCCATGGTGACTTCCACTAAGAGCTTTATCAAATCTCTAATTATAATAAGACAATCATCATAATTCTCTTTTCTTTTGAGCCGGGACCCAATTCTGTCCTTTCCTTGGATTCAAACAATGCACTGAGGAATAAGGTAATTGAGCCATAGGGGCACCTACCATTGTGCTTGTCCAAGATCGGGCAGAGAACCTCTAAATCGAAAAGGAAAACTGATGACTGATGAATTTGCTGCATGCATGTAATGTATATAGGCATGTGGCATGATCGTTTCTGTTATCAAATGTCTGTTACCCACCAACCCAGAGAACGCCAATGTATTAGTTGGAACTTCATCAGTTTCTAAAATTTTTATTTCAAAGAGCAAGATGTTCCTTCATTGTACCCCATGAGAGATTCAATTTGTATATGGTCGCCATTTTCCTATCCTAAAAGTAGTAAAAAGGATGCAAGATAAATTAAATAAACAGAAAAAACAAGACCTAGACAAGCAAGTCCTGCAGCAGAAGATGCCAACCCAGCGGCCGTTGGGAAGTTATTATATGAGGCAATATGGACATGCAATCTCTCCCAGTCCTCTTTCTGGATATGAACCCCCCTCTCCTTGTCCTCGACATCACCAGCACGCATTCGAATCTCCCTCAAACAGCTCTGGTACCGATCTCCACACAGCGAGATCTCCTACTCTAGCAGAATACAGAAACCAACCAGAAATTACTAAAACTTTGTATGCAAGCTTCTTGATTTCATCTCCTAAAGACATGTTTAAGAATTAATGACACATCAATTGTAACATTTGTAACATGCCACAAATTGTTTGATTTTGCAAATCAAAGATGGTAAGATTTCACGTCACACACTTCTACTTCGCATAAGGAAACTACAGATTTTTACTTCAGAAAATCTTTTGATTGATCTCCAACCAACACAAATTGTCTGATTTTGCAAATCAAAGATGGTAAGATTTCACGTCACACACTTCTACTTCGCATAAGGTAACTACAGATTTTCACTTCAGAAAATCTTTTGATTGATCTCCAACCAACAATTGGGTTGACCTTGTCAATGGCAGAGAGCGCCATTAGACAGAGCAATCACAGTATTAGCCAATGAAACTTAGCGTCTCACAGCACCAGGATCTGACTATTCCATCCAATAGGATGCATTAAGAAGTGAAAATACAAACATGAAGATCCCAAATAGCGGTATGTTCCTTGGTCTGGAAAATCAATCTGATGGGCCACTCCACTCGACGGGGTGAGGAATAATAATAATAATAATAAAAGTCCACAATAGGTAGAATTTTCAGACTGTCCAAACTAATAGGGGACAAGTCATTAGTCCACCATCGAAAAAGTCAGTTTTTGAAAAGTGGCAATACCCCACAGGCCGCAACCACTCTAGGACAACAACCAGCTCATGCTATTTCATTACTTCTTGATGGCGAAATCTGAATAACAACATCATCAAAACCTGGGAGCAATAAGTTACAATGTTGGAATGCAATGCCGACCACGACGATGCTTACCTTGCCATTGAGCCACATGCGATCAGATTTGAATGCAGGGCTGACGGCGACGGTGGTGGTGGTGCAGAGGTGGTCCGGATCGAGGGTAAGGCTGATGCTGTCGTTGACGGGGAGAATGAGGGCTTCGTCGCGCTTGCCCCAGTACTTGATGACAGCAATGTTGGTGGGCGATCGCGCCGTCAGCATGAGCACCCAGCTTTCGTTAGACGCCGCCATCCTCAAATTAAAGCAGCCGGAGGAAGTGGAATACAAAAGATGGGTTTTTGAAAGGTTTTCTATGGGATTTAAATAGTTTCTGCAATCGAGAAACGTTGAGACAATATAGTGGGAGAGGATTGAGGATGAAGGAATCTGCCAAAGTGAGGGAAGCAAGATCGAATGTTTGACTTGTGGGGAGGTGGCAGTGGCGGCTGCGTTAACGGTCCGGCAGTGGCAGGCAGCTTACGGACCCGGAAGCGAGAACAGCGACTGAAGCCGTCGCTCGCGCCAGCACTCGTATTCTTATTGGGAGTGTGGGACTCGTTGTCAACCGTGATTGGATGGACCTCGCCCGTGACTCGTATTTTTAAAGGGGAAATTGATAGTTTCACTAGTATTTTAACATATTTTTAATTAAAATTTTCTATTAAAATCTACAGTTAAACTTTGCTAAAGG
>JAXCLR010000105.1:10811112-10826164 GCA_035584095.1 Annona squamosa | reverse complement strand
TAAAGGTCTATTAAGCTATAATTTAATCTCATCGCCTTCAATAAAGTCTTTAGCTGTGTAAAACTATGTTAATCGTTTGTTTGTTGCAGCCCATAAACCCAAAAAAAAAATTAACAAGATTTTAATGAATTTTACTCGATTTTAAAAAAAAAGTGGTTGAGTGAATTTTGCTACAGGGGAATTAGATTTGGCGTTGTCGCGCAAACACGCCTTGCAATGAGGATGTCAGTTCCCTCACGACGAAAGCATTCCCCACGCGGCTCATGCCGTCACGCATCATCTCCTTCCCTTCGGTACCAGCCCCGTTCGATGATAGGCAAGAACCATGGCACGTCATACACGTAACCAAAATTTTCTCTCTCTCTTTTTCTGTTTGGAGAAGGGAAAATGATAAACTGGGAAAAAAAAATTTCTTATTTCAGCCGATTAATGTATAGGAAAGCTGAGAAAAAAAATTTTCATTTCCGTTCCAGACAATGAGCATTTACTTGCGAGTTTTAAATTTACGTTCTTATTATAATATTTTGAATTTGTTTATTACTTGTCTTACACCATTTTTTTTTTCTCTGGTTAGCAGCTCTTTTTATTATTATTATTATTATTATTTTCAAGATAAAGTTCCATTTCAACTGCACCAGATTAAGAGGCCTTAGTAACAATTTTGGTATGGTTAAGCCTACGATCAAACTCAATCCCAATATCAAAACTATAGATGCAAATCATCATTTTTTATGGAGCTCGCAGGTTCACTAGGTGAAGCAAAACAAATCACTATCATCCATGCAATTTTCCAGTGGTAGTCCATGGAGAGAGCTGATCATATGCATTCGCGCTAAAAGCCCGAAAATTAGGTCCGCCTGTCACCAGTCGTTCGACCATGTGAGGTTAACATGAACTGTCGGATCATATTTTCTTGACATTTTGTCTGTGGTCCTTTCTTAGGGACAATTTTTTGAAAAAAGAGTGCAACCATGCCTTTCCTCCAAAGAAGACGACGATGCTCCCGTTGTCGTCGTCGCTGCCGCCCACCCCTATGTTATTCTCTTCCTAAGAATGTGAACAAATCTATGGTTTTCGGGCTCCATCTTCTTTGTCGTTCATTTCAGTAAGCCACAGGGCTTTAAAAGATACATTGCTTGAATCACTTGGCGATGGATGGAAATGGGCATGGGAGGAGGAGGGGGTGGGTGCATGGAGAGGGTTGGGTTGGGAAATCAGAAAATTGGAGGATAGCTTTGCCAATTGGAGGAATTGTGCCGCTGCTGCTGCGGCGGCGGCGGATATTGATACATTTGCCTTTGGGTTTTGTATGCTTGCCTTTTCCCCTGGTTGGGTGGGTTTTTTTTCCCTAGGAATTCATCGAAGATAAGCATTTGGGCAACACGACGAGGTGGGAGTGGGTTTTCAACTCATTCTCGAAGTTGGAAGGGGAATATCTAAAGCACACGTGGAACTCGTGAGTCTGGGCGACGAGGCCCATTGTGCCTGCCGGCGGAGACGAGGCGTTGGCCAAGAGGGGTAGGGCCATCTCACTACCGGACCCGGACTAAACAGCCTGGCTCGACTTACCCCCCGCAGTCGGAGATGATAGTGGAAGTGACGCTAGGGTTCCGGATGGAGGCAGGCTTGTGGACGAGAGGGAGATTCGTTGGGGAAGGAGATGGGAGGAGGAGGCCGTTTCTTAAAAATTATATTTTCTCATTAAATGTCAGCAAGGACATTTTTCAAATTACAACAAAATTTTCATCCCATGGACGATATTTCTTCTGCCCAATCTAACGGTGCGGGATGAGCAGACGCAATAAAAAAGGGGGAAGATAGCCCAGACAGAGGGGATCCGCATTCGTCCATGTAAAGCGAAGTTTGGTAATGTATATTTTCGTGGGGTTTTAGGATAAAGTAGAAAGTGAGAAAAGAAATATTTTAGAAATTATGGAATTGGAATGAAACAGTAGAAGTAAAGTTAAAATAATGGGATATGTGTAAGAAAATAATTAGAATACTGAGTGAAGTTGAAAAAATTAAATTTCTAAATAATAAACTGGAAAATAAGAACGCTGTACAATTCTCACTGTTTCCCACGGCTTCCCATGCTAACTTTAGATCACCGGACTGTAAGGGAACTTTTTCTTTCATTTTTTTTTTTTTTTTTGTAATACTTTTCTAGGAGGCCGAGGAAATTATCAACAAAGGCAACCGATTAAAGGATCATTTGGTGGGCTAGCTAGACTTTGACTAATCATTTCAGCGATTTGTACTTTGATAAAGATGACCAAATCCTGAGGTTGCTTGAAACTTGGTAGTTGGTGTGATAAATAATAATACCATTTCTCTGTAGACGCACCTGAATCCTAGCAATTACTATTCTAATAGCATTATTGTGTTTCTGGATATATTCCTTTCACATCCACCTCTGATCATAAAAATCCTTTGGCCATTTATATTATAAGATAAAAGGTATCCTTCCTTACTTTTTGGGTCAATAAATGAGAAGCTAGCTCGTTCTTCCAAGTTCATATTGCAGTATTGAATGGACATATATATTTCATTGATCTCGCGACTCCCATGATCCCGCGCGCCCTGGCTAAGTACCTATCGTGTATGTTTTCAGTCAAAAATCATCCAATGGCCAGAATTCATGTCACGCGATCCAACCGCTATGAAAGAAGTGGGCTAAGTCATAGGATCATATATAAATTAATTAGCAGATCTCGTAAATTGAGCCATTTTAAACGCATGAGTTTTGTACTTCACTTTAAAGAAACGCAAAAAAGAAATTACCTTAAAATATTCGTAGTATTTCTTATTAATCTGGATATTCAAATCAATATATAATAGGGCACTAATGTCGGTGCAACCAATTACGTTTACTATTTTAAAATATTTTTAAAGATTTAATTCATTTATATTATTCCCTTATTTTTTTTTGCGGTGCTAAATATCCCGGTGAGAATCTGTTTGGTAATGGGTAAAAAATCTTGAGAGAAAATTTGTTAACAAAAATTTGAAAAAATAATGTATAATGCAACAAAGATAGTTATGTGAAAAATAATTGAAAATACAAATAATGACTAACAATTACAATTATTAAGTAGTTTAAATAGTTTAGAGGTAAAAAATTTGTTTTAAAATAAAAAACAACAAATAACATTATAATAAATTGTATTAGATTAATTACTACCTATAATACTGTGACTAAATAAATTATTATTTTTATTATATCACCCTCTTAGCGACTAAGAAATCAACAAAAAAAAAACTCTAGGAAAGAGATAAACAAAATAAGTACCTCTGTCTAACTTCAAATCTCCTATCTCTCACCCGTACACACACTCGTGTCAATATTTTTAGCATTTTTTATTCTTATATTTACAACATAAATCAACATTTTAAGTCTACGGCACCTGAGTGAATTATGGTCCGTTATATAGATATGCACATTGTTGTTTGCATGCTCTCACGTGTGATGGGTTGGCCAAATTCCGATGAGTTACCTTTAATTAGTCTAGAAAATTGACTGGACCGTCCAAAACAATCACTAAAAGCATATTAGCTTATTATTTAAGTTATTTTCAACGAATCGAACCATTCGCTGTGAGAAGTGACTTCCTTAGTATGTTCAAATTACAGGCCGACTTTTCTAAATAATGCGCAAAATAAAGTAATTGACAGAAAGGGTTTTAAAAAAAATACAGAAAACTGGAAATTGAGAACAATTGAAACCGGATATCATGCTTCGGCTCGAAGGCGAGACCGACCGGCACGGACATCTTTCATGAGTCGGTGAGAGTGAAAGGGACTAGGCCCGGCCCTTCCACCTAACGCTAGCACACGACGCCGTGCCAGTAGTACTTTTTCATTGCTGTTTGCAGCGGAGATTGTGATTTCGTCCCGGTCAACCAAAAGTAATTAATGAATGAAAGGCCAGCCAAACCCGCCTGTAATCGCGCTCATCATCCTCCCCCAACCGTTTTCTCACCTTAGCCGCCCAAATGGCCATTCCACTTGTGTCGATGCTTGTTGCCCACAACTTAACTCCCTCCATTGCTGCCCTTGAACATCCATCACTTCCAACTGAACTGGTACCCACTGATATCCAGCATTTGAAAGGCTGATTTCTCCTCACTGGCAAAATTCCATGCAAAATATTATCCTACAGACTCACAGAGTGTGCAGTGCCTAAACAGGGAATGGTGGTCAACTAGTAGAGGAGTTGGAATTTGGTGGTGGACAGCATCATGCAAGGGAGGTAAAAAAAAGAGGCAGACACGCATAAATGCAAGACATGATGGCTATGAGCAGAGACATAAAAGGAGCAGATGGTCCACCCTCCTACCGTGACTCATGGCCAAAAGACGCGCGCTCACCCACCAGCTTTGGATGCTCTTCTTTGTGGGGCGAACATGACCAGCTGGGCTGATCGGAGCCATTGGTCCGTGCCGCGCCCATCCTGTCCTAGCATTTTTTTTTCTTTTTATGACCACCATCAAGCAATCACCACCGTTGACCATGATTAATGCCTAAAGGCATGTGCACCCATTATGGTACATTGCAAGAAAATTCAATATCTAACCATCATATAATTTCTGTCTATCGTTAAGCCATGTGTCCATTATCTCTAATTGGCCATATATCCTTTTGGGTGGGAGTCGAAGATGTAGTATTTAGTTGATCATAAATGTACATCAATTAGGAAGGACGGCGGACTAGAAATATGAAATATTAATGTTTTTGGAAGTACAGTCTATCGTAACCACATCCAATCCTATTTATATTTTAAAGTATGTTTGATAATGAATAAAGCTTTTGATGAAAAGTTTTAGAGAGTAAAAGTTGTCGAATGATATAATATAATAGAGGTAATGATGAATAGTAAAGAGGATAAAGTTAAAATAAATAGGTTAATTGTGTAGATAATTGTGTCTAGAAAAATATGAAAAAATAATTTAAAAATATGATAATTACGAAAAGTGAAAAGTTTCGGATTGAAAAATTTTAATTTGATATTTTTTGCCAATTGCCAAACCATCTTTAAATTCTCAACTACGTGTCAACCTCAGATTTTGATTTCCTGCATCGTGAGAGTTAAAAAAAGACTGCCTAAGCATGCACAGTTGGTGATCATACTTACCTCGATGCCAGTGATCTCAGGTGGTGATCATGGTTAGCCTTGATGCCAGTGATCTTAGGTTCTTATTTAGGAGCATTATATCCTACACTACTTAGAAGCGTCGTCTCCTGCCGCTATCCATTTGGATATTATCCATCAGCAAAATTTAGACAAATTAATTGGAATGATTGATTGTGCTGTTAAAAAAAAAAAGATATCTTTTAAATTAGGATTTTAAAACGGAACAAGAAAAAACATCCAAACATAAAATTAATTTTCAATTTGGTAAAAATTTCAAATGTTAATTTATTCATTTTACAAAACCGCGACAAATGGAAGTCTCAAAAAGCTTCAATAGTTGGTATTGGTCTCCGAGACCCGGGTTTTTTTAAAAATAAATAAATAAATAAATGGGTTCCGAGACCCGTTTTAATTGCCTCCATATAAGCTGCACTTTGAGGTTGAAACACTTTCAGAGGTCCAAATGGCTACATTCACATTCCAGCTCTTTTGGTTCCTCTGCTTCCTCGTTTTCATCTCATTTCATGGCTGCTTCTTCTCCGTGGGCTTGGCACAAGCTGATGTGGGCTCTTTCGATGAGAAAAGCATTGGGGAAGACGACGATGTTTCGATGGTCGGGAGCAGCCAGCACAGAATATGCGACTTATCAGTGGGTAGATGGGTGTATGACGAATCGTATCCTCTGTACAAGACGAGTTGCCCGTATCTCAGTGGCAAGGTGAGCTGTGCGAAGAACGGAAGGCCTGATTCCGACTACCAGAAGTGGAGATGGCAACCGCGTGGCTGCAAACTTCGGAGGTAACCAACTCACATCTCTCAGATTCCAACTTCAAACTTCAAAGTGCTGTTCATGTTTCAAAGGCAGAACAGAACACATAGCTTTCTTAGGACTAGGAAGCCAAACCATGTTTTATAGATCCGATTTGAGTTAATTAGCTGGCCTAATGCTTTCGATCCCTACACATTGGCTGGGCTGATGTCTATTAGAGAGCTAGAGTAAAAAAAAATAGCCTTATTGGGAGGCCAAAAACTAGCAATATTGGATTTTGTGTAGCGTATTATGATATAGAGTGATAAATGTAAACATGAGTTGACATTGTGCAACTGCTGTTTGGCAAGCTAGGTTTGATTCATTGGGTTTTCTTGCAAAGATGAGAAAGAAACGGATAATGCTGGTGGGAGACTCAATCATGAGGAATCAATGGGAGTCTCTTGTGTGCCTAGTTGAATCAGTGATCCCACCTCAGAGGAAGACAGTGACATACAATGGCCCAATCATGGCCTTCCAGGCATCGGTGAGTCGTCGATCCTTTGATCTTGGCTGTTCATTCTGCTTAAGGGGGACCACCTTTGATTTGATATTAATTTGGCGTTTCAAGTTGTTGTTATCAATGGAAAAAGCCCACAATGGGTGCTCGGTTGTGTATGGTATTGATTGTGGTTTCATCCTTTCTTTCTTTATTCGATTATTTACATCTTTCTATCTGTCATTTCTTGTTTTCTGTTTTATTGAGGCATTACCATTGGATTTCAATGGATGCAGGACTTTCAGATGTCCATCGAGTTCGCGTGGGCCCCATTCCTTGTTGAGCTTAAGGAGGGGCCCAGAAGCAAAAGAATTCTAGAGCTGGACTCCATTGAAGAGAATGCCAGGCACTGGAGAGGAGTTGATGTCCTTGTGTTTGATTCTGCTCATTGGTGGACCCACTCTGGGGAAGGCAGTTCGTAAGGCTTCAACTAGCTGAAATTTCATTTTCATTGGTTACAGCACTATCTACTGTCTGCTTGATGCATTCATCACCATGTTAGCGGGATGTTGCAGTTGGGACTACTTCATGGAAGGCAAGAGGCTGTTCACCAATTTGAATCCAATGATCGCTTATGAGAAAGGACTCCAAACATGGTCTAAGTGGGTCGATTTGAACTTGAACCCACAAAAAACAAAGGTCATTTTCAGGAGCGTCTCCCCTCGCCACAACAGGTATATAAACCTCAAACTCAATGGGCATCCTAGGATTTCCAAACAAACCATTTCATCAACTCTAGTGGACCATTGCAAGAGATAATCATGAATATGGTAGGAATGGATGAATCTGATTCTTCCTGCAAGTATTTTCGGCAGGCGTCATCCGCTGAAATCCATCTTCTCTGGAGGAAATGCTGCATTCTGCAGCATCTATGATGTAGGTTTCATAACAATCCTCACATTTTTTTATCACAGGCAAAACGGCTTGAAGTGCTACAACCAAAAGGAACCACTCATGTACTTCAGGCACCAACCTCACCTGCCTGAACAACTTTCGATTCTGAAACGAGTACTAAGGTGGACGAGGTTCCCAGTCCAGTTGCAGGATATCACTCTTATGTCAGCCCTCCGCAGGGATGGCCACCCATCTGTGTATTCCAAAGTCATAAGTGAGGCGGAAAGAGCTCGCCCACAAGCAAATGCTCCTGATTGCAGCCATTGGTGTCTGCCTGGTGTGCCTGATACTTGGAATGAGATGCTGTATGCTTTAATCTAATGTGACGTGGAATGAGAGACTGAAGGTTGTTGCACAAAAGGCGACGGGTATTGTAGTCTGGTTGGCTATATAAAACTTGTTCAAGTGGTTTGGTAGTATTGCAAGAGTGGTATCTTTTCCCTTCATGCAGTAAACATGGGGCTGCAACTTGGATTGGGTTCAGCGAAAAGTACAAGTACGCAGCCTGTCTTGAAATTAGCTTGTGTTCTTCTAAGGCATTGGGCAACCTAACCCAACCCCAACTCAACCAAAATCAGCTTTGTACTCTAATATTAGATTTCTAAAGTTTTATAAATGCGATGGGTTTTCATGCTGTAATACTTAGTATTAATGCTAAATTTCCATTTGCGAATGAAGGTTAGGACATTTCTAAATTTGGGTTAGGATCAGATTGGATTGGGGAGTTTGCAAATCCTGCTTCGACTAGGTTCGGCCCAACAAGAATGGGTTTAAAACCCTTGAAAAAGAGGTCTGCCTACAATGCTTCCTAAGTGGTACTATATCCATGTCTCCAATGTTCATTGAGTATTTCGAACTGTTCATCCTAAGATCTTCTGCTGAATGGATGATGAACTAAAATCCCTTTAAAATATTGGGAACAAAAATCATGATGATATTGGAATTGAACCAAAATTCCTCTTATTGCTTATATATCCAGTGCTGGAGTCTTGGGACGATCAGAGGCGTGTTCAAGATTAGTGAATGGGATTCTTCGGGGGAAAAAAAAAATTAGTGAATGGGACAGGAGTGAAACAAGTTAGGATGAGATCTCTTATTTCCCCACGAAAAAAAATTCTCATTTTTAATATATAATAACCTTACTTTTCAATTTTCAATATTAATTTCTGTATCTCTAGTATAATTTTTAACATCTCAACATACAAGAATACTTTTTCATCTTAACTTATAATCTCATCTCATCCCTTCCCTTCCATTACTCCAAACAACTCATCCACTACCAATGACTGATACCACTGATACATAGGAACTGATTCAATGCATTGAGGTGCAAAATTCCATTTTTGAAAACTTTTTTCACACATTTGTTAATCTAAGTGGATTTAATATTTATATCAATTTTTATTATTTTTGAAAAAATTTTAAAAAAAAATTTCAAATTTTTAAAAACTAGTGGCATTTTGCACCAGGTGCGTTGAATTAGTTCCGCCGATATATGGCATAAAAGCTAACAGCAACACCTGCCTAATGCCAATATATAGATCCTACATGCGAATTGTGGTCCATGTGTTATTTTTTGCATCTTTGTTGGCATTAAATCTGAAATGCTGGCTAGATTAGGCAATTTTCGGGCTTGATTAAACTTGTGCTCTGCCATATACAGGTGAGAGAACTTTGAATGAACCCATAGAACCCTAACTCTTAGGTGGGATATAGTAACCCTAGGTAAAGCAAATTATGAATCTAAAGAGGCGGCAAACTGGCCCAACGTAAATACGAAAAAATTTCAAACAACCGCTTCTTTGGTATAGTCCCAACAAGAAAATTGAAAACTGATTCAATGCACCCTAGTGCATTAAAATTTTGATGTACTAGGGTCCAAAACCCTTTTTTCTAATATTTTTTGAATTTTTTATAAGATTGTTAACCTAGGTGTATTTAACTTATGTATTAAGTTTTATAATTTTTGGAGATATATAAATATATTTTTTGATTTTTTAAAAATTAGAGTATTTTAGTCACTCGAAAATGACTAAAATACCCTTATTTTAAAAAAATCAAAAAAACATATATACATATATTCAAAAATGATAAAATTTAGCTTATAGATTAAATACAACTAAATTAACAATCTTAAAAAAAAATTCAAAAAAAATTAAAAAATGAGGGTTGGTACCTTGGTGCATTGAAATTTCAATTCTCAAGAAAATTAACTCCTAACAATAGCTCTCCTTTTTTTTATTGTCACCCTGCAATCTCGTTGTAACTAAGTCATGAAAGGCTTCATAACAAGTCTCTTCGTGTCGTCAAAATGTTGATTTTTGCAACATAAACTACACTATTATTTTGAAAAGTTACTTTTTAGCAACAATAATTATTTATATAACTAAATGTGGATGATGATTTGGGGAACGATTTGAAAGTTATATTAATAAACATTACATTTATTGTGTTTAACATCATTTGTTTATACAGGAGAAGAAGTTTTATCCTAATCAAACATATTTATGGGCCACCTTTGTTAGCAAATACACACACACATATATATTCAAGTGTAAATTATGAAAAATGTTGTAATATTAATTTTAAGGTAGTATTTTCGACATTTAAACCGTTCAAAATATCGTTTCCATGTGAATAAATGATTTTATAAAGTATTATTACATTCTAATATATGTGCAAATAGATCTAAGTATTTTTCATAATTTACACATTATATATATATTTAAACAAATATGACCCATAAACATACTTAATTTGGATAAAACTTAGTTTTCTAAATAAACAAATAATGTTAAATGTAATGAATATATTGAATTTTTCATTAATGATCAAAATCTTAGATTTTGAAGAGGTTAGATTTTGAAGAGGTTACGTGAATCCACTTTTATGTAACCCGGTTACACAGAAGCTGGACCGTTTTTTAATATCAGACCAATCCAAGGAAAACCCAACCGGCTTACACACCTACACTTAGCTACCATTTTGTGAGGAATTTGCATCCTAAATTGTTTAACTTTCCTCATTTGTATTTTAAGCCTCCAGGGTTGCATCTTAGTATTTTCAACCCTATAAAATTTATTATTTGCATTTTAGACCCTTAGCTCTAAAGTCGTTAAAAAACACTATTAAAATCTTATAAAATGTTTAAAGTGTAAGGAGATTTGTATTTTAAATCCTCTAATTTTGTATATTTCCATTGTAAACTCTGAAGTTTGCAGATTAACATTTTGAACACTTTGAAGTTTGATTTTTTGCATGTTAGATCCTTGACAAAAATATCATTAAAATCTTATAAAATGTCTAAAATATTATTTGTATTTTAAAACTTCTAACTTTACGTATTTACGTTTTAAATAGACTAGTGTTAACTTGTAACAAATAATCAAATTCCATATTGCAAAAATCTACCCACATGCATGAAGTGCAATAGATTACTAGATTACTAGAAATTTTAGCCTTCTTCCTTATTCATATAATCAACCATGGCTGCCAAGAAATTAAGCAAAAAGACCGATTGTTACTTGATGCTTAATTTTGCTAATCTTTAAAGGAGAAAAGAAGTAGTG
Organism: Annona squamosa; assembly: GCA_035584095.1. Lineage (NCBI taxonomy): Eukaryota > Viridiplantae > Streptophyta > Magnoliopsida > Magnoliales > Annonaceae > Annona > Annona squamosa. The sequence goes on along the minus strand of JAXCLR010000105.1, from coordinate 10,815,263 downwards.
GGTTTTTTCTTAATTTCTTAACAATCATGATCAATTCTATGAATGAGAAAAAAATTAAAATTTTTAGTGATCCAACGATCTACTACACTTCATGTACATGTGGGCCAATTTTGCAATATGAAATTTAATTATTTTTATAATTCAACATCAATCCTTTTAAAATAAAAATATATAAAGTTTAAAATACAGATAACACTCTAGACATTTTACAAGATTTTAATGGTATTCTTTAATGCCATGAGGGTGAAGGGTCTAAAATGTAAGAAACCAAATTTCGTAGGGTTTAAAATGCTAATTTGCAAACTTGGGGTTTAAAATGAAAATATGCAAAATTAGAGGTTTTAAAATACAAATGTCTCTACAAAGGGCATTTTAGTCGTTTTATAAAATTTTAATAGTATTTTTTAACGACATTAGAGCCTAGGGTCTAAAATACAAATAATCAAACTTCACGGGGTTTAAAATACTAATACGCAAACCTCGAAGTTTAAAATACAAATATTGAGTTAGAAGGTTTAAAATACAAATTTCCTCTCTCGATTTAGTGAAGTGGACAGAGCAGGCATTTAGAGAGGTGGATATTTTATTACGATCTCAATTAGGGGTGTTGACGGATTGGGTTAGACGGGTTGGAACCTAATCCTAATCCTAACTCATTTAAAATATCTCAACCATAATTCATTTATTAACACATTTAAAAAACCTCAACCTTAACCCATTTACAGCCCATTTAATAAACAGGTTGGTGGGTTGTTAACGGGTTGTACATCAAATAACCTGAAAGTCTAAACTTTAATAGATGATAATCTCACAAGAAAAGAAGAGAGAGTGTTTTCGGCGTAGGAAATGAAAATAGGACAGTAACGGTAAAATGGAATTAGGGCAGTAGTGGAAAAATGAAAATTAGGTGACTTAAGGAAGACTTAGAAAGGAAAAATAACTAAATGGTGTACATGTATATATATATATATATAACTTTAATGAGTTAAGCGAGTTAAATAAGTTAAACGAATTAAACATGTTAAATGGGTTAAATGGGTTACTAAACGGGTTGACGTGTTATAAACTCTCAACCCTAATCCATTTATTTAATCAAATAGTTAAACGGGTTGGCGGATCAAAACTCATTTATTCAAAAATCTCAACCCAAACCCATTTATAAAAGGATTGGATAAGCAAATTAACAGGTTCACCGTAACCATTAACACCCTTAATCCCCTACTGCCGAAACATAGGCTTCCGTGCGGCTCATGTGCTTAGATCTCTTCAGATAAAGCACGTATCACAGGAGACACGGGAGAACACAACAAGGGAAAGAGCAGATGAGATCAGGTATAAAGGCATAAATATTTAATGTGGTGATGGATTAGGTAGACCTTCTTGAGTCTACAAAAATCATTCACGAAATTCTTGGACTTTGCCCTCCTGAGTATCATTTTCACACCTAAAATCAGAGAACACTTTCATTAAAGAAACTTCGACAACAGCCCACATTATAACAGAAGAACATTAATCCTCGAAATCTCTATTTCCTTTCTCCAAGCCACCAAAGTATCCCACATCAGTAAAATTTTGATTACACAAAAAGAAAAAAGAAAAAAGAAAATGGGAAGTACCACACTTGGGCTGACAAAAAACAAAGAACAAAATGTGAATTACCAGAATAGCCTTGCTCCTCTGTTTTCTATCCTTCATGGTTTGAACTTCTTCCTCATCATTTCAACTTCCTTAGAATTCAATCCGAATGCCTTCTCCAGAAGCTCCCCTTTGATTCCAGACCCAAAAATGGCAACTGGGATTCTCTCCACTCCAGGACTCTGGCTGTTGAAGCTGGCAAAGATGGTCGCCCTGGTGTCTCCAACATTCATCTGGAAGTGTAGCAGACCCTTTGGAAAGATCATCACCTCCCCCTGTCGGATCACCTTGGCGAAGACCCGGTTCGCGGAATCGACAAAGCCTGAGTAGACCGTGCCTTCGACCACCAACGCAATCTCGGTTGCTCTGGGGTGGAGATGCGGCACGTTGATGCCGCCGACCTCGAGATCGGCCCGCGCGAAGGACATGCCCAGTGTGTTGAGGCCGGGGAAGATGGACGGATTGACAGAGACGCCGGCGAAGCCCACCGGCGTGAAGTTTCCGGGGGATTTTATGCCTTGGAAGACGAAGTCGTCGACGGTGACAGCGGAGGCATTCTTGCAGGTGGGCTGAGTGAGCCGAACGGTTCGCAATATGGGGCCTGGTTTCGCTTCGGGTATGCAAAAGTCTTGAACAGGGTCTGGGTCTGAGGCTGTGATGGGGAAGAAGACGTAGGAGTGGAAGAAGAAAATAACCAACAAAAGGGAGATTTTTGGCCACATTGTTCTGTATTTTTGGCTTCGAGATGAGTGGAATGGTGTGGATGAGATGGGGCTTATATAGACTGCACGCCCCAGAATTACATTCCCGGTGACCGGTAAGCATATCATCATCAAAAATGATGATGGGGGGGAATTCCCCGACATATATAATTAATCATTTCCATACACTTGGTAGGGGGATTCGGTGAATTATTCAATACCTAGATACGACGATCAGACGCCAAAAGTATAATCACGAATGTTATCAATAATAGGTTAAAGTTTTTTTTTTTTTTTTGTTTACCTTCTTTAGATTGAATAATACTATAATTTAATTATTAACTTTAAGGTGACGAGTTTGACTGCTGGAAAAAGGCCTTGGATGCTAAATTATGATTACTGAATGTCTTTGTTGGATCCCTTTGCCCATAACTTTGTTTGCACCTTTAAGATATTTCTACTTGTTTTTAGCTATTATTGGAAGGGTAATTTAGTTGGTTGATTTTACTCACACAAATATTGGGGCCTTTAGAAAAGTTGTATAAGTTGGTGATAATTAGTCACAACGTAAGTATTTTCCATTATTAGAACATACTAATTAAAATCCTCATTGATTGGATTATCGTTGACAATTAGCATTACTAAAATCCATGCGAGCATTTATATTGATTCCGGATGTGTTTCTTTTTTTTTTTTGATGAAAAGATTTCTCTAAGCCAACCCCCTCAACCCATGGGAGGGATTCGGACTAGAGAAATCCGAATAATTCATACCCAAAAAATTGTCTGTACAAATTTTATCAATGACAACATGTGGGGGGTCTCCCCACCATTCCAAATGATCCATATCAGAACTTGAAACCAAATCAGCAATAGCGTGGGCAACCATATTCCCACCCCTAAGGACATGATGAACCGAGACGTGAGGATTAACATAAAGGATAGTGCGAATTGATGCAATAATATGACCAACAGGAGAGAGAATTTGACAGTCGCTTGTCAGAAATGTGCACAGGAGAAGAGAATCGGATTCCATCTGAACCTTGCACCCAAATTGGAGAGCCCACATGATTCCGAGTCGGAACGCATCAGCTTCCATGAGGAGAGGCTCCCCCACTCCCAACCGTCTCCATCCCCTTGCAGCAATAAAGCATCCACGAGAGTCCCTGATGATAGCAGCAAGCCCCGCACACCCCCTATCAAATAAGCATCTAGCATCCACATTCATCTTGAGAACCCCATCCGGTGGTTTGGTCCACCTTGGAACCATAGGAATGTCAACAGTGCACACATTATGAAGGAGATCGGCATGCCTAACATTGTCAACATACTCCCTACACCATTGTAACAGATCAGCAAACACCGGCTGAATCCCATCCACCCTTAGTTTGTTCCGCAAATACCACAGCCGCCAGCAGTATACAAAAAATAGCTCCAGCCCGCTTCAACAATCATTCGCCACCAATAAAGAAACAATACCCAGAACCGAGCCCACCGAGTATCCCCCAAAAGCCGCCAGTCGAGCGGCTGGTCGAGTCAGACTGGGATCCTATATTTCCACCTCGACCCACGAGATAAGATTTTTTCAGAAGGTTAGACCTGACCCACCCGGCCGGATTGCCCGACCCTTTGTGAAAAGAAAGCAGGTCGCTGGTCAACCTGCTCTAATTTTCACCACCATATTTAAGATTTTAAATTCTCAAGATAGTTCTCAAACTTAAAAGTAAGTACTTCTAGAGAGAAGATGACATCAGTAATGACCTACAAGATGTATTGAAAGCTTAAAGAACATAGCAATTAAGAGAAGATGATATAT
>JAXCLR010000105.1:10744284-10799644 GCA_035584095.1 Annona squamosa | reverse complement strand
ATTTTTATTTTAGCAATTTGTATGATAAATATTCAGTTTGAATTCAATTTCAGCAATTTGTATGATAGTGTTTAGTTCCAACTACAATAGTTGGTATGATATGTTCATTTTTTATTTACTACATTTGAATCATTTTCATTAGCTATTAAATAGAAATGACCAACTAGTCATAAAAATAACTAATTTATCATTTATTTGTGTCTATAAGGTGCTAAAAAATTGCTTGCAGAGTTCATTCAAAGAATATTGCAATATTCTTTGAAAGTATGTTGCGAAATTCAGCGTGAGACTTGACTTCATAAACACAAGTGTATATATTCCAATAATTTTCTTTTAGATTACAATTAAATTTGGAAAAAAAAAACAGTTTATTGGTAACCCGAATTCTAACCCGAAACCAAACCAAAACCAATGCGAACCCGGTCCTAACCCGGATTCAATTCTTAGGGTTTGGGTTTGGGTTTACTCCAACCCGGTTGGCTTAGGGTTTGGGTTCATTCCAGCCCGGTATAACCCGACCCGAGTTACACCCCTAGAAAATCAGCCGGCCCGCACGCCAGCATACTTCGCCTATAATCTCTACTGTTTACAGTGGTTTTATGGACTGTCCCAGTGCAAGTGCGCGACTCCGAAGCTCGGGTTTTTTTTGCATTTCAGTCTCTTTTAACTATGAGTATTTATTTTTTTAGCTAACAATTTTCACGTATTTGCTTTTTAGATTATGTAAATTTGTCCTATTTGCATTTTAATCTCTATTGTAAATGACGTATTGTTAAGTGTATATATATATATAAGTCGATATATATATATATATAGTTAACGACAGGGTTATGAGTCTACTCATGAGCATAAGTCGACTCATATATATGCTTAACGGTACATCATTAGCGGCAGAAACTAAAATGCAAATAGAGCAAACTTATAGGGTCTAAAATGTAAATACATGAAACTCGTGGGCTATAAAGCAAATACGCATTCTTGGAGGGACCAAAATTCAAAAAATCCCATGCTCACACAACAGTATCTATAATGAATTCCTGGGCAGTGAAATGGCAGCAGTAGCAAGTGTATAATAAACCAAATAATATAAGGTGCTGTTTGTTAATGTGCATGCGTGGGAAACTATAGTTTTCCATGAGAATTGTACCCGTGCACATTTTTCAAGATAAAATTTTCCATTTAAATTTTCTATTTTTCCACTTCTACTCTTACTTTCAATCATTTTTCTTCTAACAACTTGGCTTTTTCCAACTCTACCTGTATATTTTCTATCAATTATATAAACTCTAAAATATTTTATTTTTTATTTTCCACTTTTTACATTACCAAAATGTCCCCCAAGTTACACACCATTCTAACGTCATTTTCGAGCATCTTGTTCTTACGTACGGAAATATACCAAAGTGTTCCTGCAATGGCATGCCCATGCCTGGGATGCATCAGTATCACGATGGTATTCTAGAGGCACATGAGGCCTGCAAAATTGAAACATCACCGTTGTTGGCTATTTATGATTGAAGAAATTACGCATTTTATGGTTGATGATGGCTTAAATTGTAAAATTAATGCCTTAGATCATGTGATAATTATCATACGAGGCATGTTTAAAACAAAAAATTTCTTAATCTGAAACTCTTCACTCTCTATGATTTTTTTTAATTATTTTAATATATTCTTATACAACTATGTACCTTTTCAATCATTGTACACAAGTATTTATATAACTAATCTATTTATTTTAATTATTCACTTTACTCTTAATACTCATACCATATCACATCATGTTTTTTCAATTCAAAAATTTTTTATCTAAAATTGTTATCACTTCTTAAACACTCCAAATAAAAAAATTTTAATCTAAAATTTTTCAATTCATACTACTATTATTATTTTAATTTTTTATATATTTCTACTCTATCATATTATATTATTTTCTCTTGTTTCAAAAACTTGTATACCAAATCTTTATTCAAATGATGTGTTTGAGAATTGATAAAACTTTAGATAAAAAAATTTTTGTGTAAATTTTTTGAGATGGAGAAAAACAATGTGATATTATAGATACAATGATGAAGAATAAAGATAATAAAATTAAAATAAATATGTTAAATGTATAAGTAATTATATAGAAATAATTTAAAAGTAAGATAGTTTATAAGAAAGAGTAAAAAAATTGAAAAATAGGATAATTACAAATAGTAAAAAGTTTAAATTTGAAAAGGTTTAGGGTACTTTTGTTTTTAACAAAAACTTTTCGATATAAAATTTTTCATTCTTAATAACTGCTATATTTAAAATTATTTCTTTATATCTTTCAATAAAGCTATCATATTTTTTAATTATTTATGTACAATTACCTATATAACTAATTTATCTATTTTAACTGTATTATATTTACATCTCATCATCACCCTTATTATATTATATTATTTTTTACCGGCAAAAAACTTTTAGTCAAAAAATTTATCACTTTCCAATCATACGTTTAGTTTGATAAATTTTTAATACTACTCAACGCCCTTGAAAACATTTATGGCTTCCCAACCGTACCTGTAACAAGAATGCAATGGTTGGACTAAGGATGGAAGAAGACAATTTATTAGAAATTTAGGTGCTCCAGCCGAGTGATGAGCTTCATACGCCAACAACCCAACTATAATCTAGAATCGGAAGCCGTAACTTTTTCAGTTTATTCGTTATAAAAACTGTTACCGAGATATCTCTTCTATTTACCCGGTAGAAAGATGGCGGCGCAAATGTCAAAACATGCGCCGACGCAGTGAGGGGATGTTTGGTAACGTGTAAAATGATGGGATTGTGGGAAATAGTAGGAAATGAAAAAGAGAATTTTTTGAGAAATATATGATTGATAGGAAATGATAGATGTATAGTTGGAATAAATAGGTTTGTTGTATGTAGTTGGTAGGGAAAATGATTGAAATGTAGGGGTAAAAGTGGAAAAAGTTGTATGATTGATAGAATAATAATTAGTATTAGGAAACAAAATACCATGAAAAAACTATAGTTTCCATGGTGAGACATTACCAAAGGTCCCCTTAGCCACAAACGGCAAACACGCTTCTTAGGAACGTCTTTTCAGCATCCATTGAAACCACCTGACGAGATGACGCATGCCCCGGCAAAGGCCTAACACCCGGTCATTTATGTATGGATCACCGAGGTCAAAAACATTCGCATCCACAAGTTTTACTTCTAGCTGTCCATTATGAGTATGTCTGAAAAATTGTAAAACTTTTGATGGAAAATTTTTATGTAAAAATTATCAAATTAGTAGAAAAATGATATAATATTGTAGGGGTAATAATGAAGAGTAAAGAGAATAAATTTAAAATAATAGGATGGTTGTATTGGTAGTTGTGTAGAAATGATTGAAAAGTAGTATTGTTGTATAAAAATATGTGTAAAAAATAATTTTAAAAAGAGTATTATGGAGAATGAAAAATTTTAGATTGAAAAATTTTAACTTAACAATTTTTACAAATTGCGAAACACACCATATATTTCATCGTGAATAAGGGGCAGAAAACGTGAGAATGAAATGGTGAGGTTAAGGATTTCAAGATACCTCATTAATCAATTAATTATTATACTTTTTAATTTTTATCTATATATTCTAATCAATTTACTTATTAATTACCTTTCAACAAATCTATTTATTTTAATTTTATCATTATTATTTTATATTAATTACACAATTTTTAAAATATTTTATTTTCTACTTACATCGATACCACATTTCCCACGTATCCCAAACGTCCCGAAGGAAAATGTTGCGATTGTATTGACACTGTCCTCTTGGAATAGTTCCGAGGACTTACATAAGTTTGGGATAAAAATAGCCCATCTCCCTACCGCAGTAGGCATGCCCGTCAGTACACGCCGGCTGCTGTGTATGAGAGGATAGTTTGGCTAGAAGGGAGCATGAAGGACTTGGCATGGCCTCAATGAACTAAGGGGTGAGGGTTTTGGGTTATTTGACGCGAGCGAATGCGAGGCACCCGTTCTTGGGTTGGGGAACTGGCAGAGGCCCTCCGTCGACAACTGTCCAAGACGTGTCGCCAAGACCGGCACAGCGGACTTCAGCTGCCTTATTAAATCCGCTTCAATCGACTCCGGGCGGGCCCATCTTCTCCGTCGATAACGATGGCTGTCTGGGCTCCACCTGCGTATTCATATAAAAACGCGCGGTTACCCGTTCAGAGCAGCTTCTTTCTTTCATCGACAGCGGCTTCAGCGTGCAGTTTGTTCCGCGACAGAAAAAGCGTCGTAACTCGTAACACCGTTCTCCTCCTCCTCCACAGCATTCGATTTCGATCATCTGATCATTTCGAGCTCTACCGGCGTTTCTCGCTTTCTTCAGCTAGTTCAGGTATGACCTCAGTTACTCTGTTGGCACTGCCATTTTCATCCTTTGGTTTGGAAATGTGGCTGCCCCGTTGAAAGGTGAGATCGAGAACTGTTGGATGATGGCGGGCACTGCTGCGTCAATTTTTTTTTCGATATTCCAATTTTTATTTGGCAGTTCGTTGGTACTTGCATGGTTGGCATAAATCAATGTCTTTGGACTCAAATAAAATAAAAGGAAAATTGTTTGGAAAAATACTAGAAATTTCGGCAAATTTTCTTCTTCCTGTGATTTGTATCGTATGAGGAATTATTGAGATTTTGTAATGGATACGGCATCATTTTTCCATGCGCGCGCGGGTTTCTTCTTCTTAATTTGGGTTTTTGAGCAAAAACAAAAAAAAAAAAAAAAAGAAAAAAGACAGCAATCGAAACGCAGCCAAATCCGGTGCGCGAGTAGGTTTGAAGACGGGAATGGACTGTGGAGACGCGTGGGTTACTTTTCGGCCGGTAATTTCGCTTTGCGCCAGTAGGTGTCTTCTTTCTAATTTGGGTTAAAGACAGGAATCGAACCGCAGTCAGTCTGGGGCATCGAAAGTTGGAATTGCCGTTTTTGGCAGCCGTAGTTTTCTATCACACGCAGTAGCGTGTTTCTTTTCTTTTCAACCCCACCGCGCCCCCCCCCGGCAAATGACCCCAAATTTCTGGTATTTTGTAATTTGTACTCCGTCACCTTCATTTATGCAAATGACTCCGCTTAATTAGCAACTCTTTTTGCTAGATCCACCCCCCAATGAGTCAATGACTACCATTCCTGGATTTATAAAAACAAAAGAAAGGGAATTTATATTTCTTTTAAAAAACGGTCCGTAGCTGGGGAGTCTGCGAAATTGATAATTAATGGGTATAAATTGTAAGAAAAAGCCGGAAAATAGTCAGTGTTGCAATGTTATTTCCTCTGGATACACCGTTTTCGAAATTATGTTGTGTTATTGCAACTGACCTTGTGAAGGCTATTTGGTAGTGTAAAGTCGTGGATCTTATAGGGGTTTGTGATCAGAGATTAGAGATGGGCTTAAAGGTACTGACAGAGGGTATGAGTCAAATCCCTGAGGACTACGATGAATCCTAACAAGGATGAGACAAGCAAGCGGGGCATGAAATAAATTTTTGGAAGTTTCATCAAAGGGTTTAGAGTTTTATAAAAGATTTGACAGAGAAGCAAGAGATGTAAAGCGGGTAGGATTTAGTCCAGATAGAGCCCTTGTGCATTTAGGAGGAATGATTATAAAAAATTCTATACTCAACATGGGTGGTAGCGTGCCTATGTGTGTTGCCCATATCTTTAAAATTTGGGAGATATTGTAAGAAATAGTTGCAGTTGGTTATGGAATTAGTATTTTGTTTTGTATACAAATTGTTATCGTGTATTTTAATATTATAGGTATAGATGTATACCTCTAGGTAGTAATCATTTCTTGATGATCTTGTTGATCAAGTACGTAATTTCAACCATGAAATTAAACACTTTAAATGGAAAATTAGAAATTTACCCATAAAGCAAATGCTAGTCATAATGGCACCGGAGATTTCTTCGTGGGGGTAACAAAGAGATTTCTGTGGGTACCAATCACGGCAAGAAATTTAATTTTCATAACCATACAATGAATCATTGTGAGAGATTAAGGTTTGTTACTAAAGACTTCTTCAATTAGCATTTAGTTGCAAATGGCTTGTGGAATATGACAAGTGCAACGAACAAAAGATCAAATTCTTCGTAAATGCATTGCCGCATATTTGTTTTTTAAGAAAATTATATTTGGTTATAAAAGCTCTTATATCTAAGGAAATATTTAGGTGGAAAATTGCATAATTAGTTTCTAAACTCATTGTAATCAACAAAAGAATGGTAGCTAAAAATTCATTTTCTTGTGGTGAATGGTTACAAACTTTCAATGCGTTGCAACGAACTGACTGATGACCAATGATGCTCGAGGCAAGCTGGCCCAGCTGTGTTTGCATATGACACTAAGAGGCCCATTTTAACTTTTCGATTCCTCCTGGCATTTGTGATTCGTGAATGTGAATTTCATGCAGCTCGCAGCTGGGAGCTGAGAGACCCAAAACGCTCACCATGACTACTCAATCTGAAATCAATCCAATGCCCCCAATTGATATTGATGCTGCTGCTCCAGAAGAAGAAGAGACTACTGCCCATCTGTTTCGCCAACCTTCAGTGTATTCTCTTACTCTCGATGAATTCCAGAACACAGTGTGTGAACCTGGGAAGAGCTTTGGCTCCATGAACATGGATGAGTTCATTGCCAACATCTGGACTGTTGAAGAGAGCCAGGCGGTTGCAGCTGCTATGGAAGCAGCACAGGCAAATCCAAATCCTAAGGATGGAGAGAATATCATGCCTCAGATTGGCCGTCAGCCTAGCTTGCACAAGCAGCAGAGCTCACTGACCATCCCTGCCCCGCTCAGCAGGAAAACCGTGGAAGAGGTTTGGGCTGAAATCCATGGAGACAGAGGCGCCGACCCTGATCAGCTGGTAGATTCTTCCGCAGCCGCCCATCATGGCACTGCTAGTAGTAGCGGCCAACCAAATGGTGGAAATAGCAAGGGGGGAAGCGCAGCTCGCCAGCCCACCTTTGGAGAGATGACGCTTGAGGATTTTCTCGTCAAGGCCGGGGTAGTTCGCGAAGGTTTGGGATCTTCCTCCTCGTCCAAGCAGCAGCCACTGCCGATGCAACAGGTGCAACCTCAGCAATATGGATTTCTCGGCAGGAATAATATCAATGGCACAGAACCTGCAGATTATTCAATGTCGTCGTCCGGGAATCACGTGATGAGTTGTGGATATAATGCTGCCGCTAATGGGGGTGGCGCTGTGCCTGCAAGGGGTATTCAGGCCTACCAAGCATTTCAGCAGCAGCAGCAGCAAGCTGGTGCAGCCGTGGGGGAAGGGATGTCTAATTTTCCAGGTGGTGGTGGGAGCACAGGGAGGAATGGGAATTTTCCAGGTGGGGGTTGTTTTGGTGGAAGGATGGGGAATGGTGGTAGCATTGCTGGATCTGGTTTTGGAGTGGGATGCGGATCGCCAGCCATGAGCCCAATGCCATCGGATGGGGTATGTGGGGGATCTAATCAAGGGATCGAGAATTCAGTTGGTCAGTATGGACTGGAGATGGAGATGGGAGCAGGAAGTGCTGGGGTGGTGAGAGGGAGCGCAAGTAGGAAGAGGGGAGGAGAAGGAGAGTCGGTTGAGAAGGGGGTTGAAAGGAGGCAACGAAGGATGATCAAGAACCGTGAGTCTGCTGCCAGATCACGTGCAAGGAAACAGGTCTTTCTTCCCAACCCAACTCAATTTTCCAACTAATTATACGTGGTCTTGTTCGGCATATATTGTATTGCTCAGAGCAGTTTTGAAAGTAGCTTGCAACATGTTGCACATGCAGGCCTACACCGTAGAACTGGAGGCTGAATTGGAGATGCTGAAGGAGGAAAATGCCAGGCTTAGAAGAGAGCAAGTAAGTTAAGCCACATCATTCCCAACTAATTAATTGTTTTACCATTACAGTCTGGATAGATGCCATTCTATTGATATTCCCTCCCTTTCTGGGTTTGTTTTGATCTGAACAGGAAGAAGCTGCAGCCAGAAGGAAAAAGAAGGTATGGTGGAATATCTTTGTTATTTGTATTCCTCGTACGTAAATGTTTCAGGCAGCCGATGTACATGCATGATGCATCTGTGTTGCGGGCCTTGAGGTTTGTCTCTTTAGTAGTGTATCCAGATGCATATCACTGAAGCTTTGAATTCGAGTAAATCATATTCACGTCTCTGTCCCTGTTTAGAAACTGAATATATAGTGCATTACTTACTACGCAGATCTTGGAAGCTGTGATGGCCAACTTTGCATCAGCCAAGGGGATGAAGCCGAAGCCGCTTCGAAGAACTTTTACTGGGCCGTGGTAACAACACGAGACTAAGCCCAGATTCCTTGCTAGTTGCAGCTAGCTAGCTAGTGAATATCTCTTTCCTTAAAAGTCTAAACCCGGTAACCCTTTTTAGATGAGGCTTTCGCAGTCTCATGCCAGGCCATGAGAAGGATGTTCTTTGCCCAATAACGCGGTGTAGTAGCGCCACGTCTGACAGCTACATTCAAGATGCTAGTGCTGGTGATCCATATATGCATAGGAGGGGGAAACGAATGGAAGAAGGTAAAAATAAAGTATTTGGGTATGAAAGTACGCCACACATTTGTTGGGAAAAAAATTTTAAACGTTTTTTAGGGGTAATGATTAAAAGCAAAAAATAAAGATAAAATAACTTGGACTGTTCGGTGAAAATATGTAAAAGAAATTAAAATACAGATAATAACAATAAAAGATTAAAGTATTTAAGAGATCACATCGTATCATATGTTAAGTTGAAGTGTTAAGGGGCTCTTTTTTTGTTTTTTTTTTTTCAACGTATGCGAAACGGACACTAAGGTAAAACTGACCTGCCTTTTGATTAGCGGGAAGTAGACAACCTAGAAATTCTGTTGTCCGTGCATGGTCTAGCATTAGCAATATTAAAACAAATGAATTGTTGGCCTCTTGATGATAAGTTGTGTTATCAGAAGATTTTTGAGTTACGTTATCTTTCCTGATTGTAGTTAACTGGGCGATGAGGATGATCATCAGTTTTGAAGAGCAACTCAAGAAATGGGGCGTTGAGTTGTCCATGGAGACCTGATCACAGCTGACGCTTATGGGGAATACTTTTTGAATGTAGATTTTGGTCTGATAGACGTGGTTTGATAGCATATACATGGGATTTAGGAGGAGATGAGTGCAAACGTACAATATCCACTGAAGGGAGATGAATTACAAATCGATGGAGATGTTCATGGAAGGAATCTTTCATGTAATAATTTTTACGTGATATATATGCACTGTGCGCACAACCGTATTTGCAAATTTGTTGTGGAATAGACGGTCAATGGGAAATTTCACATATGCTTGCACGTTTATAATGTTTTCGTGGATTTGCCTTGATTTTTATTTTTCAGGTATTAGCAGAGAAGCGGATCTTTCATACAATTCAGTGGGGGCAATTACCCTAACTGAAATTTCCGAAATTACAGAATTTTTCATAACAATTCGAAAAATATTCTAAAATTTTATTTATTTTAACATGACGACCCACTCTCAAATAATAAAATAATTCTTTCGCATGAAATTACCGGTAAATTTTCCCCTATTGACTAAAGATCCTTGATCCGCCACGGTTAGCATACACAACATTTGCTAATGTTTCCAAATTAAATGAATTTATGCAATTACGTGATCAGGCTGTTGGTTCATTCTTACTCTAATTAGGTTTTTTTAATGGATATTTTTTCGATGAAATTGTTAATAGATATTTTGGATTTGATAGAAATTTAAAAATATTCTAGCTGCACTTTTTGTATAAAGATAATCGATTCAATTTAGAGGTGCAATTTGGTATTAGGTCGTTGGTCGTTTGAATTTGTTCATTTGTTCGACCCAACCTAAGTTTAAAACCAAGTTTGTGGGGAATTTTTTTTCAAAATAAATTTGGTTTCAAGTTGACCTTAGAAAAATCAAAATTAATATTGGATTTACATCAACCCAATATTAAAAATCCAATTTGATCTAAATCCACTATCTCTGTTAAGGAAATATTTGACAAATCTAAAAACTTTTTCATCCTTTAAAAATATGGTAATTTTTAATTATCTTTCACCTCTCTCTATATAACTTTATGCAACTGTCTAGACAACTAATATATTTACTTCAATTTTATTTTTTTTACTCCTCATCATTACTTCTATCATGTTATTTTTTTATCAATTCAAAATTTTTATGCTAAAACTTTTTATCAAGTCTTATTACCTCCCAAGCAAACTCTAAAAGAATTTATGAATTTATGTATGGGTCCTTATCTACTACATTTGAGTACAAAAATTTATTTTTAAAAATTTTTTTTATATAATTCTCAATAAAGAATTAAGAAAATGTCACTGATTTAAAAAATATCTACAAATCTTCAAAATTTATAAAACTTAGTATATATGTTAAATATACTTATATTAACAATTGTATAAAAATAGTTAAAAAAATTAATACAAAAGTATATTTATACTTGGGTGCATTGCACTAAAGCTTAATGCACCCAACCCAACCAACCCAACGCACCTAAGTGCATGGAATCAAATACCTTTATGTATTAATCTTTTTAATTATAATTATAATAAAAGTTCTTACATATAATCGTATAAAATATTTATTTTAAAATCTAAATACCATTTACATTTATTTATAAAAAGTTAAACTTAATTGTGTCTGCATCAATTCTTTTATGAAGACATGTATATCAATCGAATTTGTAAATAATTATAGATATACTAACTTTTTAAAATTATGAAGTATGATTATATACAATATATTGTACTTACGATATTCATTTTTTATTTTTATTTTTAATTTTATTTATTTATTATTTTTCATGAACACATTTTTTTGAGTATATTCAATCCATATTACTAAGTTATTT
Organism: Annona squamosa; assembly: GCA_035584095.1. Taxonomy (NCBI): domain Eukaryota; kingdom Viridiplantae; phylum Streptophyta; class Magnoliopsida; order Magnoliales; family Annonaceae; genus Annona; species Annona squamosa. The sequence continues at coordinate 10,788,711 of JAXCLR010000105.1, read as the reverse complement.
CATTTTACAATACTTTTATATTTTTATTTTTATTTTTAAAAATAAGATTTAAGTCATTTTTTATCCTTTAAAAAACTTGATTTTTAAAAATAAAAAATAAATATGCAAAACGGTAAAAGTATCATAAAATGGAAAAATTTGGTATATAGATTAAATACACTTACGAAAACATATTTATGAAGAAAAATAAAAAATTAATTAAAATAAAATTTTAAAAATAAATATTATAAGTTAAGCAAATGTATAATATATTGAATATAACCATGTATGTAAACTATTTTATACATATCAATTAATTATAAGAAATATAAGTCTTTTTTACTAAATTTGTTTAAATAGTAATTTCATATATTTTTTATTTTTTACTTTTGATTGCCAATGGTAAATTCATTACATTCACTGTATTTAGCATTATTTTTAATTAGAAGATCAATGTTCATCAAAATCAAAGCTATCATAGACTAAAAATTAAAAATATCATAGGATATATAAATATATTTATGCGTAAATTATGAATAAATAATTTATCATAATTGAAAGTATATTTCAAAATTAGTTGATGCAAATGTAATATTGTTGAAAGAGTTCATTATTTCTATAAGTAAATTTTAACTTCTGTTGATTTGAAAGTAATTCAAATTTTAATTCGAAATTAAGACTAAAATTAATGTCAATCCGACCTAAATCAGGATTTTAATGTTAGGATTTTAATGTTAAGTTTAGGATTTCAGCTTACCTAAGCCCGTTAGGGTTAGGCTGAGGATTCATCTAATTCGGCATTCGGCACAATTCAACTTGAGTTGCACCCTTAGGATTCATTAGAAAATCATCAAATTTGGATTTACATTCATATAGGCTAACCTTTTAGAAATGCAACGTGCTATATATATCAAATAGCGACTGAAAGAAAGTTGATATTCTATCAAATGGTTTGCCAGAAATGGAGCATTTCATCACACAGTTAGCAGAACCAAGCATTTCCTCGATTCAGCATTTCTTGAAAAAGTTTGCAAGAAAGAATCAGTTTATACGCCGGCAACAAATTCATGGGACTAACGGCGAGAAGAAAAATAACAAAAATACTCCAAACACAACTCAGAAAAACTTTGTTTTGAAGTGCTTGTTAGAATGTTCCAAGTAATTTCTGCCAGGAACTTGAACTGCTGCCAATCCTCAGGAGTGAGAAATGAGCCTAGATGTAATTAAAGGTCTTCCAATATGGTAGAGGAATTTAAAGCGAGGGACGACCTGCTTCAAACCAAGCAAACAATCCCTTTCAGTGGAAATTTTGCAAAGGAGTGACCCCGTATTCATAGATTTTGTGAGTGATATTTCAGAAATTTTAGAGAAATTTTCAGCTAAACATGATCACTATCTAGAAAAAATGTGCATGATTGGCCTTGACTCCATGCCATACGCATGCTATCAGAAAAATTATCCCATTTTCAAGCAGTAGGATGGCTTAATCAAAAGTTCGATACATATTAAGAAACTGCTGCTTCAGCTGGATTAACGTATCTATCTTCTTTAATAAACCCTTTCATTTCCATTCAAATCAACAACGACATGGACCCTTTTTTCAGATTGATCATGAGTTAAAGCAGGTGGATCGGAGGACTTCCAACAGACGGAGCAGGGAACCTCTAGCAACTGACTATTTTCCTAGAAGCATCTCTACTTGGCCTGAGACTATTAATTCCTCACACGAATTTACTGAGGAGGCAAGCTGAGCAACATTAATACAGCAAAACACAAAGGAGTTGGAATAATTTTGCTGTCATTTCCATGTCTAATCCACATGTAGCAAAGTCTATTAAATGCTGGTAAGTAACCTAGTTTTATTTTGGAAAAAAAAAAACTATATTCCCTCCAATAACTAATTAAGATGGCTGCAGTCGCTTATCAGGGAAAAAAAAAAAAAAAGGATAGGTGCAGTCGGTGGCAAACATGATCCTTCACTCTAGGCAATCCTTCAGGTTTCTTGCAACGTGTGACATAAAAGGAAGATGTAGTTTTGTGTCAATTAGCCAACCATGAGACCCATCTCAAATCCCATTGATTTTGTTAATTCATATGTTCTTGTACCAGCAAACTTATTTTTTTATTTTCATTAAAGCTACAACCTATGGCCAAAATCATGTTTAAAGAAGAACGAATGCATGAGAGAGATTAGACTGTTACATTTAATTAAGCTCATATATATAATTTGGTAGCTGCTGGATTTAAAATCTGCCACAAAATTGTTTCAAACTAAATCCACGAAATACTTTGATTCTGGCTATATATTGGCTGCCTGATTGATTATATGGGGCTACTTGAAGTCCTCCTCAATTTTCTACCCTCAATTCCTCCAGCAGATGGACCTTCATTGTCCTTATTGCAGGGCGGCTCCATAAGCTGAAATGACCAAGCACAAGCTTTGAGCATGTTAACGCTGCTGCTGATAGCTACAAGAAATTTCAGAAACCAGAAATGCACAAAAATAGCTCGAGTAATTCACGATTGTTACGACCACGATTTGATGAACTGAACTTTGAAGACGTATCATATGTATATCTGAGTATAAGGCAACAACAACGAACCTTTTTTTTCAGCTCTTCTACCAGTTCTTCCTGTCACAGATAGAGAACGGAAGTTTCTATCAGTAAATGGCCGTTGGCAGTTTCTTAAAATCTTACCAGTCGGCGATACAAGATATAGGTCATATTCTTTTTGGAGATGCCAGACCAAATCACTAGCTACAAATTGGAATCAAAGTAGGAAATGTTAGCTAGGGACTATTTGGCTGATATTAGCATAGTTTTCTTTGGTTAGTTCCTTGTAACTATATATATTGCTATATCTCTAATAAAGTGCCATACAACATGAATGCTTTATGAAAACCTCCTGGTGGCTCCTCTATCTAAACCAGCAGCAGACGGCCTTTAGGTGGACTGGTATAAAGTTGGGTCAGTGTTGACTCAAAGAACCTGTTCAAATCATTCCAAAATGTCCCGACTTAATGCATCAAAGTTGTAGATCAGATTTCTGTAACTGAATCACATGTGCAATTAATTATTCAAAAAAAAAATTGCAACCTAAAACACAATAGGATATGATGTGATTTGTAGACGAAGGGATTGAATGTGATGTGAATAGGAGGAATTGTTATTCATTAGGAAATAAGAAATTATCTTAGAAATATGAAAAGCAGTATTAGAATGAAAAAATAATATTACTACGTATTGAAAAATGAGATAAAAAATTTCATCCTGCTCGCATTCCATTCCATCCCTTGGTAGACTCTATAGCAGGTACTAAGAAAAGTCCGCCTATGCAGCAAACAAATCGACGGTATACACTGTAGAGTTAGCTGCATACATATTGACATAGACGAATATCTGGACGTCGCTTGGTTGCATGAAGATGCATATTAGGCCGTCTGTCGGCTGTATTTATTGCATCTACGCTGTATTATATACTTAAATGCGGTGAAGTTTTTGTTAAGCAAACTAAAATTACACATTTTTCGCACTAGAACAATAAATTAAAAACAAATCCATTTTTTAGTAAATTTTTTTAGTGAAATTTAGATTTAGCTGCATTTAATACCAAATGAAATCATTTATCTACCATCACAACCAAAAGTTCTGTTATATTTGTATTCAAATGTAAATGGCAGCAATAGATACTATTTTTGGCCACATAAAGTATAAAGATTGGTTGCATTTGAGCAAATGTTATAATCCTAAAGCAATCATGTATTTGTACTTAAATATACATATATAACTAAACATTTATATGCAGCTAACATTATATTATATCTAACAAAAAATTTAGGCACTTATACTCAAATTGGTTGTAGTGATACTATAGTCAACTGCATATAAAGATTATATGCATCTCTAATATTTGGAAATTGTGTAAAATTTGATTCAATATAACAAGCCTCTAAATATATGTGTCTTGAATAATGTTTTCATTTTTTTACTTTTTTTCGTTTTCATGCAAGCCCACGTGTACTTGGTTCATATACCAAAATTCGATATTATGAAATTATAAAAATATAAATTTTAAAATAATAGTGTATATAAAAATTACACTTGGGGTTACATAAAAATAAAAAACCAAAAAAATGAAAAATATGACTCAAAAAACCTGTATATATCAAGGCTTAATATATATCAATGTGTCGAGACTTAATAAATATGTGTGTATTAAATTAGAACTCGTATAAGACAACATTAAATACAACAAAGCACTTGTGAGCTGCATAAAATTGTAGCATATTAGGATTTTTCAGTGAATATACCTCCAATCTCACTGTTTAGTATATTTATGCTTAGCCACAGATCAAATATATTTGATTATTTAGAACGTGCAACTCATTGGCACATCAGCGTCGTTGTTATGGCTCCAAGGGTAAAAAAATGAGTTGTAAGTAGTACCGTCTCTTTCTTGATTTGGGCATTTTCTTCCTTCAACTGGTTCAGTTCTGCCTCCAACTCCATTGTATAAGCCTGCTCAGGGAAAATTTGATACTTTAGTAAAAAAAAGCAGAGAAATGGGTAATTATTAATCTGAAAAAAGAATGGCAAATCTTTGACTTTATCTTTGTTGGTATCAACCATCATCATGATAGCAAATTTTGCATTATTTTCCAAGTAAATAAAATTGGCATCCAATATGATAAAAGAAATTATTTTTTGGATGAACAGAACAGAAGTTCTTTTATGTAGCCTCTTTTTGCAATTAACTTTCAATTTAACTTGAATTTGACTAGAAGTAACCAAATTTCAATAGTACGAGTAATTCAAAGGCTAATGGGGGAATGAGATTCAAGAACTTATTGAACTTTTAATAATTTTGGAGGCTGATAACTAATCCTGAATCCTTGTGCTATAAAGTTTTGCAAGCCAAATACTTTCAAGTTAAGTATCTAGGGGAGCAAGAAGGGTTTGGGAGACTGTTTCACCTGGAAGTGCATCCTAAGAGCAAAGGAAGCCATTGAAAAAGGGATAAGTTGGAGAATTAAGAATGTGTAGAAAGCTGGTTTCCTCCATGACAAGTGAACTGAACATTGCATCATCAAAGCCGCCCCCCTTCCAACCAACGTTTGAGAGGAGGACAAAGTTCATCGCTTTATGTTAGGATCACATAGAGCTTGGAATAAGGAGAAGATCATTACAGCGGTGGGGATGGCAGAGTGGAATGATTGATATACAACTAATCTTAATACGTGAAGAGAACATGGAGGACATCTAGTACTGGACAGTGGAACCAAATGGCATCTTCAGCGTGAAGTCGACCTATAGATTATTAAAATCTAACTTTAGTTCCTTTTGCAGGTATGCCAAAAAGCAAAAATCCCCAAATGATTTTGGGAGATTTTGGTGTCCAAGAAAATCCGAAAAGAGAATTTGCCAAGCAAGGTCATGTTGTTTGGATGGAGGCTTTACAAGGATGATGTTTCAACAAAAGCAAGGGACATTGCTATAAATCCCAGCTACGATCTGTGTTGAGACTCCAAGGAGGACTTAAAGCACCAATTTGTGTACTACATCAAGGTTAGGAATAGAGGAGATTACTTGTCCCGGATAGGAATGTTTGAACATTCAGAAGTGCAGTGAGATATATTCTCAAATAGCTAACAAGAAAAAGTGAAGAGGAGCAATTGAGCTTGTTCATTCTCTCCTGTTGGAGAGTTTGGTTCCTTGGAAACTAGCTCAAGGAGGTTGGAGTACCACCAAAATTTTCAAACATTATGAATTGGTGCGGAATTTTTAAAGATAGCATTATTTTAGCAAACCAAATGGCCGCGTTGGGCATCCTTATCAATGATCTAAAGCCACGTTGGTTAGGTCAAAAGAAGGATATTATAAAATCAATGTTGACGAGAGTAGAAATTAAAGAGCCAATTGTATGGGTTTTGTGGTAGTTTCAAGATATTCAAAAGGCCTTTTTCTTTGCTGCAAAATTCTGGAATGTGAGGGCATTTATAATGCACTCACAATGGAAGCTATGACTTTCCAATGAGGAATGGAATAGGGTGTGAAATGCAACCAAGATGTTTGGGGCTGGAGATCAACTCTCTCATTTTAGTTAACTTCATAAATGATAGAAGCTATTTTCTCATCAATAGAGGTCCTCATTCATGACATCAGGTTCAAAGCCTCCTTATTTTGATTAGTTGATTATATGCATATAATGAGGTTAGGTAACTAGTTTGCCCATTTTTTAATAACATTTGCTTCATTGATGTCGGATAGTGCTAGATCTTAGTGGAAAAATCCCCTGGAAGGAATTGTTAATCTCTTGTATTTAGAGTCTTTGTTACGATGAATACATCTTACATCAAAAAAATAACCATCATTATTGTTATAAAAAACTACCATTATTTGCATAAAAAAAAACCAGCATTATCCGCGAATAAATAACTATAAGCAATGTGATATTTGTTGCAAGTAATATGAAAATTTGGTCATATTTAAGTGCATGCCACCATCCATGGGTCATTAAGTATTGAAGTTAAATAAGTATTTGTTTCCAAATTAATATATGTGTAACCAATTTTATTTATACATAGCAAAAAAGACTTTATTGGCATGTGTTGTAGTGCAATATTATTATCTAAATTTCAAAAACAACTAACAAAGTACTAATCAACACCAACAATAAAAGTTTGCATATGTGGCCACCTTTCCACAGTCAAATCTACATTAGCCTACCTTTAATCATGTCAAATGTTGCCAAATAACGTTATTATTTATAAAAAAAAATTATTATTATTTACAACTAAATATAAATGATTCCATTACATGATATTTTTAGCTGCATATAAGGTTAAAACGGTTGCATTTGAGCATGTACTACTGCCTTTGAGTAGACAAATATTTGCAGCCAAATAAATAAATATATGCAGCTAAGACATTTATGTGAAGCCAAAATTATTTTTTTAAAAGCCAACAAAATGGCTACTTTTAATAACACTAGTTGTAATGAACATTTCATGCATCCATGTGGTCATTTGGCCGATGAGCCGTCATTATCATGGCTCATATACTTCACGGCATTTTGAAATTAGTTGAAGAAGATCTAAGTATCCTTCTATTTTCAAAACAATCGATGGAATCAAAATCGAACGTTTAAGCGTGCATGTTGATCTCTAAGTAATTATCGATGAGCCTCTTGATCATTATGGCCCATGTTTCGCGCCATTTTTAAAATTAACTTAACAGAACCTAAATTAAGATTGCAATCTCAAAAACAGAAGATATATTAGACTTCAAGATCTACGCATAGATGTTAGTCGTTAAGCTGATAGCCTTCACCATCATTGTCAATTTCGCGCCATTTTTCAAATTAACATGAATAACAGCTGATGTTGCTCGCAATTCCAGTACATCCTATAAATCAGTCTTTAACAGCTATTCATGAATGTCAGTTAAAAGCTTCAGCTGTTTGAACTGAACTATAGATGAGGCGAGATCAGCAGAATTGAAGGGGAGGAAAGGGTCATATATATGACAATAATCAGCATCGGGGTTACCAGGACATCACCTGTGGATGAAAAATGAAGCCGATACCTAGTTTTTCAGAAAAAATCATAATCAAAATAGAGAAAAATGTGGCCAGAATTGATGTTAAACAAAACTAACCCATGCATTCGATATGAAGGTCATAGACGACCTTCTAAGATGGATGCTGCCTAATGAAAATTTGCCATTCAGCATTACATTACTCTTAAATCCTCAATCAAAACGTCCCAAGGTATGCTCTAAACAATAAAAAAAACAATAATGATAACTCATTTTATTTTCGGAATTCTAAATACCTCCTCCTCCTCTTCATCCTCCATGCTGCAAGAGATTTCAATCTCCACCCACTCGATAATTTCTCTTCCCATCTTTTCTTCTTTTTCCAAGCTGGACTAATTAAAGGAGTGAGACGGAGGAAAATGGGTGGGGCTCGTAGTTAAAGGCTTTTCCAAGAATAGGAGACAGCGGTGATGCTTAAGACTAGACAGTAGAGAGAGGGAAGTAACGTGGTGTGAGCTTAGAGATTCAGTTGGAGGAATCCAAAGCTGGTTGACAGATAAGAGAAAGTGCGTTCCACTTGATTCTGGGCAGGTAAAGCCTTGTGGACACATCCCTATTTTCTACAACTCAATAGAAAACGTGTTTTGCATCTGATATATACACCATCATTGCATGAAACTATTTCCCACCGATGACATGACCACGTACACAATCGTCAGTAACCGCCCGATTGTGAAATCACAGATCAGCCCATGGCTTGAAATCGACCGAGGTAAGCGTGTCGCAATATGAAATGGAGGTGTAAACATGGAATGTTGTATGCGTCTCCAGTACTCATCTTTTAATTCACATAGCTGGCCTCTGTTAGATTAGAAGCGTCTTCTCTTTTATTTTTTTTCCGGATTCGATGCTAATTAGCAAACCCCATTTACAGGTATCTTATAAAAACTAAGATTGACGTTTTACGGATGAGGCGTCAAAAATGGACTCAAGAATCTTAAGTTTAGGGAGACTTCCGGCTGCTAGAAATATATACTAAAAGAATCTTCGTAGATCCCCATATTATTTTCTTTCGATTCTAAACAATAAAAACAATAAATTAAAAAAAAAACTCGAATTTTTTATGAAGATAACCCTGCATGTGTGTAGCCCGATATAGAAATGACAAACCAGAGCCAATTTAATTAACAATCTGGGAAGAACAAGAGGATCCTGTTCAATTATAAATGTACTCAGGTTAAAAACCACAAAGGGAAATGGGTCTCGCAAACGAAGGCATTAGATGTGGTAAGACATGGTCTAATCTTGAAGAGAACTTACAAATCTGATTTTAGGAACAATATCGATCTGAAAATTGCCACCAGCAAGAAACGACCATGCGCGTTAATATATATATATATATAGAAGAAGAAGAGCATCGTTCTTTTCATACCGGATTTTCGACCGGTCAAAAAATATTTTTTTAAAATTTTAAAATGACTTAAATATCCTTATATTGAAAAATTCAAAATAAATATATAGACATATCCAAAAATGATAAATTAAATATAACTAGATTAACAAGTTTATAAAATTATTTTTTAAAAAAAAATAAAAAATATATATTTTCACACCGGTCGAAAATGAAAAGATCATTCGTCGAAGAAGAAAATCCTTTTCTCGGTGTACTTGGAATAAATGCGCCATCCAATGAAACCTTGCTGCTAACGAATGTTATGATGTTGTAATGTATTTGTTGCCGGCCTAAATGGGTTTGGAATGACTTGTATCTTTTTCTTATCTTTCTTCCCCAATCTTAGGTTGCCGTCGCTTTTCACAACATGCGCTCCACAGAACCGCACGAAGCCACGAACGGGGCGGCAGTCGTGGGAGTAATTTCGTCATTGGGTCTCCGACTCCCATCAGAAGCTCCGACGAAAGATGCTTGTCGTTTTCGAAAGCAACAAAGTAAGGTGGCGGCCCAAGCACGCCCGCCCGAGCGAGAGAAGTAAGCTTTATGAGCCACGTTGCTGCATGAGCTTCTTCCTCTTTCGGATCCCTACCTTTCGTTGACTTTCAACGCTTCCGAGCCAGAAAATTACATTAGGCTGGAAGGTAAGAATATTTTAGTACTCATTCAAGGAATTTGCTTGAGTCTCATTTCCCCACTCTTTTTATGCCAGGCAGTGCAATTCCGTAATAGAAAAAGAAATAAAAAGTTTGTTCTCTTACATTTTTCAACTGGTGCAACTTTTGGTTTGCTTATTAACTCAGATTTTTAATATGTATCATCTTCAATTTTAACGTTAAAAACGAAGATTAGGGTATAATCTATGTTATTTTCAATGTTTATGCACTTTGATAAATTTATCTGAGCTTTCGTTGGCATATTTTGCATTTTAAACTTTCTAACTTTCTCTATTTGTATGTTAATCTTAAAGTTTAGTCATTTGCACCTTAAACCCTAAAAATTTTAATTTTTTTGCATTTTAAACCCCGACCTATAATAACATTAAAAATTACTGTTAATTCATTCAAAATGACATGAATACCTTCCAATGTTTTTTTAAAAAAATCTAAATCTATATTAAAGGTGAAGATGTTATCAGATCCTCCAATAATAAAATAAAGAAAGCTTAACGGTCAAATTTAAAATGTTAAAAAAATATTTTTAATATTAAAGGGTCTTTACATCATTTTGCATAAATTAATGATAGTTTTTAATGTCGTTATAGGTTAGGATTTAAAATGCAAAAGAAGCAAAGTTTTTAAAGTTTAAAATATAAACAGTTAAACTTCTGGTTTAAATTGTAAACAGAAAAAGTTAGACAATTTAGAATGAAAAATCTCCATTAGGTCATTTTTTCACCTTACTTTTCAAGATTTACAATTAGGTTATATTTTTCTTATTGAATATACAATATTATATTTCATTTTATGTAATAATGAAGCTTAATAACTTATGAGAAACAACAAACTCCCACCTATCCATATGAGAGAGACAAGATAACAAACTTCCACCACAAAGGTTGTCCCATGGATAGTCAAACATGTGTTCACCATCTTTAACAACATACACAATTAACTAAGCTACAACCCAATTAGTCGACTGGGCCAAACTTTTATTTTTTTAATAGAAGTCTCACTATAAATATTTTTAATAATTAACTTGGCTATGCTTATCATTATTCATACCTAAATTATATATGGCAAAAGTAGATGGTCAAATATAAGAAAATTTTTAAATTTTCTCACACTTAGTCTCACTATAAGAAAATTTCTTATATTTAACCATGCATTTGTTGCAAGATATAATTTAAAGTGAAAATAAGTTAAACATAGCCAAGTTAACAATATATGCAGCAAACTTTACAAAAACAACTACATTTTTGTTCAAATACAATGACCCACATATAACCAAATATACGATTAGTTTATTTGCTATATATACTTTTTGCAGCTAAATCACATCAAATGAAATCAAATTCATGTTGTATAGCAAAATTAGTTAATGCATTTAAGAAAATTTGATATGGCATATTATGTTGATTTTTTTTGGCACTTAGGTTAATTATTTTAGATATAAAGAGTGGATTCTATATAGTACCTTCATGGTGTTGTGTTAGGGGGCACAACATGGATATAAGGGTAGGAATCGAGGCGAGTCGGGACAGGTCAGGGTATGTCCAACGTTAACCTTACTTTTCAAAAATCTTGTTTGACTCTTATTTTTATACCAGGTCGAGACAAGGTCGGTTTGACCCTTACTTTTTTCTACTAGGTTTCGGGACAAAATCTGAGTCGGTAGTGGGTCAACGGGTTGGGTAAAAACTGCAGGTCAAGTAAAAAGTTTTTAAAAATTTATGAACCGATCAAGTATAAAGATAAATCTACATTAAATCTAACTACTATATGCTTGAATCTATTACTAATTAGTCAAAGTAAAATATAAATACTTAAATAAAATATGAATATTAGCATTGAATGAGAATTTTTTTTAATGTGAGAGATAAGAAAATGGGTTAGTGGGTAGGTCTGACCCGCCCTGTTATTAAATAGGGTTGGGATGGGCCACGAGTCAACTCATCTCGATTCCCACCCCTACGTGGATACGATACCCAACTACTTGCAAATTGACACATTAGATACACTAAAATAAGTAAGATATATTTCTATTTTTTTAACTATAATGCAAGGTAGGTTTAAAGTGAAAAAAATATATGATTCAATTAGAATATAGTAGATTTCAATGTCTGGGTACCCACAATCGACCCAAATAGCTAATATATGTTTAACATATATTTCATGAGATGTCTTCTATAATGGAAAATATGAATATATTCTTTAATTATAGAAACTTGTTTAATTTATCTATTATTTAATAAATTTAATTAATATATTTCAAAATTTATCTTGTTATCATCTTGATTTTAGGTTTTTAAATAATACTTAACTTATTACAAAATTACAATTTTCAAATATAATCTAAAATTATTTAAAGAATCAATTTGGAACTAAAATCAACTTGAGATTAGAACCAACATGACTTAAAATAAAGTTGAGTTTTTGATAATAGGGTAAAAGTGTAATCAATCTCAAACTGAATTCACTTGACTCAAATTACACCTCCAGACCATATCTATCTTAGTATTTAGTGATTCGTTGTTAATGTACTATTTTTGGTACTTTCCTTTTGAGTTTTCTTATGCACAAGCATCTCTTATATTATGCAACTATAATATATTTTTTCTAACTTTTTAAATACATTTCATCATTTAATATACTTTCCTACAAGTCATATACTTTATTATGTCTTCTATATAATTTTATTAAAATATTTGATTTTGGATTTACCATATAGTTTTTATATAGTTGTATCAATTTCATATATTTTTGTTTCTATAAATTACAGAATATTTGGTTATTAAAGAATGATCATGTTAAAAACATGCAACAATTGGCTATATTTGATCTTAAAAATTGACTTTTGTGATAGTCAATGAGGAGTAAGGATGGAGAAAATAATCAAATGATCAGTTTGTTGTTTGTGATCCTTTCTTTTTGGGTATTTCAAATGAAAAAAGTGGAAGAGAACTTCCACTATGAGTATGCCACGTGACATTCTACCAACATGGTTCTTCCTATAAGTATGATCTAGTAAAAACAATAAGCTAACACATAGATTCTTCACGTGTGTAATAAGAACAACTCTCCATTTTTCACTCATAGGTCACTTATTCTTAAACGAAATCCATCCAAGCATGGTAATCAGGAGGCATGAATTTGTTTTCCATGAGTTTTCACATTCCTTGATTTCAAATGTGTATAAAATTGTGTTTATATATATATATCGGTTTCGCTTATATGAAACTTCCTTTCTATGTAATCTCTTTCATTTTTAAAATCTTGATAGTTGATGAAAAATTCACTCTATTTATTATGTTTAACATCATTTATAATATCCTGAAAATTTTTTATTTTTTAATTTCATTGTATATGAGTTCCACCTATAAAAATGCAAAATGAACATAATAAAATAATTCAATGTTAAAATGTCAACTTTAAAGTAATTTTTTCAACATCTAAACCAACTAAAATATCAATAATATATGAATAAATGATCTTATAAAGTATCATATATATATGAATTGATCTAAGTATTTTTCATAATTTATACATGAATATACATATTTTTTAGCAAATGTTGCCCATGAACATATTCGATTTATATAAAACTTGGCTATTAGTAAAACAAATAGCTTTAAATATAATGAATGGATTAAATTTTTCATTAAATATCGATATTTTAAAATTTGGGAGGGTTATGGAACCCTATATATATGTATATACAAAGAGAGAAAAAATATATTTAGGTGCATGTTCACCGTGCCAAAATTATGGTGCAACTACCTCAAAATAGGCTTCATATAATCATAAAATTATGATCTACTTCACTTATTGTATTTCGAATTACTTATTCTTTTACATATTAATTTTCATTACAATCGGATATGTGTATGGACCCAATCTGAAAATTATACGAATTCAACGTAATAAAATAGTTTGATGTAAATAATAACTTTACAATTATTTTTTCAACATGTATATTATATATATATTAAAATCTTTTTTGTGCATTTGCCTGCACCGTAATTAACTATGCATTTGGTCCAAAATAAGTCTTACATATACTTAAATATATTGATATTTTATACCATCATTTATTTATAGATAAATTTTACAACAAATGGTTTTTATGTTAAAAAAATAACTTTAAAATTGTTATTTATATTAAACTATTTTATTACGATGAATTCGTACCATTTTCAGATGAAATTTATACAAATTCAGTTTGGATGAAAATTGATATGATAAAAAAATACATAATTCTAAATATAATAAGTGGAGTATGTTATAATCTTATAATCATGCGGAGCTCATTTTGAGATAATTACACCGTCATTTTAGTTCAGTGAAGTTGCACTATATTTTTTCTCTATATATATGCATGTATATGTGTTTGTATTGCATAAAATAAATTGCATCTCATCTCATCCGGGGAAAATGGACTGTTAAGTAGAGTGGGGTCCAATCATCCCTTATAAAAATTAAAATTAAATAAATTGCACCCCATCTCATCAGAGGAAAATGGACGATTAATTAGAAGAGCGGGGGGCCGTCATCCCTCATAAAAATTAAAATTAGAAGGTTAGAATGAAGAGAGACGGCCAACCCGTGTCAGGTTGCCTTCCAACCTACAAATCTACTACGTTCATGCATATAGTGCATGGCCATGTGATACAATCAGGAGTACGGGAAATCGGCAAATGGGCCACTGGTGCAGCAGTACGTACTCGCTGACATTTTAGTAGAAACTAAAAAGAAGCCTAATCTCCATTAAGGTAGTGACCCCACTGGCCTAATTAATTAATCCTGTAAAAAACTGCGTACTGTCATCTGTACCCCAAGAATCTTGCATGCTACTAGCGCAAACAAGACGCGGGCTACATACATCATTCACTAGCCGCACGTTCTGCCCACCAGGTGAAATAATTTGGATGCCGAAATTTTGATTTCGGAAGACTAAATTAAACCGCCAAAACCATCCACGTAATCCAGAAAGGAAAGCGGGGCCCGCCCAATGATGGATGGTCAAGATCACAACTCAAGCAATTAGCGTCTAAAACTCCAGGTATCGTTTTTCGTACCTGTCTACGGGCGCGAGATCTCGCTGCGGATTCCCGGTTCTTGATCATCCTCCGTTGCCGCCTCTCCGCTCCTTGGTCCGCCGATCCGCCCGATTCCAGCATCCTCTTCCTCCCTCCCCCGCTTGCCGCCTGGCTCACCGGCTCTTCCACCGCACGAGGCGAAATCACTGCCCCGACCAGAACCCCACCCGACTCCGCACCTGAATTCCGCCGCTGTGTCTCCGACGGTGCAACCCCGTTTACGGAATTCTCGTAGTTATTCGGCCCTTGACAGCTGGGCGACGAGCCTCCGAAGCCTTCCGGAACTACTCCTGCCTTCATGAGGAAGTCTTCCAGAGTAATCCCTTCGCACAGGTCCTCCCCGCCGGCATCGCCTCCTCCTCCCTGACCCTGACTATTTCCCAGCTTGTGCAGCTGCTCCTCCCTCTCGCCGTTCTCCGGAAGGAACAAGTTCTGCTGGGGGACCGCCGCCATGTCGCCGTTCAGAGGATCGGATGACGAAGCTGGTGTGTCCTGGACCGTGCCGGTCTGACGGGTCTCCTCCGCCGACCAGATGCTGAGGAGGAATTCGTCCATGTTCATCGACCCCAGCGTCTTCCCTGATTCCATTGCCGACGGCTGGAACTCCTGGAGGCTGAGGGACTGCGCGGAGGACTTCCGCGAGAGAGGCTTCGTCTCCAGCGGCAACGGTACTATACCGTCGTCCGGTGGCAGCAACGGCTCCTTTGCGTGGGCAATAGGCGACTGGATTTTTTTAGTCGGAGAAGCCATTGCCTTTTGCTGGAGAGCTGTTTCTTTATCTGTCGTCGTCGATGCTGCTGATGCTGGCGATGGTGGTGGAGTCTCTCTGCTGCGGTTTTAGCTCCAGCTGCAGGCTGCAGCTGTCGTTGCTGCTGCTGCTGCTGCTGCGCTGAGATTCTGCTGCGGGAGGGAGCGACGACGCCACCGGTTTAAATATACAGCCGCGGGAGGCGTGAAACGTGTGTACGCGATCCACCTCTTGATCAAATGGTGGGATCCACGCCTCTTGATAGGAGGGGAGTGAATCATCGATCGGATGGTGATAGCTGTTGGCTTACATGACCTGCCATGGACGTGGAATGGATGGATGGCTAGAAAACCCATGTACTTGGTTACCGATCGTTTGAACGTTTGAGATCAATCTCTGGGAGAGCAGCATTTTGTTTTGGGTGAGGGATACTTCTGGATATTGCCCCGTTTATGAGCGGTTGTGTATAAATGGGTGTGGATCAAACGATGAGAAACCCGTTCCCCATCCAATCCGAGTTTCTATCCTGTCTATCCATGCTCTAGAAATGACGTTCCGACTTGCTGGACAATGAAAATCCACCACTATGGTATTGTGATATATATTTTTGAAGTCCAATCGTTGATGGTGGTTCAAAAGTTTCTGTAAAGGAGTAGAAAGTGATTTCAGAATTATTCTCTTTTATTTAATGGCCTTTGATGTGACCCACTATATCCACGGTTTTGATTCATATGATGATAGTTGTGATAATCTTTCGCTGATGGAAGAATACGAATTGAAATGCTTGTTTCCGTACCGTACAGTGGACGGGGCGGTACTTTTCATGCGAAATATCACGGAAAGAACTAAATTGGGAAAACATTAATACTCTGTAAGAGCACAATGTTTGATACGCAGCGCGCTGCAATTATGATGGTTGTTGCTACCTAGTTATGAAATTGCTATGCGTTTAAACGGGGTAAAAATAGCTGTGATCCCATGCGGCCACATGGAAAGGCCATGGGACTCTCTATAATTTTTTTTCATAATCGTATGAAGTCAGGTATATTTAACATATAAAACAAGTTTAATTATTTTCAAATATTTTTTATTTTTGAACACAATGATGTATTATAAAAAATGACACTATATTTAAAAATTAAAAAATGTTTGAAACATAAAAAATGATAAAACTTGGTTTATAGATTAAATACATCTACCTTTACATATTTACAAAAAATTTAAAAAAATTTAAAAAAATCCTGCGTGGGATCAGGCCTCAACCATATTTAGTATTCAATACCGGACAATGTACGTGAAGTTTGCCTATCAAATTTTATTTTTTTTCGTATAATTTATTCGAAACTTTTTAAATTAAGAAAATGTGAGTTTTCTCTTGATTTAAAAAATTAAAGTAAAATATATAAAACACAAAAAAATTTTAATATGTGAACTTGTCTAAATATAACCCGCACTCATATGGAAAAAAATTTTAAATTTTGGAACAGCCATCGGGTCCAACCACGTGCTGGCTGTTATTCATCAGGGAAAAAAAAAAAAAAAAAACGATGAACTGTCCGTTGCATCATCGCATGCGATCATGTCCCTTCAACACATACTATTTTGATGAAAATGTCCCTTCAATATTAGCTAATCAATAATTACTAACAAACAAAGCTGCTAACAAAAATTAAAAAATTTCCGTGCAAGAGGATTCTCAGGTCTTGAATCCGGACACAGGTGCGACGATGAGAAAATTTAGCTGCCTATGCTCTCAGTCATCTTCAATGCGATTGCCACTTGCCACTTGTGCATAGAGAGGCTGATCATTACTCTGAAAGAAAAATCTTATATTTTTAAGTTAGAGTTCATCGTTTATGCCCCGCCTCATGAAAAAAATTTAAAAAACCAAATAAATAAAGAAAATAGTACATAATGACAACATAAATTTTAAAATAACATTACAAACTGCTGAGAAAACATATTTTATTAGTTATCAATTCAAACATATGAAAATAAGAAAGAAATTGCTAAATGATAATATGAAAAACATATTTTATTACTTATCATTTTAATCCTATAAAAAAAGAAAGAAAGTGCAAAATGATGATATAAATAAATTTAAACTTAAGAATAACATTTTTAATAGGCTGAGTAGTAGATTTCTTTTGGCTTGTACCTTTTCATGAAACAATGCTCACCTAGAAGTTAGAACTAGCTCGCATTCAAGCAAATATTAATCAGCTAAAGTAACCCCGAGTGCACTTTTTTATATGATTTTATTTATTATATTTAATTGAAAATATAGTGATTAGATTTAAAAATAAATACAAACAGGCCATAAAATAAGTATAATTTCTGAGTGAATATAAATCTCTTAAAATTTTCATTTTATTTGCTTGATATCATTAATTTTCTCGCAAGATTGAAAATCATTTAAATAAGAGTTCTAAGTGGGTTATGTTATGTAATTTTTAAAGGAAATTTAAACATATCACTGACTTGAATGAAACTCAATTTTTTAGTTAAGTAAATATATCTAAATGCAATGGCTATTTGCTGAAATGGATTCCAAGTCACCGTGTCGGCGGGCCTGATTAGCAGAGTTCATACTAATATTTTGAAAGGTCTCGAAGTGATAGCATAGAATTAGAATTCTTTTAAACAAGTAAAAAAAAAGAAGTCTAATCTTTTCAGATTGGGCCCAAAATTGTACTTCTTATTTTTAAAATTTTTTCATAAGTAAGTAATTCTAAGTGTATTAAATGTATAAACTAGATTTTACTATTTTTAAATATTTTTAAGTATTTTTTTGAATTTTTAAACATGGTGGTATTACCGTAATTTTCTAAGACCCAAAAATTATAAAAATGCTACTGTATTTAAAAATAAAAAAATAATTAAAAATATTTTAAAATGGTAAAATTTGGTACATAAATTTACTTACTCATGAAAAAAATTTTAAAAATAAAAGTAAATGCATTTTTGGCCCGTCAGGCGGCATAAAAAAATGAATAAACTGACTTTACACTAAAAGGTGAAATGAGATCCACTCGAATAGCTTCAACATTCGCTTAGTGGCAAACAAGTTCCAAGTAAACACTGCCTTCTCATGGAACGCAAAAAAACAAAGAAGAAAAAAAGATGTTAATAGCTAAGTACGCATATACTAATATTAAGAAAAGGATTATAAGGAAGATGTTATGTAAGCATCAAACTTTATGAAATTTTTACTTTTACCTCTGAGTTATCAAAATTCACATTAGATAACGTTTAAGTTTCAAAAATGTGAAGCTAGGGTTACCATGCTAAGCTAATTACCAAAATAGCATTCTAATTATCTTCTTAAACGACGTAATTATCATGCATTCGCATTCGTTAAAATTTGAGAATCTTAACATGCTTTCTTAATTAGGTAATAAATTATGACAATGCGTGGAAATGTTGCGCCTTTTAAGGGATGGACCAAACTGCTTGCGTACTCTTTTGTGGAAAGTCACAGATGGTGTGGTTGACCTGACACATGCATGCAATTTCGACACGTGGACGCCGTTTCAACTCAGAAAAATAATAGCTACAAATAGTGATAGTTTCATTGCATTTTTTTCTTGAACATTTTTTTTACTATTTGAATTTTATATTTGACAAAATTATTATTGCTTCGTTTGGAAATTGATAGAGGATGTGAAATATTTTTCATCGTTTGTTTCTTTTATTATTTTTAATATATTTTAGCATCTCAATCTTTTAACGGCTCTGATTTTTCATCTCCGCTGCATTTGTACTTTGACATCCACTTCACCTGTTACATTTATATAAATTGAAGATGTGTACACATTTTATTGAAAAATATACAAAAATAAAAGTAACAAAGGTATTTAATTATAAAACATTACTTTATATGAATAAATACTTCAGTAAAGCGTTATTATAGTTCTAATGTAAATGTGGGTGCATCTAAATCGTATTTTTGAAGCGATTGTTGTGGCCCCACCCACAGTTGTGGTCCAGGTAATTTCGTTTTAATTTATGATAAATCATGATGTTCAACCATTTGCACAGTTTTTTTTAAAATTTTGTTTTTATTAAAAATAGGTCAATCTGCGGGTTTAATTGTTTATACGAAAATTTTTGGCGTATCTGAGTTGAAGGAAGCTAAACGTTTTGTTTTTCATGAGTAAAGAGATGAATATTGATTCAATATCTCTCTCTCTATATAGCTTTTGGATGGATATAACGCCTTTCATGCGACGACCTGTGCTTTCTTTAAAACTAATTTAAAGCAAATTATTTTGGATATTTTGAAATCTTAAAATAACTCCTTTTAGATATATATTCATATTATATCAGTAAAAAAGTATAACATCAGTAAATGTTTTAAAAGTAACATCAAATTATTGTTTTTTACAATTAAAAAATTAAAAAAAGATAGCATATCTAAACCTATTTATAATGCTTGCAACCGAATATTCGTCAATTTTCTTTAGAATAATTTCAAATAAATTACAGTAGATATTTCCATTTTTTAAGGGGTACTTGTTTAACTTAAAAAATTTTCAATCCAAAACCTTTTACCGCTCATAATTATCATATTTTTTAATTAATTATTTAATTTTTTATACAATTATTCTGCTTTTAATCATTTTTATACCATTACTCATAGGTCTAAACGTATTTATTTTATCTTTATTTTCTTTACTTTTCATTATTACTCTTGTTATATCCATCATTTTTATCTCATTTCACAAAATTTTACCAAAAATTTTATCACTTTCTAAATGAGTTCTTATTTTTGAGTTTTGATTTCTCAAGTCTTAAAAGACCTTTCAAAAGTCGAATTAAAAAAAGTCTTTTTATCTCTATCAAAAAAGACCTTTCAAAAGTTCATAACATACCATCTTAGTAAAGGTAATATAATATTAGTACAAATTTTAAAATCTAAAAAATAAAGAAAAGATAGCATATCTAAACTGATTTATAATGCTTGCATGCGAATATTCGTCAATTTTCTTAAAAATAATTTCAAATAAATTGCAGTAGATATTTCAATTTTTTTAGGAGTATTTGTTTAACTTAAAAAATTTTCAATCCAAAACCTTTTACTATCCACAATTATCATATTTTTTAATTATTTGTTTACTTTTTTATACAATTATTCTGTTTTTAATCATTTGTATACAACTACCCATATGTCTAAACTTATTTATTTTAATTTTATTTTCTTTACTTTTCATCATTACTCTTGTCGTATCTTATAATTTTTCTTTCATTTCAAAATTTTTTTCATTAAAAAATTTTTACCAAAAATTTTATCACTTTTCCAAATGAGTTCTTATTTTTGAGTTTTGATTTTCAAAATCTTAAAAGACTTTTCAAGAGTCGAATTAATAAAAAAGGTCATTTCGTCTCTATAATAAAAAGACCTTTAAAAAGTTCATAACATACTATCTTAGTAAAGATAATATAATATTAGTAAAGATTTTAAAATCTAAAAAATTAAGAAAATATAGCATATCTAAACTAATTTATACTTCTTGCATGCGAATCTTCGTCAATTTTCTTTAAAACAATTTCAAATAAATTGCAGTAGATATTTCAATTTTTTAGTTAGTATTTGTTTACCTTAAAATTTTTTTAATCCAAAACCTTTTACTATCCACAATTACCTTTTTTAATTAAATATTTACTTTTATACAATTATTCTATTTTTAATTATTTTTATACAACTACTCATACGTCTAAACCTATTTATTTTAACTTTAATTTTTTTTACTTTTTATCATTGCTTTTGTCATATCACATTATTTTTCTCTCATTTCAAAAACTTTTATATTAAAAAATTTTTACCAAAAATTTTATCACTTTCCAAATGCATTCTTATTTTTGAGTTTTGATTTTCCAAATCTTAAAAGACCTTTCAAAAATCCAATTAAAAAAAGGTCTTTCAGCTCTATCTAAAAAAGACCTTTGAAAAGTTCATAACATACTATCTTAGTAAAGATAATATAATATCAATAAAAATTTTAAAATTTTAAAAATTAAGAAAAGATAGCATATCTAAACTAATTTATAATGCTCGCATGCGAATATTCGTCAATGTTCTTAAAAAGACTTTCAAATAAATTGCAGCAGATATTTCTATTTTTATAGGTAGTATTTGTTCACCTTAAAAAATTTTCAATCCAAAACCTTTTACTATCCACAATTATCATTTTTAATTATTTATTTACTTTTTATACAATTATTCTATTTTTAATCATTTTTATACAACTATCCATACGTCTAAACCTATTTATTTTAATTTATTTTTTTATTTTTTATCGTTACTCTTGTTATATCATATTATTTTTATCTTACTTCAGAAACTTTTATATTAAAAAATTTTTATAAAAAATTTTATCACTTTCTAAATGCGTTCTTATTTTTGCGTTTTGATTTTCAAAATCTTGAAAGACCTTTCAAAACTCAAAACTCGAATTTAAAAAAAGACCTTTCATCTCTATCAAAAAAAGACCTTTCAAGAGTTCATAACATACTATCTTAGTAAAGATAATATAAATTAGTACAAATTTTAAAATTTACACCATCTCGTAATTTTGTTCCAAATGCATACCTGGTTGGTCATTAGAGATTTTAGAACTTTCATTAGCTTATGATTTTTGTTTATTACCAAAGAGTAAGTAAAGACAACACATCTAGTATATCATTAACATTTGGATGGATATAAAACTTGCCATGTAACGATTTGTGGCTTCCCCTAAAAAGAATTTCTAACAAATTATTTTAAATATTCATAAATCTTAAAAGATCTTCTTTTGTAATTGTACAACGTTTAGAAATCACATCATAATACTAATAAAAAAAAATTACATCATAACCAATGGACCACGAGGTCCGAGCTGCGTAGCTTACGAGTTGATCCATGGGCCACGAGACAAGGGTTTAGCCAGTGCCCACTGCATCATCCTCCGCCCCCCAAATTTCAACTAGGTAACTTCATCTGCCAGTGCAATGCGTTATTAAGGACACAAAAGCCGAAACTAAGTTCCTCTGCATTTCTAACTTCACTCATTTTCTCTCATCTGGTAACTTTTCAATATGGGAAAACATGATCTTCTTTTTCCCTCCCTTCTAATGAAAATAATCTTCTTCTTATGTTGATCCTTTTTACAATCACGGGTTGATCATTTTAAGAAAAAAATTTAATTCTCACTTTTCTTGAACCTATGTACATACCTATGCCTCCATATGCAACTTCAACTTAATTAGCTTAACCTCAAAATCCGACCATCCAAGCTGTAGATTCATGCCATCAAGTATTGCTTTTTAAGGAGCACACAACCCCACTCTGATTTCATTTTAGTCTCTCCTTAAGGTAGATTTATCTAGTTTGCTTCTCATGTTGATCGAATCATATATGCAAAGCTCGACTGTTGAGGAGGGAGGGCGTAATTTGCCATTAAAGGGGTATAAATTTTTTTTGAGGAGGGTAACTATGGGAAAATAAACTACTATTCTATTTTTTTTAAGGAAATTTTTTTAAAATTTCAACAATTCACGGGGTTAGCTCTAAGTGGTTCCCCCATTTCATGCCCCTGTGATTCAAATAAATACTCACTTATGCCAATTGGGTAAGTGGAAATTTATACGCTTAATTATTGATGAATGGAAGAAAATTTTCAATTTTTATAATTCATTCATTTTTTTCCAAACTATATAAATTAGTTAGACTTGCGAAAAAATGTAATTGATGAATCTATATTAAATAAGAAATTCAGATATATGCCTGGAGAAATATCTAAGCTTGTTTTGGCAGTTTCCACAGCTATCAAAGATTGACAGAAAATGTAAAAACGACATGGGAAAAAGGATGAAGAGGAAGACCATATACTTTTTTATGAAATTTTATAGAAAAATCTAATTAATTTATGATTTTGTAAAAAAGTACATATTTTAAAGAAATTATGGAAAAATCAAAATCTTGCTGGAAATTTTACAAATGAAAATTTTAAAAAGATTATTATAGAACACTCTACTAATTTGTTGAGAGATTTCATAATGAGAGTTATAGAAATATTTCAGAAAACCCCCCAATAGTGAAATAAATTACAAAAATATCTTATATTCGTTAGAAACTCACAAAGTGGTTTCTAAAAAGTATTGTACATAAAACCTTTAACCCGAGCATTAGGAATATGCTGGTTATAGCCCACATCGGCAACATATGATAACTCGTGAGCTGTACAAATTGTCTTTGGTGAAACTTTTAACACTGATGTTTGATTTTAATGATCTAACTATCGATCTCTATATTTTCGGACATTCTGGGTTCATTGAATGAGTCAAATTATCTATAAAAGATTATTATTAAAAGTTATTGATGAGAATATATTAATGGTGGATATTTCACTATACATTGATACCACTAGAGGATGAGTATATTATGCATAGTTGTTTAGTGTGGGTTTATAAGTAGGTCTTAGGCTTTGCCCAAAAGCTATTTAATATAAACCATATATGTAGAAGTTGAAAATGTAAGTGTGTAAGACTTAGTCTATCTAAAGTTAGTTTTTTACAAGTCATAGACTTAGCTTGAAGGTTACCCTGTGTGTGATTTGATGATAGGTCATAGATATTGTTAGAAAACTACTAGTTTTATGGGTAAGCCATAGGTTTGTTGAAAGGTTACCCAGTATGTGACTATGGGTTAAGTCCTAGGTTTAGCCGGAAGGCTACTTGATATCATTGAGCTTACTTGCAATTTTATATTTAATGGCACTATTGAAATAATTTTTATTCACTGCAGTCCAACTAAGTATCCTATTTACTCTGATTGATATGAATGGATAAAGTACAAAGTCCTCTTTATTGAATTCTTAGGAACTTACTCCATATTAATTATATTTTTTCAGGAATTGAAGATTTATCCTGCTTAGAGATGCGTGGCAAATAGGTTAGACATGATTCAAATAATATAATAAAGTAGTTTCACTTCTTTACCTTGAACTTGAATTTGTAATAATTATTATGTAGATCATGTGGGTGAACTTTATTTATTATATTTATTCATCAAATGTTATTTGGATATGATTAAAAGGTCTTGTTGTGGGCCAACCCAAGGCGTCACATTGGGTTGGGGTCGTGACACTACTACCATAATTTTTAATTATTTTTATACGACTATCTATACAACTTACTAATCTATTTTAACTTTATTTTTGTAGTCATCATCATTACCTCTACAATATTATATAATTTTGTTCAAATTCAAAAACTTGTACGTAAAATTTTTTTTATCTAAGAGTTTTATTACTGCTTAAACACGCCATTACATTTTATGGAGTCACGAGGGATTTCACACGAACAATGATTTTTTTTCCCAAGCTTCCCTAACACTTACTTAAAAGGACACAAATAACTTTATCCATGCACACGTGTATTTAGATAACTAGATTCCTGGCAACTAATGCCGATGCCTAAAATAATTGCAATTTATACATTTGGGAATAACGGGATCCCAATTAATAATATGTTTGGTAATAAAGAGAAAAAATAAAACTTTTTTTTCCCACAAATTTCATGCTCACTCTTTCATGCAATTAGTTATTCTATAGTCATTTATTTACATCTATGCGTATAACTATCCTGTTGATTTTAAAGCCTTGTTTGGATAAGTGGAAACTTTTAACTTTTAACGACTATCATATTTTTTATACAAACATCACACTTTTTAATTAGTTGTATACAATTGCTAATACAATTGCTAATACAACTAACCCAAATTTCTTTTAATTTTATTTTTTTCCTCATCGTCGCTACCTTTATTATATCATATTATTTTTCTTAATTTAAAAATTTTATACTAAATTTTTTTATTTAAAATTTTTAATAATAAAAACTTTTTCTCTAAAATTTTTATTACTTTATAAGCACAATGTAAAAATATATTTATATTGTGAAACAAAAATTTTGATTAAAGTTAATAATGACTAATAAAAAGTTAAATAGACAGAATTGTTGCATAAAAATGTATGTAAAAAAAAGATAGGTATACAGAAAGATGTAAAAAAGAATTAAAAAATAAAATAAATACAGAGAAAAAGTTTTTGAATTAAAATTTTTTATTTTTTATTTACCAAATGCAACCTTATATTTATTATATTACATTATTGCTCTATTTATTAAACTTTTTTTTTTCCACAGTTTTTTCTAAGGGTGTATTTGGGAAGTTATAAAACTCTTGATGAAAAGTTTTTTATGTAAAAGTTGTTAAATCAGCAAAAAATGATGTGATGTCGTAGGGATAATTATGGAGAGTAAAGATAATAAATTTAAAATAAATATGTTAGTTGTAACGAGAGTTGTGTAGAAATGATTGAAAAGTAGAGTTGTTGTATATAAAGACGTGTAAAAAATAATTAAAAGAGTAATTATAAAAAGTGAAAAGTTTTAAATTGAAAAATTTTAATTTAACAACTTTTATAAATGGCAAAACACATCCTAAGTTACTAAAACTCGTACAAAACGGGGAAGATGTTTCCCCGAAGCGGTTTTTTTCAGGAAGACCTGAAGGTTTTTTCGGTAATGATGTTTCGTTGAAGTTAAAGCTGCAAACGTCCGCGAGTAGTTTCGCGCGCCGGGGAAAGTTGCGGCAAATAGACAGCATCCGTCGCGACGCACCTGAGTAGTGGCCTCCAGCATCCGTCGCGACGGACCTGCGTCCTGGCCTCCAAAAACATGTCGACTCTCTTTCTTCGCCCTTCGCCGACCCTTTTTTCCAGCGCTAGGGAGCAAAGGAAAAAAACCCACGGAAAAATCGGCGATCTTTCATTCTGCGATTTTCCTCTCGATTCTTGCCCGATCCGAGTCCGTTCGATTCTTTCCAGCTTCGATAAGCTCTACCATTCCATAACTGCTTATCTTCCTCTTTCTGATTTTCCATTTGACCCAATCCAGGTAAGAAACCCTAGTTCCCCGGACACAGGGATTGGGATTTTAGGGATAGGGATTTTTCTTTCTAATTATATCGTAGTCGAGTATGATCTGATCCTTGCGTTTGTTTTCGTGCCCTGATTTGTTTTGGATTGCTTTCTAGTGTGATTCGACTTGGTTTTAGGTTTTTTTTAGTTTCGAGTTGGATGGAATCCTCCATCTCGATTCATTAACTATTTTTAGTTGAATTTGATTGCATTTTAGTGTTGCGGATTGGGCTTCTGCCCGAATTATCATTTGTGGCACCTTTAGGCGCATTGCAGCATCATTGCTGCCTTGGTAATGATAGAGGCACGGCGTATCAGTGTGTTATTAGATTCATCAAGATTTTGCAACTGTCGGATTGATTTCGGTGTCTCTTATAATATGGGCGTTGTTTGTTTTTGAGCTGGATCCTTATTTATTTATTTTTATCTCTAGCCTGACATAACTGACATTTGCCCTGTGATGGGAAAAGAAACGCATCTGGAACTAAAAAAAGGATGATGACAGTGATGAGATACATGCCAGAATTGTAAAAGTCAGCAATAGGAATGTGGAGCCTAGATTCAATCAGTTACATCCCCTACCACGTATCTATGATAAGTGAGGATGCTAGGTGCACTCTATGCACATTATGTCCCTGAATGCTTAGGTCCCAGAATGCCTGAAATGCCTAGTGGCACGTGAGTGCCTGGTGCACTGTAGAGTTCCCTATTAATATTTTAAGCCAACATGCGCAAATGTTGATACAAAATACATCCATTTCTTTTACAAAAGAAAGATATTCATCATAAATAAAGCGAATGTGTTAGACATTAAATAAACAAAAAATTTTATTTATTCATTAAATTATATCAAGTTGAGGAAATATTGCACCATAGATAAAACAAATACATTATGCCACAATAAATTAGCTGGAAGTTGTAACATTACCAATGTTATGGATGTTTAACTATGTTTACCTTCACTGGCTATTTGCATTGTAGTAAACTGAATAGTTATGTAGAAATTGTCTTGATCACTTGGTTTGTCATTATCATTTTTTCTTTAACTGCTATCCAAGTGGAAGCATATCATAATGCAATGCAAATAATGGGATTGCACAAAACTGATCATAAATGATTTGGTGAGGTATTTGTATGATGCATATTATTAAGGCGATGTAGAGTGAATTTGTGGTATTTTGTTTGCAGTGATGTCCACTTTCACTGATTTCAGGCTCTGACTTTTATCCATACTTTGGTGCTAACTGCCTCTAATCCAAAACTTTGGGGATTCATGATAACTGTGGAATAAATTTGTGGAAAACTAGGGAACATGGAATATTTGAGTAATTTGCATCATATTTTGATTTGGTTTTTGTGAAGAACTATTTTGTTATTCATATATTGATATTAGCATCTTTATTTTGAGATTTAACAGTTTTGTCATCGTGGGAATTTGAGGTTCAAAGCTTGCCTGAAGAAGATAACTTGCTTGTTTATCAAGCATCATCTCTGCATTCTCATGCCTATTAATAACATCCAGATTATTCTTATGGTTTATATAATTTAGTTATCTGGAGCTTAAGCCACATTGGGTAAGTAATCCAATAATGGCATTCTTTCCTTCAAGTGTTGGCTGTACATGTTAGTTTTGTCCACTTATAATTCCCAAAGTTCCAGCTTGATTTCTCCATGATGCAAGGTTTTACACAAGTCATTCATGTTGTTGTCCACACCTAGTGGTAGTGTATTATATTATTCTTTGTCATTGACTATTATTCTTAAGAATAGTAATACCAGGAACAATTGAGTACCTCTGTCTATGTTGATCTCACATTGCAAGGCTTTCTTCTTTAACGTTGCTTGGCTATTCAAAGATTCTTAGCATATTTAACAAGATAAAATAAATAATGTGTACACTTGTCTTTATGGGCTTTTTGCCGCAGGTTAATCGCACCAGCAATTCTTTCTGAAATTTGCTAGATGCAGATTACAAATAACCAGATATGAACTGTTATGGTTCCTTTTGAACAATGACGGGAACTGCAAGATTTGAGTTGGCATCAAGTAGTCCAGAGGGATCAACTTTTGCACCTACCTATCCAAATGGACAGCGGGGAAGCTATGGAGGAGGTAGCCTGGATAGGTCTGGAAGCTTCCGTGAAAGCAATGAGAACCGAGCACGGACTTCTGGGTCTGGCACTTCAAGAGGGGGTGCTATTATGATCGAAATGCCACCATTATCCCAGGCTCTAATGCTGGATCCGTTACCATTAAGTGATCAGAAATTCTTTTGCTTGGGGGAACTACAGAGAATCTTGGGTGGTACTAGAATCACATCTGGAGATCATGCGGCTGGTGCTACTTTGACGAAGCCTATTCCTCCAGTGGTATCAGAGGAACTGAAACGTGTGAAAACAAGTTTACAGGAATCCTCTGCCAGGGCTAGGTTATCCTTCTCTCTATCTGTGCACATGCATATATACACATGAGTTATAATCCTATGGTGTGAAATTGAACCAACTTCCCACAGTGTCGAGCAAAGTGAGCCCACTCATGCTTTTAAATCCTCTGTCCACTGAGTTCGGACCCCCACTCATGCCAAATGGAAACTTCACATCTCTGCACCATATGGACAACTGTGTGGGGTTGGTAATGAGTGAAACTCCTCAAATTAAGTCTGGAGCTTGATGTGATATATTTTTGTCTTTCAATATGATTCAATAGAAATGTTGCCCTAGAATGTAGTGTGAACATGGGTTATGCCTAGTATAAAAAATGGGTAACCCCAAGGACTATTGTGGGCTACATGAGGTTTTGGATATGATCTCCAATGTTCCTTCTGCTGCTGTCTATTTGAATGGTGGTTTAGCGCAATTGTTGATCTCTAGGGTAAAAGGGTCAGCATATAAAATCTTTTTCAGGAGGAACAGTGCGAAAGCTTGTCGTGCATTGCAGTGGGCTCACTTTGCTCGACCCTAGAGGAACATTTTAATTCATGGTGATATGGTTAAATATTGTAATCTTTGGTACCATTTACATTGAACTGCCTGAAAGTGATGCAAAAATTTGTATCACATGGCCTCTACGAATATCTGTTTATGGTACCTGGTATGCACCGTGTCCAGTGGCATTTGTGTTGTAAGAGGAATACATTTGGATATTTGAATCCATTAATACAGTCTCTCAATAGGTTGGATTTACAAAATGGAAATGATTATAACTTGGCCTGTGGTTTGATTGTGTGTTATTTTGAACTGAGATGCATGCATTTTACGTTGCTCTAATTTGAATGTCTGGGCAATATGTTACCATAAAACATATACTTGAGCTCTTTCGGTATGCAATAGAATTTATTTGATGATCATCAAACAATCCATGAGTGCCCTGAAAGTCGCTTAGTGAGAAAAGTAGAAGAGTGGTTGGAATAGAGAGAAGTAAGGAGAAAAAATGGTATGCAGGACAGTGACCTTATTATTGAGCTACACAAATACCCATCAATTATGCGCTTGTTTCATGGAGTGCCCAATGTACATACCTACCTGACCAGGTTTATCAGAGAGAATGAATACAACTATTAAAAAATTCGTAGGCAACACTGTTTTTATTTATGTTGTCTAATCCATTCCCGGGCATGCTCGGCTATAGGAGTAGGTGGGGGAGGCTGCTTATGTGGACTTAGGTTTAAGGACTTTTCTTTTTCCTCATTTTCCTCACTTGTTAGTGTCCTTTTCTGCTGCCCACCTGAGCTCTTAATTGGCCTTTCCCTCCTTTTTCTTGATGTAACCCTATTTACTATCTCTGTTGCTGTTTGGAATTTATTATGGGAATAAAAGCAGCACTAACATTTAATTTTTCTAAATTAAACATTCACTGATCTCAAGTCCTGAGGATATAATGTCTTTTTGGTCAGGGATAGAGCAAAAATGTTGGGTGAATCTCTTGCAAAATTAGAGAAGTTCAGGCACAACATTCTTTCAAAGAAGCGTCAAAGGAATGATGCAGTGTCAGGTGAAAGGGCCAGTTTGCCATCCTTGTCAAAGACGGGAAGTCAAGTTCATCAGAACTCTTCAGATCCTGTTGCTCAACGCCTGGAAGACAGGACGAAGACTGCTGTTCCAAATAGGCGAGTTCGAACTTCAGTGGCAGAAGTACGGGTGTGTGTTTACAACATTTCTTGGGAAGCTAACTTTCACATCTCATCTGAAACATGTTGTGTCCTTTTTCAAGTGTGGTCAAAGTGATTCCATTTTGCAAATGTTTATTCCTCATGTACTTTCCATAACACTTTTTCTTCAGCAGTACTTGTATTTTCAATCATTACCTCTATTCATTTTAATTTTGTTCACTTTACAAGTGACATCTTCCCCCTTGATGCTGACATTAGTTCTCTTTCCATTCAGTCATTCCAAGCAAATCCCCTCTTCTGATGAGGCCCTAAATGATTTTATATCATAGTTTTGGTTGCTGGCTTTAGGTCTATTTATTTATTTCTATTACTTCTGTTTTACTTTACTGCTTCTCATGTTGTTTTTTCTCATGTTTGTATTTATCCTTGTTCATGCTTAAACGAAAGATTATTGCAACCCGTAATTGAACCATTAAAGAAAGTCTGTACCTGGTTTCATATAATTCACAGATTTGGAGCTTTGAGCAACTTTTCAACAGGATCAGATCTGAGGAAGTGCAAAATTTGGGACTTGTCTGTCTAAACCAATCAATAGATCAATAAAAACCAATGAATAGATCAATAACATCGACTCTACAAGTTAACAGTTCATTCTATGTAATTGTTTATTTCAGTACGAAGGCCGTAATGCTGCTTTCTCGAGGCAGGGTATGGGTGCAGACAAGGATAGAGATATGCTAAGGGCTGGTAATGGTGGCTCAATGC
Organism: Annona squamosa; assembly: GCA_035584095.1. Taxonomy (NCBI): domain Eukaryota; kingdom Viridiplantae; phylum Streptophyta; class Magnoliopsida; order Magnoliales; family Annonaceae; genus Annona; species Annona squamosa. Next base: position 10,757,407 of record JAXCLR010000105.1, on the reverse strand, counting down.
AAGCAGAAGACAAGGCCAGGGGGCTGCCTCCTGGAGGGGATGGGGGTTGGGATAAAAAGATGAAAAGAAAACGTTCCGTAGGCACAGTTGGGGCTAGAACTGTTGATGGTGATATGGAGCTCAAGCAAAGAATGCAACAGCGGCTTCATAGTGATTCTATTTCCAGGCCTTCTGATGGGGAAAGAGAACTCAAAAGGTTTAGGTATGTTGCTGAGCCTTGAAGGAAAATGTGTGATTTCAATGTCTTTTGTTATTAACCCCAACAACACTTATGTAAACACCTTTATAAAATGAGATCAATTGATTGACCAGAAGCCATATGGCAAGCTATAAATATAGTAGCAATGTTGGGGATGGGCCCACCAAATTGATCGTTTATTTTGCAAGCATTGCTTATGCTTTCGATGACACCTAATCTATCATCATTTCAATTGTGCTACATGTACACTATTTCAAAATTGAGGGTTTTACCTGTATGTGCTTATTCACTTGGGTGGTTTCTGTCTGCTAATTTTCTTTTTTCATCTACACAACGAATCTGAATTTATTATTTTTTTTTACTTTGCTTTTGAATCTTTTACAGATCGGGATATTCAAATGGAATGATTGGCAATACAAAGTCAGATGGCAGTTCTCTTACCAGTAGTTCAAGTGCCAGAAACACGCCCAGGAATGATGTCGACAGCGTACCCCTCCCAAATCGTGGTATTGGATTGGATAAGGAAAGACCTACCTCAAAAGGAGGCAATAAGTAAGTATTGTGTGTAGTTCGTCTTTTCCACCTCAATGCATTTAGTCTGGATGACTTGGTCTAAGGGATGATCATGCATTCCTTAACTTGTTGAGAACACCTTTGAGTGCCTGGCGGTTGTTTGATTACATTTGTCACCATTATCTACCTAGGAGACCGGCCTCATTTGTTCTGGGAACTGCCACCATAATTCCGTTACACTACCCTTTGTTGGAATTCCCAGCACCTAGAGATGGGGCTGTGAAGTTCCAATGCTTTTTTGTGTGTGCGAGCAGGGTTTTCATTCTAGCAGTTCAAGGATTCATGCTGCGATGCTCATGAGATTTAACTGTGACTCTGATCTTTAGGTTGAATCTTCGAGATGATGGTCAGGCAGGAAGTCCTGGTGCTGTGACCAAAGGAAAGGCTTCTAGAGCACCTCGACCTGGGCCAGGTGTAGTTGCAAGTCCTTCTAACTTCCCTCGCACATCAAGTAATCTTGATGGATGGGAGCAGCCAACGTGCTCAAACAAATTCCAATCTACAACTGCAGTGAACAATCGCAAGCGTTCTCTTCCAACAGAATCACCTTCGCCTTATGTAGCTCAGTGGGCTGGACAACGACCGCCAAAGAATTCACGCACAAAGAGAATGAACATATCTCCTATCTCAAACCAGGAAGAGCCTCAGGTATCACCTGAAGGTTTTCCTGCTGCTGATGTTGGAGCTAGGTCAACATCAATTGAGGCCAATGGACCTATAATTTCCAAGGGAGTGTCTAGTGAATCTCTGCAGTTCAAAACAAAACTTGAAAATGTACAATCTCCAGCTGGATTATTATCAGAAAGTGAAGAATCAGGAGCCGGTGAAAATAAGCCTAGAGTAAAAGGAGTTGAGAATGGTGAGATAGAGGATGGCCCCATGAATGGGAATGCGCTGCAAAAGGTCGCAGCTTTTCCCTTGCCAAAGAAGAATAAGTTGCCCATCAAAGATGAACTTGGAGATTGCGTGCGAAGACAAGGAAGAAGTGGAAGGGTTACAACACCATCAAGACCTTCCACACCTTTAAATGGGGACAAGTTAGAGAACGTAGTCCTGGGAAAGCCAATTCGAGGGGCAAAGCCAGGTTCCGATAAGATTGAAAGGTGTTTTATGCTTTTTTTTAGTGCGCAATTGTCTTTATTCTTTTTAAAAAGAAATTATAATTGGGCAATTAAGTGTTTATACTTTCTGAAAATCAAATATAAGACTCATTGAAATCTGTTTATTTGGTTCAGCAAGTCTGGTCGTCCACCAACAAAAAAATTTGCAGAACGTAAGGTTATTGGTCGCCCTGGCAAGGTTGTTAATCCTGGCACATTGGATTTCACTGGTATGCATCCAGGACTATTTTCTAGAGATGTGTGAGCTGTCTTATGGTAGAGTGGTTGTCATACACCATGCATATGAATAATCTGTCCTTTCTCAAGAACTTATATTGATGAGACACCTCATTCTTTCAATACGTGATATTTATGCATTTCTTTAAGAATTTGATAGTTTTCTAATGTTCCATGTTCCATGATGACTGGCGGCTTTCAACATTTTTTCTTGTCTGACTTTTGAACCTGCTGATCCTGTTCAGGTGAATCAGATGATGATCATGATGAATTATCGGCTGCTGCTAGTTCTGCTCGGAATGCTAATCGTATGTGTCTGACTCGATTTTTTGTTACATTCAATTGGTGCATCATGTCACTTTTGACTGGAATTTTAGGAGCTTTGGAATAATACATGTGTTGCCGTTTGCAGATCATGCTTGCGCTGGCTTTTTCTGGAAGAAAATGGAACCAATTTTTTCTTGTGCAAATTCTGAGGACTTGTTCTACTTGAAGCAACAGGCAATGATTATGATAATTTATGTTTTCATTGTAGTTTTATTTATCATCATTTGATTTTTGGTGTTTCTGGAGTTTTGGGTCATGAAATGTGATTTCATTTGTTAGTGTGCATCTCGCCGTGGATTCCCAGTTTTTCGTAATAGGTAGCACCTGTAAAATGAAGTTTTCTTGTGTTGATTCCAGAGGCCAAATCAAGCTTGTTTATTTGTGCAAAGCCACATGCAAATTGCAGTGCACACAATTGTTGCCCTATGGCATCTTTGTTTTGTAAATTTATTTAACAGCATTAACTGCTTTACATTTGAAAGTGCAACATGCCTCAATTTTTATACGATTTGTTTTTACATGTATGTGCATTCTTTTGTTTTTCTGTTGTTTTGGAATGATTCTTGCAAATAAGTTCTCTTTATATTCGTCTGTGCAGATAAGTTTTGCTGATGAACTTGATGGAAATTTAAATGATGTGTTTTCTGCTGAGCAAAGTGTTATGGTATGTTTCTGTTTCATACTAATGTCATGCTATTTTAAATTGGCATTTGGCATTTGAATGTGTAGATTGCTTTCTTGGCATGTTTCTCCATGCACTTATGTTCTTGCACATTAGGCAATTGGACTTCTGCTGGTCATCAAAATTTCAAAGGAAAGTTGAAACTGAATTTTCATGTTTTCTGAGCTGGTTTGTCTGCACTGACTTTTGGTTATTGGAGATGAGTTACCAAGCAACTTATTTGGCTATTTTGGGTTAAAAAAATTTGCAAAAATTTCTTAAATTGTGATTTGGACTCTGGAACTTTTGCTTAGTTCTGAGATAATGTTACTGATTCTTCTATGGCACTTCAATGCGTGAAGTTGAAATGATTTACGAATTAACCTGTTCCTCTTTATATCTGTATTTCATGGAAGCCTGATCTCTGAAGTTCCTGTTCCTTTCTCAGGCTGAATGTGCTTGTGAACCAGCTACTCTTTCTTCTGGAGAAAGACAAGGGAATCAGCAAAATGGAATTGGATTGAATGCCTGTGCTCGAGGTTCAGTGAATGGCCAACAAGATTACGATAAGCCACGCAGAAGACTAGAAACTGAAAAATGGTTTGAGAAGATTATTCCTCTGTCACAGCGACTTCTTCAAGCGTTCATTGTAGAAGATGAATCTGAAGAGTTTTATCTTAATGGCGAAAGGAGAGACGCATGTTTGCAGTATTCAAGCGACGATTCTCCATGTGGGCCATATAGCCTTATGGATAATGAGGCCAATGGGGACAGGACAGCATCAAAAACTGAGTCAGAAGTGGATATTAGGAGCAATCACCACAATATGGACAAGTTCTCTTGTAATGGAAGTGCTGCATCCAATAATTTCATGAGTGGAAATAGCTGTGATCTTTCATATAATAATGAAGCGTGGCAGGAAGATGATACTTTGGGACATTCGGAAATTGGTCAAAATAATATGAATGGATCGCAACCTATGCAGAAAAATTCTTCTGGCATTTCAACCTTTGAGTGTCAGTATCAGCAGATGTCTCTGGAGGACAGGATCTTAGCTGAGCTGCACAGCATTGGCCTGGCTCCTGACATGGTGGTGGGTTCTTTTCTGTTTAAACATTTCTATTTGGTTCTTATCTTCTGTTTCATTTTATTATTATTATTATTATTATTATTATTATTATTATTATTATTATTTTGGATGGAATCTTCTGCTTCATTTTAATGACTAACCCAATCTCGGAAAGGCATTCCTGAAGATCTGAATGTACTGCCTGGTGGTAATGATGTTGTTCAAAGATTCCAATCAGATGCTATGAATTGCCTTTGCGGACATTTTGGATCTCTTTATGAATGTTCTTGCTAATGGAAGTTCAGCTCATAAGCTGATGCATTGTGGGAACAATAATGTGGACTGCCATCATATTTAGTTAATGAAGTCTGCAGGCAATATTAATTGTATGCTAGTATACACTCTGAACTACAATGGCTGTAGTTGAATTCATACTGATCAACTTGTGTGGGTTGTCTGAAACCTACCGAAATTGAATCTAGTTTTGTCTTGAATTTGTTTTCCTTTTCTTTTGAAAATTGTGTATGCTGGTGAGTCCAAGGTACTGCCAAATCCATAATATGAAAAATTCCTATCATATTTTATGATGCGAGATGTAATTAAGAGAAATTACTTGGATGGGTAGATACCTTCTGAAGTGCCGTTAGTCATGTATATTCAGGTTTTAATTGTTTCTTAAATACTTTTTAAATATCTTTTAGAAAAGAGGCTTGCCCAACTAAGTTAATGGGGACTGACCTGCCTGACTTGCATAGCTAACATTGGTTGAATAATTTCACTGAACGTTAACTTCATGGATGTGGCCACTAGCATAAATTCTGACTCCTTGGGTGAATTAAATAGATCAAGATGTTTCCCTCTTTTCCGACATGAATGCTTTTGCTTATTTAAAATTTTTAATTGTGTATTCTCCTTTGTGCTTGTCTTGTTCCAGCCTGATTTAACGGAGGGAGAAGATGAAGACATTAATAAAGATATATCAGAACTTCAGAAGGGACTTGTCCAACAGGTTGTTCCTTGCAATATTTCTTATTGTTGTCAAATCAATAAAACAGTAGTCTTTCTTAAGTTTGCTGTAATTGTCCAATCTTATAATCTCTATAGCTTAGATTGCCATCCTCTTCAAAACCCAAAATTTTGATTTGATGGTTTCTACAACCTTGACATCTGTAAAATAGTAGTTGAGGAGGGAAAGTAGGTGGGGGTTGTGATCTGATTAGACTTGGGTGATTGCACATATATGCAGGCAGGGCATGTCCATTTTTAGAATGAGCTGAGAAAGTTATTAAGGCGTTTACAAAAAATTGGAATATTTTATGCAAGTCTTTTCTGTTCATGATGGATCTCCATATAATATGGTGGGCCTGATTCACAAATGGTGGCATTGGCATTTTGTTGTGTATGAAGGGCTTATCCTTATGTTGAGAAAGACAACAAAGAAAAAAATGAAAGAAAAGGAAAGGAAAAAAGCATGTAAATGATTGGATTTGTTGTTATTATTTTTTTGAGGATGGTCATGTTTGAATTTTTACTCTAACAGAAAATGGCAAACTTTAAATCCCATCTCTGTCATAAAAAAAAAAAAATCCTCTTGAAATATATCTGCATATTTATTACACACAGAAGCATATATGTAGGAGGAATTACTGTAAAGCTTGCCTTCAGCACATACATTGTATTGGGTTGCATCTGGCAACTAAATAAGAACTTCTTTCCTTCTTCTTCTTCTTCTTCTTCTTATTTTTTGATGCAAATGACTTAATAGGTAAGGAGAAAGAAAGGGCAATTATACGAACTAGAAAAAACTGTTCATAGTGGGAAAGAGACGGAAGAAAGGTATGAATTTTTCACATCTTTCCTTTGCTCGTTGCAATATCTCATCGAATGATTCCTAATGCTGTTTACTCGTTCAGGGAACGTGAGAAACTTGCCATGAGCAAACTTGTTGAGATTGCTTACAAAAAGCACATGGTATTATTCTTCTTCATTCTCCTCCTATTCTTATGAATATATCAATGCCTTCCTTACCGAGTTTTTAAAATATTTTATAATCAGTTTTTCTAAAAGGCGACTGACATGGAAAATGATGTTTTCACCTCTAGAATAATATAACCAGCTACAGGAATCAGAATAAAACAGAATCAGCATAATCTCAGAACGCGATGAAGATGGAAGACCATTGGGGCTTCCAAATTTGCCTCTATTCCTAGGTTTTCTATGCTTAGGGTGCTTTCACAGTTACACCTCCCTGAAATTTTTTATTAAAGCTATTTTATTCTAATTAATGTGCAATTATTTGGCTTGAAGTGTTTGTAGAAATATGATGGCTAAAATTTGTTGCTGAGTATGTCCTTTGAAGTTTTCTAGTCATATGCCACATGGATTTCAAAAGCGATCATTGAATTGGATATGCACGATTTGGTAATTTGCAATGTTCTCATGAGAATAGCAGCTCTATTCTGTTTGTCAGGCAAAACAGACATGTGACAAATGAACATCATATGTAGTTAAAAAAAGAGTTGTGGTTTTCATATGGAGGGCATAATCCAATGAATTACTTAGATTTGTGAACGTGTGCTGCAAAGCCTGTCCTAAATTTTACCTCTCCCAAATGAAGTCAATATCTTTTGGATGGACCACACCCTGAGTTTGTCCTGGACATGGACTCATCTTATCCATTAATGTTTTTACAGTCTTGCCGGTCAAGCAACAAAGGAGGAGTGAGCAAAGCATTGAGGCAAGCTGCCTCAGCTTTTGTCATACGGACACTTGCAAGGTGTCAAAAATTCGAGGAAAGAGGCAGAAGCTACTTCAGTGAGCTTGGATTGCGGGATCTAGTGTTCTCTCCGCCTCTAGATTCTGTTGATTCTAAAAATTTTAACCGTAACAAAGCAGTGGCTGATGGAAGTTTGCATGTTGAAGATGGTAATGTTCGACATGAACTCAGAGCATCAGGTATACTTCTTGGTACCTTTCTACACCTGGTTGAAAATTATCTTAAGAACAGCCCTTTCTGAGGTTGATCCTTTGGCTGTGTCACATTGTGATTCAGACCATTCATCAGTAGGTCCCACCAAGTTCCCTTCATGGATCCTTGTGGATATTAGTGAAGGCATCAGGGATAATCCTCTTCTTCTAAAAAGAAATGTTGTAATCGTGGTTTATGCTCCACATGATTTATGTTTTGAACACCAGGAGCTAGGTCCAGATTTGTTCTGTGAGCCTGCTTGTGGTTTCAAACTTCCAATTAACCATTATATGTTTAATTTGGTCCTGTGAGGCTGAAATTAGGTTTGCAGTGAGAAACTATATCAATAAATGGACATATTAGGCTTGACAAACCTCTTTTCTGAAAAAGAAAATTCATAATGGTTTATGCCCAGTATGATCCAGATTTGAACACAAGGAGCTAGGTCCATATCTATTCTGTTAGCCTCCTTGTTTATCCAAACTTCCCACTGGTATACAGACATTGTGCCCTTTGGCACTTCATTGGCAGTTTAAACAAGATGGGTTCTTCTCGTGGATGTTTTAATCACCACATGGTGGAAGACAAGTGAAGCTAGTAATTCCCTCACAATTGCCGTAGTTCTTTTTTAAAATAAATGATTATAATCCCACTTGCAGTTAGCAGCAAGTGGTACTTGTGCTGTGCTTTTATTGGTTAAAAATATGCAGGAAGAAAAGGCTTGATGATTGTCTTTGGTTCTTCCATCTTTCAGATTGCTCAAAGGCAAAGCACATTTTGAAGCCTGATCTCCCACATATAATAAAATTTGATTTGAATCAAGCCCTTTTTTTTTGTTTTTTTTGTTTTTGCAGCTGGAGGTGCAGTTTCCTGCATTGACGACAGACATGGACTGTTCACAGATAAGCTTGATGGGTTGTCTAATGCAGTACATGATCCCAGTAACACATCAGAACTAGCATTTGGCAAAATGGAACCAACAACCAACAGGACGAAGAGAAGGGAGGTACATCTTGATAGTGTTGGTCTTTCTGTTTCAAGGGCTGCATCTGCTCTTGTCAACACTTTCCCAGGTGGAGCAAAAGGAAAGAGGAGTGAGAGAGAGAGAGACATTGGGAAAGATGGATCAGCAAGAAATGTTAAATCTGGTCGTCCAGCTTTAGGCAATCTGAAAGGCGAACGCAAAACAAAGACAAAGCCTAAGCAAAAGACTGCACAGCTACCAACTTCTGGTAGTGGTCTTCTTAGCAGAAATACAGAAACAGCCAGTACTGCTTCACCTTTTACGCAGGACTCGTTTGAAACAGCAACAAATGCTGGCACTAAAGTGAATGAAGAGCCGGGTGCTCAGGATCCATCAATGGAAATGGAAGAACCTCTTGATTTCTCAAAACTGCAGCTACCTGGAATGGATATGATGGAAGAATTAGGTGCACCTGATGGCCTTGGTGGTCAAGGTCAGGATTTTGGTTCTTGGTTCAATTTTGATGTAGAGTTGCAAGACAATGACTTAATTGGTCTTGCTATACCAATGGATGATCTCAGTACGATCTAAGAATAGTCCACACAAAAATGCTGTGCCGGTCAGTATCTGTGAAAGAACTTCCATAATTGTTGGCGATATCTACAAAATGTGGACTTTATCCGTATGTCCTCAGTGTAGTTCTAAAGGAATTAATGCATTATAAATATTTTGCAGAACAACTCTATATAAAGCTTCAGTTTTTATCCATTGAAATCCTCTTTTCTATGCGACTTGGACTTCAAAAGATATGCTAGTGGGGGATGAATCTCAACAACTGCAGATAACCAGGAGTATTTATGTTTCTTTATTGGCTAAACTGAAAGGGCATGCCTGGGGGAGAGGGTTTTTCTACAGCTGCACCTAATGGGAATATTTTGTTTCTTTATTCTATTGGCAAAGCTACTTTCTGGCCGGTTTTAGTGGAGCAAGAGGAAATATGCCAAGGCATCATTTGGGCTACTAACATGGTAACGATTTCAATTGATTGAATGATGACATTCCGTGGAGTCCGTTTGACTCGTAGGCTTTGGTTGATTTCCAAATAATGTACTATGTGACAATTTGGCATATCCGTGCTTCTGGTTGACGAATAAGAGAGTTGGGGTTGCTGCTTTCTTTATCTGGTGTTGAGAAGATTTGACATTGGACTTAGGAAGAAGGTCCTCACCATGGCATGGAAGGTTGGTGGTCTTTGTTCTCAAAACCTTCGATGTGCAATGGCATATGGTACCACAGGTGGATTTCTCTTGCTCATTCTTTTGTCAATGGATTTTCTTTCCATGATTCTGTGCGCAAGTGCATGTTGCTATGCGGATGATTGCTTGCTGATGGTGCTTGGTCTGTTCGTCAGGAGAGCATCAACATCAACCTCTTTTTTGTTATCTTTCATGGATGTTTTGGATGGTATCTTGGGAAGAAAACGGAGGTAAAGCTGTTGCACACTTGCTGGTGGGCAAGTTTGTCACGTGGTCTCTGCCACATTGGTTGCCTTGGAGATTCTGAATGTCGATTCTGAGGTATGTTTCTTGTTGTTGATCAATTGATGTGTACGTGAAAGGGAGGGAAGAGCTTGAAACCTGGCTGGTAGTTGCATGAACGGAGCTGCATTGGCTCCAACAGGAAGGAAGATTGTAGTGTTCGTGACTTGTGTACATAATGAAATGAAGAACGTTTAATATGAAAGAAGAAGATTATTGTTATCCAATGGTTGAAGGGGAAGGTTGATTTTGTATCATTAGTGCTATTTTTATCACCGTGTTTGTAATGGATACGCTCATGTAGATATCTCTCTTCATTAATGCTATCTTATTTTTCTTGAGTTCACACTTCTTTGTAGCCGGGATCTGACCAAATATTTTGGAGTCTTGTTCCGTTGCCCAGGTCTCGTTGGGACCATTTCTTGTTCTTCTTCTTTGATAGAGTTCTGTACATCCATCATCATGGATCCAAGATGGACCATTTACGTTGTAATTGTAAGCAGGGAATCATTCTGCGGATGGGGAAATGATATTATTAGCTTGGTAAGGGGATGACTCGCTCAACCTACTTCAAAAAAATCATTTAAAATATTTTTTTAAGGGTTAGGTAATGATTTATACTCTACCCGTGCCCATAGGTAAAATTTTCTATTACACTCTAATTTAGAGTTAGGTAGGTGAGCATCCAACTGAAGTTACGCCCCAAATTTTTATATTTAAAAATTTTCAAAAATATGTATACATCCAAAAATTGTAAAATTTCGTTTATATATTAAATATACCAAGATAAACAAGTAAAGAAAAAAGTTTAAAAAATGTTTTAAATGAATATTTTGAAATATGCTAAATGAGCTACTTGTTTAGCCTAGGTTAACTATCAACAACATTTGTCGATTATTTCTTGGGATAATTCCTCTTATACTTATAACAATTGTACTTAATTTCTAATATATTCGTAACATTTCGTAAATTTCTTTTATACTTATAATATTTTTTCATAAATTCCTCTCATACATTATCTATCCTATTAAAAATGATTTTGCCAATTTAAAATTTTTTAATTGAAATAATTTAACTTTAATATGACTTAATTGGTAGTAGTAAATCATTAATATAAGATATTAAATAACTTGAAAGTCGTATAAAGATTGATTTATTTTAATTAGAAAAAAACTTAAAATGACAAAATTGTCTTTTGAATGGGATAGATAACAGCGTGGTATGGAAGTAATTTAGGATGAAATATCATGAGTATAAAAGAAATTTATAAAATATTGTAAATATATTAGGAATTATGTGTATCCCTTATTTTTCCGTACTCGCAACATTTACCTGTTTATTCCCACTTGAAATGTTCTGAATGCGAGGGGAATAATCGACCAATGTTTTAAGTATCAGAGTAATTTATCCTAAAAAGAATTATAAAACACGTCCATCAAAATCGGTGGCCATTTGAGTGCGTAGTGTACGCGTCGGAGCACGGTATCTCATCCAAAAAGCAGGAGTTGCCCGCCGCGGCCGCCCCGCCCTGCTCTGCCATTCCCTTTACGGCAAATTGCAAAAGCTTTTGAAAATGACTCTTCCGATGGCGATTTCTCACGTCGGTTTCTACTTCCAGATTTTATTTAAAACCTCCCTCTGGATCTCCGTTCTTCAATGCCCATTACTTTCAGAGGAGCTTCTTCGCCATGAGGAACAGCAACTACCTGAGGCTCCGCGCCTGCTGCGGCATCAGGGATGACGAGGACCGACCCCTCCTCACCGCTACGCCATACAACGAACCAAGGAGGCCGTTTTCCGACGACCGCAAAACCACCGAGAACATCGGCAGGTTGCAGGCAGCCATCCGGCGTGCCATGGCTACCAGGGAACGGCGGCTCTACGCAACCGAGGACGGAGGGCAGTTTCCTGGCGATGCAGGTGGCGGTTTCCTGGGGGAAGGCGGTGATCGGGGCCCACAGAAGTAGGCTGGTGGTTTAAATCAAGACCCTCTGATTGGATCATCCGTTTGATGCGTGCGTGCGTGCGTGCGTGCGTGTATTTGGGGTAGTATTGGGAATTCATGATCGGGTATTACCATTAATCTTTCTCGTTTGGACATGGACGGACGGATGAATATTGTTTGACCGAAAATGATTGGTTGCTCGTGGAATATCGATGAACAAAACAATGCACTGTCTTAATTAATGACTTTTTAGTTAATGAGTGGGACGGGTGTTTGCAAGCATTTCAACCTAACCTTAACTTCGACACTTCTGCTAAAATTTAATGGGCTTTTTCCATTTTTAAAATTTCAAATATATCGTTATGTTTACATTTAATCCTATAAATATTCATTTGTTACAAAAATTATTAGTTAAATTTTTATAAATGCTTAAAATATTCTTATTATAAAACAATAGTAGATAAAATAAAATAATAAGAAAATGAAATTAGAGTTTCAAATTTAGAGTTGATATGAAATTAAGTTGTTGATGAGTTATGATATTTAATTTTTTCAATTTCGCTTTAAATTTGATGGGTGTATTAGTAATTTTATATATTAATTAACAGTGTTAACGCACAAATGCATGTTTTCACAATTAAGTGTAAATGTAATAGGTATACCTAAATTTTTAAAAACATTGTGGATATATTAAAAAAAAGCTCAAATTTAATTATACTTACTATATATATTGTCCGACTGATCATTTTAAACAAGTTGGAAATTCAGTGATTTCAGACTTGTCCAAATATTTATTTTTTTATAAATATGTTAATGCAGTTACATTAAATTTATAAATCAAATTTTACTATTTTTGGATATGTATATATTTTTTAATTATAAAAAATTTAAATATATATATTTTTGGACCGTTCCGAATTCACTGCTAAAACGATCAGTACCCCACTAATACTACCTTAAGAAAAATTGAATTGCTTTTGGTTAGAATTTGAATTACAGTGGTAGTGGTTCTCTGATTAGGGGTGCAACTTGGGTAGGGTACCCGCGGGTCGACCCGTGGGTACCCTAAAATTGAGTAGGTTCGGTTCCATAGAACCTACCCGTAGGGTCGGTTCGGTTCCGTGGGTAAATTACCCGGTCAATTTCGGGTAGGGGTCGGTTCCGGTTCTGGGTACCTGGAACCGACCCGGATTTAATATTATATTATTATATGTTATATATCATAAGCAGCAAAAGCCCTAAATCGATACGAGTCGACGATCCCTGATTCGGTGATTCCTCATTTTCTCCCCATTCCGCCATTCGTGAATCGCGGTCCCTGATTCTTCATCGGCAGTGGCGCGCGACAGCTCCATCGGCAGCGGCGGGCGCCATCTCCATCGGCAGCAGTGGGCGGCAAAAGGTCGCAGCGGTGGGCGGCAAAAGGTCTGAAGATTGGCACGGCGGCGACGTCACATCTGTGGCGAGCGGCAGGCGGCAGCTTCATCGGCAGCGGTGGGCGGCAGAAGGGCGCAGCTCCTCAGCAGCGGTGGGCAGCTGAAG
>JAXCLR010000105.1:10678644-10720786 GCA_035584095.1 Annona squamosa | reverse complement strand
CAACTTATATTACATTCAAGAACACTCACAACCCTTACACAATAGAGAGAAATTTTCGATAATACTCCACATAGAGGAGAAACTTGCAAATACTTCAATCAAAATGAAGAAACATAAAAATTCTCCTACCACCTAAATGGGAGAGAAGAGACTCAAATTCATAACTAGCTAACAATGAACAACCATGAGTTACCATCAAGGTAGACTCTTGGTGGCAATTCTAAAAAGTGATATATAAACTTTTGTTATAGTTTTTTCATATTGAACCATCTTTCCACTATAAATATTTTAAAATAGAAACAAACTCTGATTAAAGTGGTCTTACATATCCTTTTCGATTCATTACACGACACTAGCATGGATTTGAATAAATTGAATCAAAATTTTCACAAAAAATTTAATTTTCATGATATGTATCTTTCTGAACACCTTAAATTTTCATCTCTATCTATAGTTACAATGATTGTTTTCTAACCATCTTAACCTTATTCATTTTGCGGCAAATCTAATCTATTATATATTTTTTTGATAAAATAATCAATTATATTTATTGTATTGCTTGCGTCATTTTCATATCTCTTTATTTCAGGTTGCCCATCAATCTACGTTTGTAGGACGGTACAGAGTATTTATAGTATGCTTTTCTTCTTTACTTAAAAATAACAAAAATCATCTAAAGCCTACACTTCTGCGTAGGTAAGCAACGCGCAATCGAATATCACTACTAAGTTGCTAACGTCTTTCCTAAGTGGTGAAGACGTTGGAATTCTATATTTTCAGAAGAAAAGCATGCATGCATGCATTGAAAAATTAAGGAAGCAAGGGGTAAGGAAAAAAATCGCAGACCTGGCGAACGAAGCCTTCGAGATTGGAGAGCTTGCCAAGGGCGATGGCCATGTGGCCCATGTAATCAGCGACGTTGCTGCCTTCGCTGAGGGAGCCGCCGGAGATTGTATCAGCCAATGAATGCTGTAGCTGCTCAAGGCCCTGAGACAGTGCCTCTTCCGCCTGCTGCGATGATTGCTGGAGTGTGCAAATTCCCATGATTTGCTGGTCAGTCAGTGGGTCCAGCTGTGGTATCAATATCTGGCCTCCCACAATAGTCAACAAATAAATAAATTATTGAAATTTTATCTAAATGTAAACCCCATACAATGCACTTCTACGCATATGAATTTTTTCCCGAATCTGTCAAAGGTCAATATCATGCTAATACTACTACTGTAAATGCCCTACATTCAGTACAAAAGGCCAGTTTGGAAATTAAGAAAAATATGTTAAAAAATAGTAGCATATGCAAGAAAGAAAGAAAACAAGAAGCTAAGATAGATAATAGTTGAAATAAAGGGCGTATTTGTTTTAAAACAAAACTTTTTCTTCAGAATTTTATAGTTTAAACTTTTCATTATTCGCACTTATTCAAAATTTAATTATTTTTTAACATCTTCTTATACAAATTATTCTACTTTTTAATCATTTTTATACAATTATATTTGAAAAAAATTTATATATTTTAATTTTATTATTATTCCTATTATATTATGTAATTTTCTTTCGTTTCAACAACAACCTGTACTTAAGAAAAAAATTATTACTCTTATCATATTACATAATTTTCTTTCATTTCAACAACCTGTACTTAAGAAAAAACTATATATTAAAAAATGTACCCAAAATAAAAATACTATCTAAATAAAGCGGGTTGCCTGATCAAGACCGTCAAATCTAATTTTTTCCAATGCTGCAACAACACCCGCAAAAATCGTCTTCAGCAAGATGAAGGTGACAGATGAGAGAAGTTAGCCAGCCTCTCTCAGTAAAGTAATTTTTATGCCAGTGACCAGCATCACGGGGTCAATCAATTTCAAGGGTTCAGATGTTCAAACAGCAAAGGAAACAGAAGTCCAAATGCTTCTGCGTGTATGCCTTGATCACACTGACCTTGAGTAGCTCGGAAGGTCGGAAACCCCCCATCCACAGAAAACAGCGCTCGGCTGGCGTCGTCCACATCCCTGTCATGAGATGGAACACATCTGCCTTGGCCGCAGCTCCTTTTAGCCGGAAGATCTCGTCGTAGTGGGACAGACAACTATCCAAAATGAACCTCAGATCACCATCCGATAAGTGGGCCTGCAATCCTGCTCTCAGCTCTGACATGTGCCGCTGATTCTCCTCCAGCCACCTCGCATACTCAACTTCGAACATCGCCGCCCCTGCTAAAAATATACTAGGTAAATTACCACTTCTATCTACGCGCCATATGCCAAATCTCATCACATTTTGGTAGATGCCATTGCATTCTGGACGATAATGGCCGTTAGATTTGTTGATTGCAGTAGGTAGTTAGTTAGGACCCATATTTGACTTATGTTGGATCCATGATGGGGTGATCCACTGATCCAGATCATTAGTTGTTGGTTTTTTAACTGGTTTTTCAAACATAGTAACATATTTTATCCAAATTATAATTCAAGACTAGTACAAACATATACAACTCCATGCTTACCCTTGATTTTTAAACCACACACATACGAAAACAAAAAAAGGGGCCAAAATACAATTGTTATCTGAAATGAAATCTCTCCTCCTTTCACGAAACAAATGTCATTTTTTAGCGACTCTGAGATAATTTTCTGACCTCATATTTGCTACTTTTTGATAAAACCTAGATATATATATTTTTGGAACTAATACCTAGACGTATTTATAACTACTAATAAAATATATTGATATATCTAAAGAAAGGTTATGATTTGAAAAAGCTGATTTTTTAAAATCAAAATATTGTTGGGTTACGTTTTGATTTTTCAAAATAATTTTAATATCTTAATATTTAATAAAACGTTCCTTATACTCATCTCAAAAAGATATTTATTAAAATATAAAAATGATCTTGATTAGAGGCCTGGGAAAGCCGCAAAATTAACTCACGTTGTGGTAAATTTCATCAGTATTCGGTGCACAGCAATCTACCAAAACCACGTGGCGTAGATGGCAAGAAGTCTGCCCCAATCCAATTGTTATTTACTTATTTTCGTAACTGGAAAATGTCAAATGAAATTACCAGAGCTGGTATTTGTCCCCGCAGCACCGCCACCTCCTCCCAGAAACATTCCCTAAAATAGATCAAGGCGTACAGAACTTAAATACACCAACCTAAACAAAAGCTTAAACTTTCAAACCTCAAGTTATAATATAACTTTATCCATAACGCTAATTATGTGTAAAGCCGTAAAAAGTGCCACTTATCATAATAATCAGCCTGTTATTAAATCATTGCGTTGATGGACGGTTAGGATGATCTAACAGACGGAATTACTCAACTCGCCTCCCTAGCTTTCGTACCGTGATATCATCCCAATCAATCAAGGAACCGAATATTTTTATTTGGGGCCTGTAGGCCAGACAGAACTGGCCTGGCCCACCGGACGCGGAGTATGGGACTCCATGTCAGGTTTCAGCACACTCATGAGGACTACATCTTTACTGTAGTCCGCTATTCTGTCATTGACAAAATCTCACAAGACAGGAATACAAACCTGAGACCTGGCTCTTTGAAGATCCTGCTCTAGTTGTGTCAGCTTTATACGGCTCGTCTCAAGCTGCTGTACATACGCCTGCAACACAACCCAAACAAATAAATAAATAAATAAACAAACAGAGATGATCAACTTTTGAAGAGTATAATTAAAACTTATCCATGGACCAAAAATAATTATCGGATGACTCTAAAAAGCTTATAAAAAGCGCCTTATTTTGGTGGCCCTTCATGCATGCAGCCACGTGGACGACTGTATCGTAGTCGCACGCATGTTGGTTTTCCTGGAAATTTCTGGTATTGGATGCATTTGAAATCTGACCAACCTTTTTCCGCAGCCTGCTCTTCCGCGCTGCTTCTCGATTCTGAGCTAGACGTCTCAATGTCTGCAGCATGTGGAAAGAATTTCAATGGCTGAAAATTTGATCTTTGAATTCGACCGCCTTCAAAAATGATGTCTATGGCGTCTCCATCTCACATACACTGCACCCTTACTCATAAATCCAGACCGTCCGTCAGGCCATCAGCCTGATCGCAACCACACGTTTGTGCGAAAAAAATATGCCATTAATATATTAACGGTCTGGATTTGATTTTCAGGGAGCTTAGGCAAGAAAACGGGAAGTTTTTCCCCCCTAGAGCGAGGTGACGAAACAGACCTTTGCATCTAATGCTTTATCTGATCCTTTTCTCTGCAAGAACGATAAAAAAAACGAAGTTGGGGTTAGAGAGAGGGGGACGAAGAAAGAAGCACATCCAATTCATCCTGACCATCCAAATTTTAATACAAAGCTATTTAAGGGCCGTGTGGTAAAACTCACAGGATCAGTGATCTCAGGAATGATCATCTTCTTTCATTTATCCTATCAAGGAAAGATTCCCTTTCTCTTTTATGTGTACGGTTGTGATTGACGTAAACATGTGGGATGTGCACGTTACATGTTTGGACTCACACGATCCACCGTACTCCAGCAGGAAAAAAAAATGATAGGGAGGAGACGTCAGTGGTTTTCTCGGGTTGCCATCATGGTCTGCGGATTTTGTTGGGTTTACGAAATCTCACGTGAGAAGCAACAGCTTGGTTGCGCGCGTGAATATTACGCATATATTTGCACATAGACAAGTAGGCACATAGGCGAGTAATCTCCAGTGAAAATTTTTAATAGTGAAAATATGTTAACAGGTGGATCAGATCTTACGGAAGATGTTTATTTTTAATTCATATTTAATGACTTTAAAGCGACAAATTTCATTATAAAGCTTCTTATTTCTACCATGATTGAATGAAATCAAGGCATTATGCATTGTCATCAAAACGAAAAGCCAAGAGCATAGGAATGTTTTAATAATAATAAAAAAAAGCATAGGAACGTAGAAGAGTACTATATGTAAATCTTATGGGTGCATCCAATGATGAAGTTGGGGATGCAATGTCTGCTCCCCATGTAAAAATTAAGGCGTGGGCCTCTTGATTTGTGATTGGGAATGTGATGATTACAAAGTAGACTCTTCTATGGGAGTTTACCACCACTTTCCAAATCGAGGCAGACTTTGGCATGCAGCTCAGGAATCAGATAGGCTAATAACAGTTCAAAGCCCAGCATTCAGAGCGCTTTGGTATTTGTAACCTGCCCATTTGTAAGCCATCGAATCAGCGCTTCTCGTTTCATTGGTCAAAATAGCTTCCCACGTGAAGAAGCCCAACCACTTCTGTAACAGATGTACTTCTGCTGCGTCACATGTGGTGAGTTAAATGCCATTTTTAAAATGGTGGTGTACTACTATGGTTCTTCCCAGATTAGCAATCCTCCCAATTCCAAAACCTTGAGCTTCGAGCTTTTATTTATTGAATAGCCAAGGGGATTTTGGGATTCATATCAGAACTCGGCAGGGAATGATTGGCAGCGAGATTCATGACTAGTTTTTTTAAATTTTTGTTTGTTTTCTTTTTCTTTATCTTTTTCTTTTCCCGACATACCCCATTTTCCAATTTTGCTAATGGAACTGGACATAGATGAAATCCCAATTCCAAAAAAGGGGAGCTTGTGTTTGGTGGGGATTGATATCAATCCCATCAACTGAATTTTGGCCATGAGATTCAAAAGAGAGGTAATATGATCATGCACATCGACAGGTGCCACCCAGTGATATTGAAACTTTGAAAGATTCTCTAACCTTATCGGTGGTCTTGGGTTGCACCTGATTTGGTGGTCCCGATCCGGGGGCATCACTGGCCATATCCACTCTCTGTGGCTGCTGCAGCAACTGCTGCTCAGACGACTGGTCGGAAGCCTTGTTGCTGA
This sequence comes from Annona squamosa, assembly GCA_035584095.1. NCBI lineage: Eukaryota > Viridiplantae > Streptophyta > Magnoliopsida > Magnoliales > Annonaceae > Annona > Annona squamosa. The sequence continues at coordinate 10,714,945 of JAXCLR010000105.1, read as the reverse complement.
CTGGAGATTCTGGTTCCAGGTGCGTGTCTGCCTTGCAGGAGACGGTATTCTGAGCAGATCCTGAATCTGTACTCTCAGCTGACTGGGAGTTCACCTGCACAAGCAAAATATGCAACCACACCTCAGTGATTCTTTCTTTTACTTTATTCTCACACATCCAAGTTGTTTTTTTTTTTAAAAAAAAAGCTGTTCACAGAAAGGTTCTTTATCACTTCTATAAATTGCACATAAGGAGAACAAGAAATGGAGCCTAGTTTGAGCTGTGGAGTATTTATGAGAATTATATATATATATATATTAAAAAAAACATATAGAAAGGATCTTATCAAGCTTGAGGGCATTTCAATTCTATTCTAAACTAACCTGGAAAACCCTTGCCCTTTTCCATTTTGGTTTAAGATCAACCTAACCCTAATCCTTAGCTTCATAACATGGGTTAAATTTAGGTGTAAGTTAGTATAATATGAGTTGGAAATGTGAATTAAGTATAAAATTTTAACATTTTTTTTACATATGTTATAAATTAAAGCCATGTCGATGTTATATTAAAATGTAGACAATCAAAATTTTCCATTAATGAGTTTTTTTTAATGAAAGATCAATAAGTTGAGCGAAGCATAAGTCATCAAATTAGAACATGGATCGAAGTATTTAGTTTAGTATTTTTCTAATTTTATTATAAAAATTCTATATATGTGGCTTGGGTCACTCCTGTTGAAGACATGATTCAACCTAATCCATAATCTATTTTTTAATGAGGCCAAAGATTATGATCCACTCTAGTCTTGGTTAATGAAGAATCTTCCAATGCAAAACAAATTAGGTTGGTGTGGGTTATAAGTTGACCAGACCCGTTTATATCCATATTGTTATAATCAACGGGAAATAAAAGGAAATCTACTTCGAAATATAAACTATCATTTGAAAGATATAACTTTTCAATATAAAATTTTTTGTTTTCTATAATTATTTTATTTTATAATTAACTTATATATTTTAATTTTATTCTTTATTATTACTCTTATTATATTATATTATTTTCTCATTTTAAAAAATTTTAAATAAAAAACTTTTAAGTAAAAGTTTTATTACTTCTCAAGTACACCCTATTTTCACGCGTGTAGAGACATGGCTAAGTGTTTGTAGACATGGGATAAAATAACTCCTTTTTCATCTTTTTTGCATAAACACCTTATCTATATTGCTATAAAGATTCATGATCAGGGCACACAAATCACAAGCCTAAAAAGAAACATGCTAAACAGCCCGCTGAGTTTTCCAACGTAATCAATGTGTTTCAAGAGGCCATCCCTTGCTGCAAAGTCAAGGAAAAATTGTGAAGGCGGCCAGGAATTTTTTTACTGGGGAGAATAATGAAAATTAGAGAACAAATTGTCAGAGGAAGAAGCTACCTACCCTTTCAGTCTGATGGAAACTCATTGGCCAAGAGGGGAAGATTTCTAGAGTTGGCGGCCTGATGCTGAAAATAGCTGCTGCAATCCATGGAAAGATCAGGAAAATAATATAAGAGACCAATCCAGGAATCGAAAGAAAAAGCACCCACATAATTCAAATTCAAAAAAGTATGCTGTTTCCTTCTTTTCCATCTGCGGGTGAGGACACCTTCCCATTTTTGGCGCATCACACCGCCCGAGCTCGTAAGCATGATTGCTGTGATGGAAAAGGCAAAGCTGGACTAGTTCAAACCAGTTACAAGTCTCTCTCTCTCTCTCCCTCTCTCTCTGCGCTTGGTGATAATTAATAAAGACTCGGAGGAATTACACTTCCTGTCATCATCGCTTCTAATTCCAGCTCCTTGAAGCAGCTTTGGCATGAGAGCTTCTTCCAACTCTCCAAATTCATAAGCAGATCGCTGCTGATCGCTGACCATCAACAATCCCAAAATTGCATATAAGTCAGCACATATTTTTTATTTGAGAAAATAAAGGATGAGACAAAAATTGGAGAAGAGATTATGCAAATGAAAATAACGAAGACAACGTATTAAAAGGATTTTGACAAAATAAACACCAGTTCTATTTAAAGACCATCCATGTGAGATTGTTGACCTTGTGGGTACACAAGAAAAGAGAAACATGGAGAAATATCAGATGTAGGTGTTGCTTCAAATTGAGATTTATGAAGTAAACAATCCAAAGAAGAAAACCCAAATGGCATGAAACAAATACTCAAATTATTTGGTATTTCAAATATTTTTTCTGTAATCAAAGGGGCCTTCGTTTGTACGATATATAGAAAAATAGGTTAATTAAGAAGAATTTCAAGAGATTTTTGTATATTGAATTTTATAAAATGAAGACGGCCAATCAATGGTATTGAAAAAGGAAAAAAGAAGAAGAAGAGATTAAAAGAGATTTTGCAGTATTCCCATTGAAAAAAAATTCCCCACAATAAGTTGGGTACAGGAAGAAGATGCATTCGGGGATTGAGAGAAACATTACAAGAGATTGGTGGAGGGAGATGGCGTCATGCCATGAAGGATTCCATAACCCATCTTTGGATTTGAAGGTCCTGAGTCCGATAGACCAGTCTCTCCTCCAATTTTATCACCAGCCATGCATGAAAATATATCTTCTCATAGTTTTTCAGCTCCCATCAGCAGCACAAGAAATTCTTTGCATATGTGCACATCCTCTCTGTATATGTAATTCCCTGCTTCTTCTAGATAACACACACACAAAAAAAAAAAAAAGGAAAAGGAAGACGCAACTAAGGAAATTAAGATGAGCAACTGATTTCAACTTCTGCAATGTGGAAAAATCTTAAACTAGACATTCTTCTAGAAAGCAAGTGGACAGAAGAGGAAATAAAATTATGTTTGAATCAAACAGAGAAAATAGAATCATTTGACACTAATTCCTACCATAACAGCACTCTAAGAAAAGTATCGCCGCTGCTTGCTCAAAGTCTAACAGGAGGAAAAGCCCAACTGAAGGGACAGCAAAAGCTTTTCCCAAGGCAACTCTCTCTCTCTCTCTGCAGTAGAACTAAAGAAGTGCTAGAGCAACGCGAATACTCTCTCACTCTCCCTCTGCCTCCTCTCTTTGCCTCTGCTAGATGCCCCCTAATTATTCTGTTGGGATTTTGTCCCTCCCTATGACATGGTATTATCAGCTCTTAAAATTCGTCCATACTACATATGATAGCAAAGATCTTGTCCTTACAAGAACGTCTCAAATAATTTTGGTACTCGTCTTCAAAATAAATAAATAAATAAAAACCCAAAAGAATTAAAAAAAAGCTGGTAGGCCCTGTTGGCAAAAGAACCCACTAGAAATCACTGACTCTTACTCCACTCCCTCAACCGCCTATGCTTTCTCATTGGCTCTTTTCACTGGGCCCCTTCTTTCTCCCTCGGCAACCTTTTTTTTTTAAAAAAAAAAAAATAATAAAAAAAATGCAGATTTTATGGGTTCTTTAAAATACTTTCCTTCTCGCAATAGAAACCCAACATTCAATCAGGAGTGATTAGATAATGTGTCTTTTAATCTACAAGTATTGAAAGGCGCTTGCCATGTTTCATCCCATCCACCTTAAGGTATGGCGTTTACTTTTAGAAATCATTGCCTTTCGAGTTCTTGAGAGTTGGAAAACCTGAAAGGGATATTTGCGTAGGCCAGAAATTTGAGTTTACCATGCTTTAATTACTAGAACAAGGATTGGTCCCCTCGTGTACGCGGATATCCATCAAGGCCTTAGAAATTGTGGGACTCATTTCTTGGGTGAATAACAACTCCGAAAGTCACTTTTATGATCAGATAATATCAACTGCCTCATTTTTTTATTCAATGGTTTTTATTATCCCTGTCATCCACTTGCTTTGCATTCGTCTTACTCCAGCCTTTCTAACTTTAGCCCATTTGCGGATGACAACGGCCCAAAAAGTTACTTTGATCCAAATATGATAAGTGTCATTATTTTATTCATTATCGATGTTGTGGCGATCATGTAATAATTTTTTCGTGGTTGAAGCGAGTCAATAAAGTTAATTGATCAGATGATGAAGGAAATTTAGTTTGCGTCCTTGGAACATCAGGATTCACCTGAATCATCCCCCCAAAATTGAAAAGAAAACTAGATATATTTTTTAACAAAATTGAAGAAGTCAGCCTTTTGCCAAAAAAAATTTGAACAAGTCAAAAATATTGAAGAGAAATTTGGTGATGTCATGAATTAAGGGTTAAAAGGAGGAAGCAGTTTGTGGATGCTCAAGATTTTCTCTTAAATATTCTTGGGAAGATTAAAAAATTCAAGGTCTAGAGAATTACTGGGGAGATCTTGAGTTAATTCACTTATCATTTTAAAAAATTTTAATTTTTTTTATTGGTGTATATTTACATGACATCTCAATTCATATTACATTGAAGCTTTGAAACAATTCTTTTAATTTTTAAAAAATAAACAACAAGTTTCAAAATAAAAAGGTTAAATTTTAATTGCTAAAAACTTTAATTATTAATTACTTACAACAAATTCTATATAACAACTATTAAGAAGAATTTAGTTACCAAATTTTTTTCATATGAAAAGAAAATTTTCCTTACTCATGTAAGTATTATCAAGACAAGAAAAATTTTCCCTACCTGTAAAATCATTATCATAAGCAAAGAAACTTATTACTTGTATATGTGTTTTTCTTGTTGATAAAGATCGCCAAAGGTACTTTCTTATAGTGTCTCGGGCAAAATTTTTTAAAAGAACAAACAAAAAAAATATATTTAACATGTCACAAGGATTTGTCTTTTAATTTCTTCTATTCTAACGTCTCAGATTCAGCTGATTTTGCGGGTCGTAAAGCATCCAAATTATATCTCGAGGCCAAATTCAAAATTACAAATCATTGATCTTAACCACCCACAATCCGTCGATTTGCCACACCAAGCCTTCTTTTTTATTATTAATCATGTTGCCCTTGTGAGATGCATCAACCACCCAATCAACCCCAATCTCAACATATGTTACAGCCAAGCCCCACCATCCAACGGTTCAGATCAATACATCTGGTTAGCGGATAGTCCCGGAAAAAAGTCGGCACACAATCTCGAAATGTGGGGAACCCATATTTTAGGCGATAGCTGAGGCAGCAAACGCAAATGCATTATGGCCGATTTCCCTCTCAACCAAAACATTACAATAATCACCCACAAGCAAACCCACTTATATTTTTAATCCTGGCCTTGGGATGGATTTGTTTGGTATTATCCCTTTTGTTGATGGGTCAACATCCATTCCCTGTCAATACCTAAACCTATGCCAAACCCAGATTCCTTTCCATTACTAGAAATTTATTTAAGTTCATTAATGTGGCCTTAGCATGCATCCTGATCAACCTGTAGAGGCTCATCCATCCATTTCACTTTTCTGTTATAGGAGGAATTTCTAGATTGTGATTATTCTTCTCCTCTCCTTCTAATCACTATTCCACTAATGTGGATGCCTGTGTTTTCAAATTTGCAAAGTGGGGGGCAGAGCTAGGGCTTTGATGGGCAATCCACTTTTATTGGTTTTTCTTGTGCCAAGCACTCACTTCAGTTGCCTCCTGGAAGGAGGAATCAAATGGCTAGAAATGATCCTAATCATGATTTTTTGGAAATGGAATGTGGACAGTCAGTTCTATTTCCACATAGATACATGCTGTTCAGGTATAATGTCCGCAACGTACAAACAAAAAGGTTGGCAGCCATTGGTTATAAACATTTCTAGTGCAGTTTGTGTGGATTAAAGCTTCAATTAAAGAGCTTGCAAACCCAAGTAACAGCTTGACAACCCCTGCAAACGTGTGTTATAATGATCAGAAGGGTACATTCTAGAGATTGTCCCACAAAAAAAAAAGTAGAGAGTGTAATCTCATCAATTTTTTTGGGCAAAATGATTGATTAAAATTTACTTCATCAATTGTATCTAACACCATTTCTTTAACTAGAAAAAGACTAAATTTCATCCGGATCAAAGATTGCATGGGCTACATTTGCTTAAAACATATATATTAACATGTAGATTATGAAAAAAAATTAGAACTATTTACGCGTGCATTAAAATGTACTATTTTATAAATCATTAGTCCATATAGTAATGATATTTTAGATGAATGTTGAAAATATAACTTTAAAATTAATATTTTACATTAAAATTATTTTATTATGTTGGTTTTGCAAATTTATAAATGAGGCTATTCACAATGATATCAAATTACTTGTGTGATTTTTAGAACAATATAAATAACTCTTAATACAATAGATGGAATGAATTCTCTATTAATCATTAATCATTAAGGTCATTAAAATTAACAAGATAATGTAGAAGAAGAGTTCCATATTAGCAGAACTCATAGCAAGTTATAATATTTATTGAAGAATAATAATTGCTAATTATAAACTTCTTATAGTTAAAATGCAACTCTTATTTTAATGTGCTCCACTCCACAAATTCCAAGTGTGTAACCTTTTATTTTTTCACACATTAATTTTTTTTTCATAAATCTAAACTTCTATTTTTCAATATTTATTTAATTACGATATCAAAATTTGCCATTGTCAATTCATTGCAGCCCACCTATGTATATTTATTAGAGATGCAACTTGGATCGGATTGATAAAAACCTCACTTTTAAAACTCCAACCCAAATACTAATATATATTAGAAAAATTGTGCATCACAAATGTAATTCTAATATATATATTTGTAATTTTTTATTAATATTGTTCATGGTAATTATTATGAAAAGAGAAAAACATTTTAGGTCTACTATATTATACATAATTATTTAATGCATATCTAATTTCAAATTAATAATATTAATCTTTATATTTTTAAATTTGAATGTAAATTAATAAGATTAATTCAAATTTCAACTTAAACTTTCATCAAATTCTCGCCTAAACTATTACCATGATTCAACCTGAACTCATGTTATCTAACTTATTGAAATAGTATTAGGGTCAAGTTTTTAGAAATAAGATTGACTTTGGTTGAGCTTACATACCACACCATAGGTTTTAGTTTGGGTTGATATCAAATCAAATTCGAATAACCTAAGTTGCATCTTGTTATCTAGAATCATGGGGTTTTTCATGTTTTAAGTAAATATAAAAATATTAATAAATTGTAAAATATAATGAATGGTTTGGATGTGTAAAACCTATTTTTTTTAAATTTGAAAATGTTTATAAAACTATTAATTTAAGTGTATTTAATATAGGTAATAAGTTTTGCTTTAGAGATGTGTATGTATTTTTTTTAATTTTTAAACATAGGAGATTTTAATCATTTTAAAATAACTAAAATATCTCTATTTTTTTGAAATTAAAATATATACACATCTTCTAAAATAATAGAACTTAATTAATATATTAAATATAAAAAATTAATATTTTTATAAAATATTTTTAAAATAAAAAATGAGTTTTGTACTAGGTTACACCAAAGTTCAATGCACGAATTGAATAAGCTACCTTGTGCATGCCCGATGATTGTACCGATACCTAGTTGACATAAGAAAATAATAAAGGTAATGCAGCATCTTATTATTTCAATAATAAAAAGTCACGATGACCCTTTTCTTCCTCCCTAGCTATTTACCCTTTAGATTATCTAATGTATGAGTTTGACCATACTTATACTAGCTAATTAAATACTTCTTGTATTACCAAAATGAATTAATTGTTTGTATAGCCTGAGATTAGGCCCAACTTTAATGCCCATTCACATATTTAAGTCATTCACCTTTATCTATGAGACTCAAATGGATGATAAAAAAATTTAATGCTTTAGAATCATGATTTAAGAAACACAAAATCTAGGGTTTTTATGGAATAAGTTTTTTTTTTTTTGATTGGTACAATTACATATATCTCAACACATATCATACTTGAAGATATGAGACATTCTTACAAATATAAGGGATACATCTTTCCCAAAGAAGTCTGGAGACACAGCTCCACGAAAGAATAAGGAAGACACAGCTTCCAACAACCACCTGAGAGACCACCCGCTCCCACACTACATCCATCCGGGAGACCTACTGCTCCCACACATATATTTATCGAAATCCGCATGCCCGCAGATTCGAACTCTCGACCGACTGCGCGCACGCATTTCTGCGCCGCAGTCGGCCACCAACCGAGCTAGCCTCGGTTGATTTTTATGGAATAAGTTAAGTATTAGATTTATCTCAAAATATTTAATGATAATATATACTTATGCAACTATTTTATTAAGGGACTCTAGTGGGCTTTTTCGATAGCTGAAATGAATTATATTAAACTAGTAAGATTTATGTACAACTGATTTAGGGTTTTTCTCAAATATAAGTTTGACCGTAATCTCAAATATATCTACTATATTTTTAAAATATAAGATATACCAATTACTTTCGCAATTAATTTCAAAAATGTCCATTCTGTTAAAAATCGTTAGTTAAAATTTTTAAATGCTTAAAAATACCCTTATTATAAAACAATAAAAAATAAAATAAAATAAAATAATGAAATCAGGGCTCTTCAAAATTTAGAACTTATGTGCAATTAGGGCATTAATAAATTACGACATTCGAAATTTTAATTATGTTCAAAATCTGATGGATGTATTAATAATTTCATAAATTAACTAACAACATTAGCTCATAGATTAAGTGTTTCTACGATTAACTAAAAACGTAATTAGTATATCTAACATTTTGTGAACATAATTAGTATATTTGGAATTCGGATCAAACATAATGAATACATTTAGGAAAACTCATTGATTTACAATATCAATGAGTGGGTTCCCTCTAGATCTGGATATCTGCATTCATATTTACAGCTAAGGTCGCTAGCTGGTGGACTACTTCATTACCTATGTGCAAAAATTTTTGTGTACAGAATTGTGCTAGATAAGTTTTTTACCTCATGTATCATGAAGCCCATGGTGACGAAATGGGGTGCTCGTCATTCAGGTAGCTGATCAGATTTATGAAATCACTTTAGTGGGCTTAATTGTCATAAAGAATATAAAAATTATGGATAACAAACACAAAATTTCTTAAATAAATCTAGTTAAATATTTAAGTAGGGGTAGTACTCCTCTTTATTGTTGTTGCTCCATTTGTGTCCACTTGATAATTGAATTAAAATCTAATATATTTATTTTTATAATCATTTCTTTTAGAATGGAGACAAAAATCATTAAATGAAAGTTTTGACTTTTGAGTAGTTTATGCCTGATTCAAAATATTTTAATTATATGTAAAAACATAAAAATCATTTAAATCCATTTATAAATTTAATAGAATATTATAACACTTTATGAAAACATGTCTCTTTATTGGAAGAACGTTTTAGATTCTATAAATATTGAATTAAAATTTTAAAAAAGATATTAACTAACTAATTGTATTATGTTGACTTAGGCTTTTTTCAATTTTATCAAATGGGACCCACGCAAGTATTTGGATTTGGATAAAACTGGATTTACTTATCAAACAAATAATTCCAAGTGCGATTGAAAAATTAATTTTGATTTAATAATTAAAACGAGCCAAAATGGGGATGAACACTGAAATCTTGGGTGGCATCTGCACAGAAGTATGGTAAAATTTTTATAAAACTTGTGCCTAGATACCAAGAATAATTTGAAAGATATGGATATTTGGTTCGATGCTTAAACGTTGCTGAAGTCTTTGATTACGATTTTTCTTAGGCCTCTAGAAAATAAGTAATCTAAATATAAATAGACTGGCTTTCATCCAATCATAGATTAAGATTTATCAATCTAAATGAAGAGGAGTAGGTAGCGAATACCTAAAACAAACGCGGTCTCCCTATGCAAATAATCAACAATTTCACTAGTCGTGTGGCAGGCAGCATTCATAAATCATAAATGATACAAATATGCCTCTAGTTTTTTTTTCTCAACATTAAATCTACATATTAAAAAAAAAAACTATTATGATCATTCCTTATTGACATATATATACATACAGAGCTGTTCCGCTGCTCCGGAAAAATGGGCCCCACACATATTAAAATATAATGAAACTTTATATTTAGATGTTGAAAAATCACTTTAAAGTTGTTATTTACATCAAACTATTTTATTACGTTGAATTTGTACTATTTCAGATGAGACCCATATACATATTTGATTAGGATGAAAATTGGTATGATAATAGAATACATTATTTTAAATACAACGGGTAGAGTAGATTATGATTTGATGATCATGTGGGATCCATTTCAGCCATGTTGTACTTGAATATTCCTTATAAATACAAGCGTCCACATACAATATATACAATTACTTATCTCTGGCGCACACAAATCATAAAAGCCAATCAATACGGTGGACCCACTCCACATAAGTCTAATTTTTAAAGCAAGAAAATGATATTCATGGGTTTTTAATAGAAAAAATAAATCATTAGTTAATAGATTATACAAGAAGCTTAAGCTACCATTCAAAGCTAACAACAAATTTTCCCATAACCACCGAGCATTATTTATTTTCGTTAGGGTATTTAACCAAAAGAAATTTGGAATGGCTTTACAAAATTTATTCATCAATTAGAATTTAAAATTCGTCTGATTTAAAAAACTAGAAAAAGTATACTAATTGCAAGTTAATTTCGATAGGTGGATTTGTCGTTCCCTTTCTTTTTGTCGTCGTGTAATAATTCTTGTTTGTAAATATAAAAGTTGTTAATTAATACTGATTTTGCGACAAGCGTTCGTTTTATAAAATTTTTTTGTAAAAATATCTTAATTCAACTTTATTTGAATTAAGATGTCTTTTTGGCAATTTACAAGAATTATTTCAAAGCTTCATCGTAATAGCAGTTAAGACGTGATGTAAAAAAAATACACTAATTAAAAAACGTTAATTGAATTTTATAATTCATTTTAAAACTATACAAAGGGATTCTTACGACATGCTATATCTGATTTTGATGATAATGAGAAACTTTGACTTGTGATGATGTTGATGATCAGTTTTCACGAACAAACTGTCGTAAGTAGATATGTTTTTGCAAAATCGTTGGTTACACGGTGTCATTGTAAAATAACAGAAAGAAGACTCCTATGTAGGCCCATGGTGGGCCTGCGTCCTGATCTGGGGAGGGCGTTCTTGTACATAAGTAACAAAATATTTTATTTCATTCGTTTTACATACTCTATAGATTTACGATAATGCTAATAGAATTTTACTAACTAAATAGATGATGCTAAATATAGTAATGAAGTTTATACACCTAGCTTTTACTTAGTAAAATAATACCTTCATTTATTTTATATTTTTATTTTTATACGAGCACATATATAATATTTATATAAAAATTACCATTCTTGATATTTTTAGATTTTTAAAAAAATTTAGAAATTTCATTCACCTCACGCTCCCAGCAAATGAAAAATGGCGACATTTTTATTTTTAAAATTTCATTAAAATATATACAAGAGTCTAAAAAATAATATATAAACTAATTACATGTGGGCTCAAATAAAATTAAAAATTTTAAAAAAATAAAAAATGCAGCCAATGTGCAGGATAATTTATATGTAGATAATGATTCCATAAACCTGGTTATCAACAAATTTGTGTATCTTATAAATTTTTTATCTTTATTTTTATATGGAATAATGTGTATTTAGTTCATACATCAAAAATTAAAAATTTTGATTTTGATTTATATCCACTCTCTATATGGGTTTTAATTCTACAGCCATCCACCAGATAAATGTATTGGTGGTGCGCCTCCCTGCCAGTTATTCTTTCTGGTGACCAATGATTAGCCTATAAAAATGTGGGGGCCTCGTGCCTGCATTTGATGACAATTTCTGATAATTTAACCGCATAAACAACACCTTATTGCACATTCAAAATTCCAGAGAATGTACTCATGCATGCATGTGACCATCATTCCATGGATTCTCTCCTGCTTTTAATTAGATTATCATCATTTATTTGGACAGTTTTGGTTCCCTTTTTGCATGCAAGAAATTCAAGAATGAGCCCAAAAAATTAGTGGGTATGAGAAAAAAATAATAATAATAAAAAGAAGAAGAATTGGTGAACAACTAACAAGATAAATCGCTTTCCACTATAAATATGATTGGGAAATAATCTAGTGTGGGTGGTACCTTTGAATTCACTCAATGATGACAGTGGGAGGCAAAATTGGTCATTATGAATATCAGGAAATTAAGGCTAATATATATTAATTGCAAATTGGGCATTTCCACATTAATTTCTATTTTAGTTGTTTTCAAGGGACATTAGATAATGGGCCCAGTTCTGAGGCAACCACTAGATTGGACAAAAAATAAAATTAATAAGATGAAAAGAGGGCATGGAAGGTAGCGCCTTGGAACTAGATTATGCATGTTGGAAGAAACACTTAAATGATTCAATTATTGGATATTTTGGAGGCCAATTTTGAGCAATTGTCATGTGCACACCAAACTTCACTGAAATATAAAAATGCACCCTCCAACAAAAATTGTTTCCTACCAAATTCCATGCTTTAGCTTTAGGTTGTGGAGGAAAAAAGAAAGAAGCTATCTAATACAACCGCTTGCTTAGAATGTACAAGCACCTCTTCATTTTTAATTTTTAAAATATTCTTAAAAGTCTAAACCATGCATAATGTTTATTACTTGCTATATATTTATAATGTCAAAAGTTATTTTGACTAAATGAAATTAACGAGGTGTCTTAGTTAAATAAATAAATTTAAATGCAATGAGCCAATTAAATTTTAATTTACCTACTATGCTCGCTATTATAAAACCTTTTTTCTATGTAACCCTTCTCCGTATTTAAAATCTTGATGGTTAATAGAAAATTTGTTTCATCAATTGTATTTAATATTATTTATATTATCATAAAAACTCTCGCATTCGTCTAATATCATTATAAATGACCACATCTATAAATGTATAAAATTAACATAATAAAATAATTTAATGCTAAAATATATTTTTTTAAATAGTATCTTCAACAGCTAAATTGTTTAAAATATCATTTTTAAACGAAAAATGATCCTATAAAGTATTATTATATTCTAATATATGCGTAATTGATCTAAGTATTTTTTTTATAATTTACACATAAAAATATTTTTTTTGAACAAATGTGGCCCATGTATTGATTTGGATGAAAATTAGTCTCTTAACTAAACAAATGATATTAAATGTAATTAAGAAATTGAATTTTTCATCAATAATCAAAGTCTTAAAATTTTTTATGAAAAGTTGTTTGGAGTACTAATTTTTGAATTGGTAGAAAATAATGTGGTATAACAGAAGTAATAATGTATAGTAAATAGAATAAAGTTAAACTAAATAAGTTTGTTATATAGATAGTTGTGTAAAAGAGATTAAAGAGTATGTGAAGAAATAATTAAAAAATAAATTAGTTGTAAAAAGTGAAAAATTTTAGGCTTTGCCAAACATGTCCTAAATAAGAAAATATATTTTTTTTGATGGTTTAAATAAGAAAATATTAGATTTGTTTGTAAGTATAAAAACTTGTCAATTTAAAAATTTTCAATCTTAAAACTTTTCACTATTTATAATTATTATATTTTTTAATAATTTTTTCACGTCTTCTTATACAACTACTTTAATTTTCAATTATTTCTCTACAATTACTAATAAAACTATCATATCTATTTTAACTTTATTTTTTTTATTTCTTATTATTACCATTATCATATCACATCATTTCTTTCATTTTAAAAAGTGTTACACTAAAAAATATTCTTTTAAAAATTTTATGAAACACCAAAAACACTCATTATTTAAAATAAATAATCAACTTGTGTAAGCAATGAGTCTCAACTATTGCATTTAGTGGCCAACTGAGGTTAGCTCAGTTGGTGGCAGTACTTGTTTGGGTGCTGTCAGGTTGTGTGTTCGAACCCCACAGATAGCAAATGTCCTCCTTGTTATGGAGGTATTTATACTTGGTCCCTCATGTATGAGGGTATCTATACTATGTCCCTCCATTGTGAGGGTTGTGAATGGGTTTGATTTATAATATCAAGATGTCACAGGTGTATATAATACTAATCAATAAAAAAAAAAAAAAAAAACTATTGCATTCAGTGTATATATTTTTTATTTTTTATTTTTCAAAGATGTGCGCCCGAGCAAAATCAGTTCATTTTCTACATTTTACATGTTTGATTTGTTAATATAAAAGGTTAGGTAAAAAAAAAAAATCAATAGTGCTTGTGTTGGGTTAATTAATCCAACACATTTACACCACTATATTAGAATAGTTGAGAATAGCAAAGTCAAGGAGCAAGTTTAACAAATAATGATGAGTACGGGAAGGAAAACGATATGAAGAAATTCCATCCCCCCTAGAATTCATTTGTCAAGGCCACATCAAACTTGTAATTAGGTGGCCCCAATAAGATCATGTGGGCCACCAATCGCCTTCATGGAAGGAAATAAAGGGGCTTAAGGAACTCTTTTCTTTGTTCTTCTTCATAATACAACTCACAATCAACAAAAATTAGCTTAATACAATTCTCCTAGTTAATTACGTTCTCACTTAATTAAGAAATATGCATGACAATCGTGATAAATTAAGAAAAACAATAGAATCAAATTTAGATTGTACTGGTGTTTGAGGTGGGCCCTAGCACAATCCCCATAAGTAGCTGATGTTCATCACACAAGGGTTTTTAATTTGCGGGCTGGCTTAGATCAATCCGTGTTTCTTCCACAAGCAATTTGGAATATGACTGACATGGATTCTTTTGAATTTCTTGCTTTGTACATTTTCTATCTTCCTTCCCAACACTCAAATTGGTATATATTTATTGATCAATATATCCCTAAATAAAGTTTTACCAATTAAAAGCATGCAACTAACTAAAGCCGAATTCAAAAACTGAGTCCTTGGAATCTTGGACTGAAATTAAAATTATGATGAATTGCCTAGTAGGCTTTAATATATAGCTAGCTAGGTTCAATTCGTCCATTTGACTATAGGCATCAACGGCCTTTTCAATGATTATATGCCTGAGTATCTTTTGTATGACTTCCTTTCGTTTTTTTTCTTTTAGCCTCTCTCTCCCTCATTGGGACTTGTTTTTGTGGTCATATTCATGATCAGTTGAAGAACCTTTCATTCGTCAGCAAAGTCTGGTCAACCATCTACTACATAGTTTATGAAGAAACCCTATTGATTCATCACCAAACTTAATTGATGCAAAAAAAAAAAAAAAAAAAAAAAAACCAAGAATCAATTTATATATCATAATTGGGTTTTTTTTTGGAAAATAGATAATGTAATCCCTCTCAGGTTAATTTCAACATATTGTAAAATAAACTGCCAATGCTGGCATGTTTTAAGTAATTTTACATGTGGTTAAGTTAATTCTGAAAATATTGGAAATATAGGAAAAATAGATTTATACATTTTTATATCTAAAACTATCACAAACATTTCTAGATATTAACCTTACTCGTCACTCTTAACCCCTCACCACAATCCTGTTCTAGTTAGCATACAAATATAAAGTAAAGTTAAAACAGAATAGAAATATTTATATATATAAAAAAATAGAATAAGAAATACATGAAAATGGAGATCAGTGATTGACATAAAATAAGCACGGTAAATATAAGGTTAATAATTTACAGTGGTGATAGCAATGAATAAAAGAAAAAAAATATATAAAAGTAATTTGTAAATATACCTACAGAGTTTGATGTTAATTGCTAATATATCTATATAGTGCTATGAATTGCACATTACCTCATATAGCTTTACCGAAATTACATACATACCTGTGCTAATTGCCGACATTTAACGGAAGTAAAGGAGCTGTGGAGTAAAATACGTCATTCCAAAATTGCTCACAGAATGTGTTGAATGTGAAATATGAAATTGATGGATTCATGAACACATGCCATTCCGAAATTCAACACATGAATGAGTTGTAAGATTAACACATGAATTAGTGGTCAAGGAATCATAAGATCTAAATAAATAATCGAGTAAATAAAGAAATGTTAGTCGTTAAATGCTAACCGTCCAAAATGTGAAATGCCTGTGCACTACTGCCGAATGTGTTGAAGATAAGCAATCATCTAAAGCTGTTGCTAAGAAGATAATACCGCCGGTCTTGAGGGTTTTGCACAACCTTTTTATTCAATGGATTTGATTAATTGATTAACAGCTCAAATAGCTGGATCTAAATAAAATATGGGTTGCTGGAGATGGTGGTTTTCACGGCCATCTGTTGGTTGGAGTTTAGAGAAGATGCACATAACAAAAATTTTCTTACTGGACCTTCCTTTCCACCTGATTTGGGTTGCCATTAATAGAGAGAAAAAGCAGTGGATTTTTCCCCATTGTTTTGGCAGTCATCACCAACTTCTATATATAACGAGGGAGGTAACAAAAAGTTTGGCAGTCCAGTAAACTATTTCAATTTATGCACATGCAGGCTGGGTTTTACAATGTCTATTTTTGTCATTATCTATTTTCAAACCTACATGTTAACAATTGCCGAAGGCAAAGACGTCTCATGGGTACACATATAATTTTGGTAAACTATGTAGAGTAATATATAATTTGTGAAACTATTCGATGTATTTACAAATTAACCAAAATATAAAAATTGAAAAAAATATTTTTATGCTGCCGATAATACCAAAATTTGTAGTGTTGTAGCCCATTCTTTGGTGTTCATCAATGATGTATAAGAAAATGATAAAATTGTAATATTAATATAACAAAAGTATTTCATTTCAATATTCACTTCAAAACTGTTAATTCAACATCTATACAATCTAAAACATTATTCCTGTATAGACGGATGATTCTATAGCTGAGTCTACCATTTCAATAAATCTGTGGATGGATCTGTAAGTAATTTGTAGTACCGTTAAGCGACACGAGGACTATGACCAATTTCCAAATGCTCCCATATCGTTTATGAATTTCCTGCCTTCCAAGCCAAAGCCCACCTCCCTCAGTTGCTGAGTAATTCTTTGAGAGGAGAGAATCGAGCCTCCCTCATCTTATGAATTCTTCCCTCAAGCATGGTTCATGCGCTTGGAAAAGATGTGGGTCGTCCATTTAATGGAATACCTTGCTTGTATATGGACAAGATAAATAGACTTATAGATATAGATATGTTTTTGTGCAAACGGGCGCCCATAATTACTGCGTAGTCCATTTCAGAATGTGACACATGTATATTAAAATATAATAATATAATGTATAATCTACATAAAAATTATATTTTAGACAAATTAAATGTTAAAAATACTGTTTTAAAATTGATATTTATATTAAGCCATTTTATTACATTAATTTTACAACACTTTAAGATGGTACACATATACTCGTTTGATTTGAATGAAACTTGGTATGAATTCAAAATACAATTGGTTGGGTAGGTGTCCTAGTCATCATCAAATTTGCCCTGTTTTGCACACACTACATAGTAAAATTGTATACTTTTGACAAATTTATAAAGAGAGGTATGATTCATGTTACGGTATATTTGTATTTGGTTTTAAATAGATCTTACATACATTTAAATGTATTAATATTTCATACAGTCATTTATCCATATATAAGTTATATCTTAGTTTTCATGTCCAAAAAATATTAAAATCAAACTATCTTATTACATTAATTTTATACCATTTTTAGATAGGATCCATTCACATATCCAATTTGGATGCAAATTGATATGCTAATAAAAAAAAATAATTCTAAATACAATGGATTGAAGTAGATGTATATTTCATGATCATGTGAGGCCCTTCTTGAACGAAATGAACTATAAGTTACAGTGTATTTACATGCATTGGATAAGTATATTTTCTATATGGGAACATGATTATATACATTATAATATATTTTAAGCTAAAATATAACATTCATTTATTTTGCTTTATTTGATTTTTCTTCATCAATGTGTTTTTCCAATAGTATTTAATTAATATATTAAAAATTTCCATATTACAATATTTTTACATTTTTGTTTTTTGTTTTTAAAAAACATCAATTCTAGAGACATTTAAGTCGTGTTTTACCCCTTAAAATCTTGATTTTTTAAAAGAAAACATAAATATGTAAAAATATGGGAAAAGGGTAAAACTTTGTATATATTTTAACAGCACTTAAGTTATTTTTCATGCCTTAAAATCTTTATTTTTAAAAAAATTAAAAATAAAAACGTAAAAATTTTGTAAAAGGGAAAAACTTTGTATATATTTTAGTGGCATTCTAGTCATTTTTTCACCCCTTAAAATCTTGATTTTTTAAAAATAAATATATAAAAATATTGTAAATTGACAAAATTTTGTTTATAGATTGAATACATTTAGGAAACCATATTTACAAAGAAAAATCAAAAAAATATAAGTGATTATAAAAACTAAATAAATATTGTATTTTACCCTAAAAGACATCATGATGTATATAATTAGGCTACATATATATGACTCAAGATCTGATTACCCAAGGCTAAGTAATGATTTATTTAACCTATGCCTAAGTACCAATCTCAAGTATCTTTTTTTTTTTTTGAATTTTTGGTTCATTTTTATGTAGACCCCACGTGTATTTTAGTTCATATAAATATATGTGCAACATTGACATCATCTGGTAATCCGAACCGTCCGACTGCTAACTTTCGGATGGATGAAGGAGACCCAGAATTATTTTCCAGATTGGGGTAACATACCCTCTTAATTTGGGTCTTTAATACTTGCATAAGATTGTTTTGGGGCCCATTAGATCAGATAATGTGTGTGCATTGGAGTAGAGCGTGAGCTTCTAATAATATACAAGTTCTTTTTTCTTTTTTTTTCGAGCAACTAATCTATTAGTTCTTTCAGGGAGAAAAAAATAATGTAAGAAGTGTGGAGAGACGCGTGGAAGGAGACAAACAATTGTTGGAAAAAGGGAGCAGTTGACAAAGAAGAAATGATTCTCGAAGAAAGTAACGTGCAACCAAACCCCGGGGAAGAACAAAGACCCAACTCAATTTTCTATACACCTCGAACCAGGCAGGCGCGATTATGTGTCCATATGCAATGCATTATGTTAAGGAAGAAGAACTGATTTGTAAAAGGCTCCGTTGCCGAGCTATATATATATATATATTAATAAAAACCCCCCATAGACTTCCCTTCTTCGATCTATATCTATTCTTCAACTTGTAGTAATTGGGATGAGATAGTAGTCCTAAACCATCAGGCCAATTTTATTTTATACAGACCAAATTCTGACCGAGACCGTGGATGGATGGAAGGCTGCTTTGAGATTTGGTTTTTATTAATTGGCGTTTTTAAATCCAACGGACATTTCCCATCCCTCTAGAACCGTCTTACATATTTCGCAATCTTTCACTACAGAGATGTCAGTTTAGCAATGTTGTTGAAAGTGAAAATTGGCGCTAGAAATGGGGCTCATTGCCAGCCGCGTTAGTTGCTTTAGTCGATAATTAATTTTCATTTAAATCCAATCCTTAGTTTCTGTTTACTTTTATATTGTTGAGAGATCAGATTGCAGCATCAATATCGATCATATCTGATTTCGCTCAATCAATTTTCGGGTTGCTGCATCGTATCTATCTGATTCCAATCCACCAATTAATCCGCCAATTTTCAAGGTCACGGCCTTCTCTCCTCCAAAAACCATACTCGTTAATGAGACAGTTTTTGGTCTCATTATAATAACAACCATTAGTGATGCTATTATTTTGTTCCTCTTCTTACCTCCTACGCAGTCCTAGTAGCAACTTCTCAACCCCCATTTCCAAGAACACATGATTAATTTCTTCCCCTTCATTTTGTACATAACAGGTAAATTTCAACGCATTCAATCAAATTCTAATCCTATAACTTATTTTTTCTTCTTCACCGAGGAATGTTGTTCCTTGAATTCGCATCTTTTCCCATAAAGCATGTCTACTCTCATAACTAATTTAAATGCCGTTAAATGCCATCCGTCGGTTCAAACACAACATGGAACAAGCACATCCAGACTACTGGTAGACATCTGCGGTGATGTAAAAACAAGCAATTCCATCCAATCCTGCATCGCTTGCACTAACATTTCCATGTCAGGCTTGCAGACGTATCAAGGGTTTAAAGCCTGTTTGGCTGCACATATTGAAGTAGAAAGCATGAATATCCTCCGGCTTTTCATGGGTGCTTTTAACTTCAGCCGAAATTTTCTCACTTCAATCAGCGAATAAGCCATGATAAGCACAGAAAATAAAAGCACGAAATTCAAGCTTTACAAAAAAAAAAAAGCAGTGTCATCAGTTTGCAATCCGCCTGGCCAAACGGAGTCTTAATTACTGTTGATTTTTCATCTATATCGGTTTTCAACATTGCTAACTGAGAAATCCAAAGCAATCCCGGTTACCTATCGGGGCAGTCTGGTGTTACAATCTCATTCTTTCCTCAGAAATTGGACTGTTTACTTATCAAATATATCTTGAAATTTCACTTCTGAAATGTGAAAGCAAGCAAATCATGGTGAACTTTGCAACAGATTTTTCTCATTGAAAAAACATAAAGGAGCAACAAAATCATCAGAAGCTGTAAATATCTTAGTCACTAATGCTACACATCAACAAAAATGGCCAGTGTACACATCCCAAAGTCAAAATGACGTGCTACACAAGACCTCTGGTGGATTTCACAGGTTTCCTCCAAAATGCATTCAAGAAAAATTCATAAGAAATGGATGAATACATGTTCTCCCCAATATCAGCAGCCTTTCCATATTCACAGCCAAGATCCCCAATGTAAATTCCACCGAAATACTGTAATTAAAGAATCATAAGGCTCAAAACAAATCAAAAGATATGATGCCCATCACAAAATAAGAATAGAAAGTAAAAAAGCAGGTGTCAATGGGAATACTGTAGGTTGATTCAACCACAAATCACATTTATTTTAGTAGGCAAACAACCAAAGAATCCTAAACCTCATAATTACCATAGTTCTCAGCTTCAGTTATTTTCTTTTTGGGAAATCTAACCAAAGTAAGAGTGTGTTTATTTAGCTGAAAAACTTTTTACTTTCTACAACTATCTTATTTTCTAAATTATTTCTTTACATCTTCTTATAAAATTACCCTACTTTTTAATCATTTCAACATAACTACCCATATAACTGACTTTTTATTTTAAATTTATTCTTTTTACTCTTCATCATTATCCATATCATATTATTCCATTTTCTCCCATTTCAAAAGCTTTTATATTACAAATTTTTTATCTAAAAAATTTATTACTTTCCAAACACACCTAAAGAAAAAAAAGCAACGTAAACTATAGCCAGTCATGTAGCCAATTTCACATCTGATGCACGTGACAAACCATTATACTGTGCTGAGCGTGCAAGTATATCTCAGTTCTACCCCAGTTTAATGCACAGTGTCCCAATTCAATTCCAATCAAGGGCATCCGGCATCCCCGAAGAACTCAATGCTCTACAATTTGCTTAACATATCAAAATTTTCCATTGGATCCGATTAGTGAAGTATCTTTTCTGGTGAAAGGAAAAAGTGCTTACATTCATTGAAAATCTAATTTCATATGTGTAACTTCAATCAGAATTTAGAAACAAAAAGGTAGGTTCTCATAATCAAAAATAGATTTTAATTGTTTCCACAGCATTCAAACATTAATAATATAAGCATTTAATAGTGCACTTGCGCATGCTCAGAACAGGAAACCATCATCTAATAAAAAAATTAAAAAAAACAAAGAGAAACACTCTAGTTTGGATGACAGAGCAGTCAACGTCGAAAGGCAGTGATTCAGTGGTGCCAAAAAAGAGAGCAGTGGGATTAGATAATTTCTAAACCAGCACTAAACAACTATCATTAAATAAGTTACACTTATAGATAATTAGTGGAAATTGCTGCACTTCAAATTCATAACTGGTTGCTATTATTTCTGCAAATCAATACGATGAACATCCTAGGAGCTCATTTCCAGGAAGATGAAAAATTTTGTTTGGTAAAATCTATCTCAAGTTTGGTAATTGGGCCCCAAATTTTTTGTTTGCTTCACTGGCTGCATTGGCGAACCATCATCAAAGAATCTTGTAGACTTGAAAAGATTGTCATCATCTGTGACCACAGGAATCTTTTGAGAACTTGACATTTGCCATTTTTATTTATTTAACATTCCATTCCCAAACTACAAATCTAAGAGAGTTTTCTTCTAAAATTTTGGGATGGCTCGCTATATAAAGATTTGGTCAGCAGATCTTTGAATTATCAGATAAAGGGTGTTTGGAAAGTGATAGAACTTTTGTCAAAAGTTTTTGGTGTAAAAATTTTTTGAAATAGGAGAAAACAATGTAATACGATAGGAGTAATGTTGAGGAATAAAGAGAACAAAGTTAAATAAATAGGTTAGTTGTATGGGTAGTTGTGATTGAAAAGTAAGGTAGTTGTAAAGGAAGAAGTTAGGAAATAATTACAAAATAGGGTAGTTACGAAGATTAAAAATTTTTTAGGTAAACAAACACTCCCAAAGTTTTGGAAGTAGACAGCAGGCACACGGTGACAACCCAAGGAGACTCTTCATAAGCACATTCTCGATCAATCAAAATCCATGTCTTGCTTGGTCTTTAATTCCCACATCAATAATCACTTTAAGTTATCAAAACAAAACATTGAACTTAATTAAGAGGTCTTCCAAATGACAGCATGACGATTAGGAAAGATAAAGATGATGGGCTCAACAAAGTCAAACAAAAGCAAAACAATGAAAATTCACAGATAAAGATGGCTGCAGTGGCCACAAAACAGCATGAGAAATCCAATTACAGTCAAAAGAATTTTCAGATAGAATCAGTCCAAAGGAATTGAAAGCTAAAGCCACAAATGTCCTTGTGAATCAATGTTTAAATATATTCAAATAGTGATGAGTGAATTAAACAAAATAGTTGAAAATAAAATGTTTCACAAGCACATCAGGATATTAGAAGCAAGAACTTCCACAGCATATATCAAGAGGTGTTTTTATTCAAGACAAGCCACCAGCAAGAACAAAAGCCAAAGGCATAACTAGAGAGCAAAGGGAACTTGAAATTTGATTAAGGTTCCTCCTACTTAAATAAAAAAAAAAAAAGAATAACTGAATTTACAATTGCTTGGATTGCCAATGTATATGAGACAAAAGGTGGAAACAAGACATGAACATAGAACAGAGAACAAAGAAGGATGTGGTATCAATTACCTGCTTAGACAACTCATGTCAGATCAAAACTTGAACAACGACAAAGGTATCCAGTAATTTTATTCATACTCAAAGTGCACATCAACATGTGTATGCTTTCTCATGAGCCGAACAATGGATGAAGTAAAATATGCCAATGTGTTGCATTCTTCACGACTTTTTGCTTCAGAAATAACCCCATGGATGACCAGCCTCCTGAGATTGGGACATCTCTCAAGCAGTGCTGCAACCCAATGAGTGAAAAGCTCACTGATTACTGTCCAACCCAGCTCTAACACCACCACGTTTGTCAAACATGTTGTCCCATAATGCAGCAACCCTTCTCTTAAATCATAACTCAACGAGAGATGGCTTAGCAGAGGGAAGTAAACAGCAATCGTTTCCAAATCCACAACCTCATCCTCATCATCAAATACCACACCCCACAACCGAAGCCGCCTCAGTTTAGATGACTTTGATATCATGTGGTAAAACTTTGGCCACATGATCGTAAAGTTGCTGACATCTACTGATTCCAGATGCTCAGTAATCTCCCCAATGTCAAGGTGAATAACACTCACATCATCAATCTTGAGATGTTTCAAAGTTCCCTTGCCAATGAGCTCAAAAAGCTCAAGAGTTGAATCTTTTAAATGAAGTCTCTCAAGACTATCTGCTTCCAGTATAAACTTATCTAAGCTAATCCCTTCCACATAAATGCTCTTCAGGGTAAGGCTACTTAGTTCCATTGTTGCCTGTGAATCTGACATCGCAATCTCAGGGCTCACAAGTGCCAAGGTCTCAATTTTGGGGCAGGCAGTTAAAAGTAGGCTCAAATCCAAGGCTGAAATGCTGACATAACTAAGAGAAAGTGATTTCAAACATGGAAATCTCTGGTAACTAGGCTCGACACCGGTGATAGAGTTGTGAGCCAAGAACAAAACTTCCAGCTTCTGTCTACCACATTTCTCCAAAATGTTAACATTTGGAGTGGTGCGGACATTATATACCAGGTAGCGTAAAGTCTCACGTGTATACATGAGCCATGCAATCACAGGGGCAGCTGAGAACTCATCAACATCATCCATGAAAATTGACAGATATTGTAAACCGGTAGTTTGAAATATTGTCTGGGTAATCAGAATCTCCAATCGCCTATTAGTCAAATCACGATAAACAGGCCAGTCATTTGAATTGAAGGAGAGCGTGTGGAGGTGCTTCAGGCAGGCTTCTCGCCATTTCCTGCATGTTGCAGAGGCAATTACAACATCTCGGGCAGCTGCAAGTCTTGATAATATGTTTCCAATCACTTCCACGGGAAGATGCTCCATATCCAATAGACTATGGTCAAATAAAGTCAAAAGGAGTCCAGTCTTGAAGATTTAACCAGACGAAATGAACTTTGCATGCCAGCTATTCATTAAAGAGGCGCAAAAACTACTCCCAACAAATTTCCAAAGGAATGACATGATAACAAAGTTGTTATGGTGTATGCCATCCAACACCTGCATTTTTCATAAGAAAAAAAGGAGCAAGTGTTTATTACACTTCTAGAACTTTAAGGCCAAAATGTTTAAGATGATTGCTTGAACAAGTCTCAAGAATTGATTAATCAAAATTATCAGACAGTTTTTCAGAGAGAATTCAAACAGGTATCTTTTCTCAGTTTCCAGCAATAAATGTTTAAGATGATTGCTTAAACAATTCTCAAGAATTGATTAATCAAAATTATCAGACAGTTTTTCAGAGAGAATTCAAACAGCTGTCTTTTCTCAGTTTCCATGACTGAAGCAATAAACAACAAAACAACTATTCGCTAGCATGTTCAAACAAGATGACGATGATAATAATAACACTACTACTACTACTACTACGACAACGACAACAACAACATTTAAAAAAAAAAAAATTTAACAACAGAAGCAGACAACACATCAGTATTATGCTCAGAATTCCAGGTAACTCCATTTCCAATGCTAATCATTGTTAGGTAATAGAGAAGAAAAAATAATTACAGAGAATTATATGCCTTTGTACTCCATGAAAATCAGAAACGAGCCATCTAGGAATTGTTCAGCCCATTAATGAACCATTGGTCATCCGGTTCCATTCCATCATTTTCTCCTTTTGCCATATGAAAACAAATCCTTCAAGCTCATATAAATAGGAAACTAAAACTATATTTAGGCCTACTATTGGGTTCTCTAGATATCCACTCTCCAGAAAGCTACTCAAATTTGAGAAATTCTATTCCTGAAAAAAAAAAATTCGAGGTGTCACGCACGAACTCTAGCGCACCTGAATGGAATGTCAAACAAAAATGAAATCCAGCATCTAAGTTTCAGAATCACAGACCAAATACCGTAACTAAGCATATCCATATAACCTTGGACCCAACGACTGAAAGAAACTGAGAGAACTAAAATATAAAAGAAAAACTCCAAACACCCGTAGAAAATCTTAGGAAATCAAAATATGCAAGCACCTCTACATTCCAAATGATTGGAGCAACCCAATTCCTCATGAATCCAACGATTAAAAAACAAAACAGACAAGAAAAGAAACGAAATCTAACCAATAAAAGTCATTCAAATTTCCAATCTAAAACGAGGGGTTTCGTCCGAAAATCAGAAGGACACCTCGAGACAACAGCAGACGCCAAAAAAGCGTTTCTTGCCACACGAAATCAAATTTCCAAAAGAAGAAGATAAAAAGGAAATAAAAGAAATTACTGCAGCAAATCCAACCGAACTGGAATATGGCAGCTATTAACACATACCTCAATGACATCATCCGACACTAAAATACAAAAAGAAGAGGCAATCAATCAGCGGAGTATGATAGAAAGAAGAACCCTAGGAACGCAATGAGAATCTTCTCATCTTGTCCTTGAAAAAAGGGAGAAAAAACAAGAATGATTGAAGCCGTACCTGCTACAGACACAGACAGGGATGAAACTGATGATGGGAAGACGAATTTTTGGGAGATTTTGGGATGGTTGTGAAGAAAAGGGGTAAGGTAGTAATTTCCCGAACCCTCCTCTTCTTAATTTTTTTTTTTATTATTTATTTATTTTTTCAAAAAGAATTAAACATATTCGGAGGAGAAAGGGTCAAGGGATGGCCGGCGGGCTGGATGCTTTTTCTCAGTCGCGACGTATGCGCCTCTGTCCGTTGCACAGCCTGATAGGTAACCGTTATAATAGAGTTATTTTACTATTTCAAAATGAAGATTTCTTTTATTTTTGGAAGTTATATAAATAAATTATTTTTTAAAATAGGTCAAAAATAAATTATTTTTACTTTTCAAATTATCTTTTTAACGGTATGGATTTATTTTTTAGAAAATTGAAACGGAAAAACCTTAGAAAAATATGAGGACTATTCCGAGAAGTGGGGAAAATATAATATTTATGCAGTGGATAGAAACAGACGATTTTTCAGTGAACAATCGGCGGCCAGGAGGATACAAAGACTTCGAGTCTTTCGCGACGGAGGAAACCAAATCTTCCTCCTCCTCCAATACAGAAGGCCAAGGCTTTCTCGCACGTGAGATTTAAGGCTTCATTCACCTCACACGTGCCGTCTTAAACATGGTGGAGTAAAATAAGGCCAAAAAAAAAAAAAAAATGCGCACGCACATTTGGGTACTGCTTCTAACCGCATGGATTATACAAATTGAAATCTTAGGTAGGCCGTAGCCACTTAAAATCTTATACATTCATCGGTAAATTATAGATAATGTTAAGACCTATTTACAGATGCATTAAAATATCATAATTATTTATATAATAAATATAGAAAGAATATTTCAAACGGTTTCAGATATTAAATCAAATTTTTTTTGAAATTAGTACATAAATTAAACTGTGTTTTACACTTTTTTGCTGATAGGGCCAACTCAATTGTCTAATTTGGAGGAAACTTGGTAAGTTAATTAAGCAAAATAATTGCAACACGGAGTGGATTCTAAGTTAATACTCGAGGGATGGGTCGTCAGTCAGTGGTACGCTGGTACCGTCTTATATTACCCCTTTGTACCAAAACATGGATTGACAATGTAAACGATTTGGATAATTGGATATTAATACCCAAGAAAGTCGGGCCATGCCTCGCGCACTTGTCCCAGGAACGTCCAGCGACGTCTGCACTTCGTAAGAGCTGTCTGGTCGCACGTGTGCCAGACGGAAGAAGCTGCCGAGCCATTATTATACTTACGCCTATCCAAATGAAAAAAAAAAAATCGAAAGTGAATGTGAAAACAATATTATTTAACGGAGAGAATTTTATCGTCTTCTATCGTAGATGAATGCTTTTTAACTATTTATTTTGTGGATGCACGACGCTCACCGCAAAAGCAGCGGCAGCATCATCGACAGCTCATGGAATCTGATGCTCACCCGCTAGCATGCTTTTGAAGCTTGAGAAAGTCACTGAGCCGTCGCCAATATTTGAAAAAAACAAAGAGAGAGAGAAGTATTTTCTTAAATGCACCCATTATATTCAACTCTAACCTTAAATATGTCTGCGATTTTCTTGAAATTCTAAATATATCAACAGCGTTTGCATTGTGGCTAATCTGTGAATTAACACTGTTAGTTAACATAAAATTAAAAATTTGAATATCATAACTCACTCACATCCTAATTGCACATGAGCTCTAGATTCGAAGAACTAATTTCATCAACACCGTTAGTTAAGATAAGATTGAAAATTTGAATGTTATAATTTACTCATATCCTAATTACACGTGAGCTCCAGATTTAAAGAATCCTAATTTCATTTTCTTTTTATTTTCTTTTCTTTTTTATTATTTTCTAATAAGGGCATTTTGGATATTTAAAAATTTTAACTTACGGTTTTTGATAGAATAAACATTTTTGGAATTAACTACAAACATAACAAATATATTTGAAAATTTAAAAATGTAGCATGTACATTTACAATAAAGGCCAAAGATGGTGAGTATATTTATAAAAACTCCCCCAAAAAGTCCAACTAATACCATTTGCACGCATAGTTGATAGTTCTTGACCTTGTATGCTGGTTTGTTTTTCAAAGGAAATGATAAGAGACGACTCTTCGACTGGCTAAAATTTTCTAACTGTAAATTGGATTTCATTTTTTATATACGTATATATTAAATTCTACAAGTCATCTATCTAACTTTGCTAAATAGCTAACGGAGGATGTCACTTTTCGGAAACACTTTTCCATTTTTCACGCATCAAAATTTAAAAATATTTTAGAATTTTATTCAATATTCATACTGAGTTTTTATACTTCAAATAAGTAAACTGAGTTTTTTTACTTCCATATTTTTATTATGTAAGTAATTTTTAAAAATTAAACATT
Organism: Annona squamosa; assembly: GCA_035584095.1. Classification (NCBI taxonomy): domain Eukaryota; kingdom Viridiplantae; phylum Streptophyta; class Magnoliopsida; order Magnoliales; family Annonaceae; genus Annona; species Annona squamosa. The sequence continues at coordinate 10,686,364 of JAXCLR010000105.1, read as the reverse complement.
TTAAATTTGCTTAACTGTAGATTAGACTAAAAGTCTTATTTGTCTGATTACAAAGTAGATCCTTTCTTTCTTCGATACATTTTAAAACTCTATGGCCATCAATATATATATTTTTTAATTGGTGTGTTCACATTATATCTCAACTCATTTTACAATTAGACAAGGAGAGAATTCTTACAATTTTTTCAAATGGAGACAATAAGCTCCCAAATATTAGTGGAGAGCCCAGATTACAAATGAGCTGAAAATCTCATCGGGTGGAATTCTAACCTACGCACAGCAGCACATGAACGAATTATCCAAGCTGTTGTGTTGGTCCCATTGCCATGAATTTGACACCCCACAATTTTGGGAAGTAGGAAAATTAGAATATTCGAGTCGCAGGGAATCTGCCGGAGCTAATGCTGATGCTGCCGCACCTAAACATGCGAGGTGTCTGGAAAGCTCCAGTAGGCCCTGAATTTGGCCACCAAGCCAGGACACAAGCTTCTGATTTCGCCCAACCAACAAACCAACCACTTGGCATATTTTCCGTAAGTTGGTTATCAATCAACTTGCATAGCTAGGATTGTCCATCCACAAGTTTCAGGAATTTTGGCTAGTAACAACTGCCGTTTGCGGATATATGGCTAGAACAATTATTGTGCTGATGCAAAATCCGATGGACAGAACTAACTCATTGACCTTTTTTTTTTTCAATTTTAAATTGGAAGACCAAACATGATTCCGGCATTACTGCTTTAAAGCCTAAAGATAAACAAATAACTGTATGTATCAAAGAAGAATACATTATGTCAACCAAGGCATAGCTTAGTGGCATGACATGCGGGTGCATAAGTGTTGATTCCGTTTGCAAGTGCTGGCCGGAGCGTGCTCTCTATTATAACTTAAGGTAATTAAAAAAGATATATACATATTGCATGCAAAACAAAGACCCACTGAAATATCTTTTAGAAAAGAAGGTTTATTATCTATGAGACGTGTTTAAATATGGATTCCAAATGACAGCAGCGTAATTACATATCGATGTACTTTTTCTTGATCAGAACACACACAATCGATGTACTTGTAAACCATCCTCTGCTACGAACAACTGCAACATGCAAATGCACCAACGGCATGGCTTCGACCTTGATGTGTCAGATGACAAAATCGAAGTTATAGACAACGCACGCATCCTTCCAGACCAGTTATGCACCAATGGCAAGTCTTTAGGTCTTGTTAGTCATGAAAAATGTAGCAGCTGAAGAAGACAGCAGTGCTGTTGCTGCTGCTCTCTGGCCGGTATCTCTTGAGAACTCGATTGAATTTTGGCCCTTCTTTTGTACGATTAACTGCTTTTAGGCTTCGAATTAGCAGCTCCAGCAGGACTTGATGTCATAAAGGATTCCCCACAGCCGCACTGCCCTTTGGAGTTTGGATTGATAAATATAAACTCAGACCTGCTCAATTCAAAAATAATGCTCGTGTTAAGATAGGCAACGCCAAAACTGCGAGGTAGTGCAACAAGGAATACACTGAACAAGAATGAGGGATTGAACACTCAAGGATGTGCCAAAATACACCATACACCACGACCAAACCCTAGCGCCATTGGTAGCACATCCGTGCATCATGCTCGAAGGCCAGGGTTTAAACACTGTGACAGCTGGTCCAGGGTTAGTGAACCCTCGGATAAAATTTTTTAAACAAGAAAAAAAAATAAATAAATAAAAATACACTGCAAGACGAATGTAGTGACCAAAAAGGGAGCTGGGCTGCAGACCATCCAAGCATAATCATGCGTTATGATCGAATCCAAACTAAAGGTCTTTTTTTGAAAAAAAAAAATAGTTATTTTTTAATGAAAATATTTTTCCAATTATATTTAACTCATTTACCAAATTTTACAACTTTGGATGAGGTAATAATCCAATGCATATGTATGTATTGAAGTCTCAATACATGCGTATGGTTCTTGCCTTTGTTGTTATTTGTTTTCATTTTTATGTGTGTCTATATGTAATATTTATATATATCAAAATTCATTATTTTTGGGTTTTCAAAAAATCCATAGTTTTCATCCCCCATTTATGAGGGTAAAGCTATTGATTTTTGAAATTACAAAAATAAAATGCAAAAAATCCAAAAATGATAAATTTTTGTTTCATGAATCATGCTAAAAGCTGTTTCTTCAAAAAAAAAAAAAAATTAGTTCTTTTTTCATGAAAATATTTGTCCAAGTATATTAAATTTATTTACCAAATTTACAATTTTTGGATGTGTATATATATTTTTTAATTTCAAAAATCAATATTTTGGGGATACTTAAGTCATTTTCACCTTCCCAATGATGTTATTTTTGAAAATCATGTATATATTTATGGACATCCAAATACTATAAAATTTGATAAGTTACAAAAATAAAATGCAAAAAATCCAAACATGATAAATTTTTGTTTCATGAATCATGCTAAAAGCCGTTTCTTTAAAAAAAAAAATTAGTCCAAGTATTTGTTCAAGTATATTAAATTTATTTACTAAATTTACAATTTTTGGATGTGTATATATTTTTTTAAATTTCAAAAATTAATATTTAGGGGATACCCTCGTCATTTTCACCCTCCCAATGATGTTATTTTTGAAAATCACATATATATTTATGGACATCCAAAAATTATAAAATTTGATTAGTTAGTTAAATAAACTCGGAAAAATATTTTCACGAAAAGGAAGAATTTTTTTTTTAAAAAAATATACCTTTTATCCTGGACTAATATAAGCTTATATTAACCCAGACTAATAAGATCATAAACTCATTATAGGGGGCTAATAATAAGTTGACCAGTAATCACTAAGGCACAAGCATATGGGATTCACATGTGTCCATCAATCATCCTCCAGCCTTCAAGAGATTCTCACATGCCTAGTATGGTACACTACTTCCTCCACATCGTTTGTCGGATCACTTCCTAGCATTTCCAGTAAGAACACGAGTAAATGCTGAATCCTCACAACACCGCAAGAGAGTATCAACAAGCCTTTCTTGATGACTGCTTTATTCCTTTCTATTTTTCTGTTTTTCCTTCTTCATTTTTAGTATAGGAATGAATAGTATACTAATTAATTTGATGAAATGCTAACCAGTCACCAATCACCCTACTTTCAAACCCCAATTGTGTGCATGATTCACAACCCAAATGAGAAATGATCTTATTATCTTGAGCTGAACAAATGTCTTGTTTAGCCCACATCAAAAAACTCATTTACAATATTTTTTTTTTCCTTCATACACTTGTGTATCTAAATATATTTAAAATATAAATCAAGTTTTACCATTTTTGGATATTGGTGCATATTTTTTTTGAGATTTTTAAAGATAGGAGCATTTTAAATACACATATCCACACAAATGTTAAAAATTTCAAAAAATATATATATACACATATCACATGTTAAATATACTTAGATAAACAAATGTATAAAGAAAAAATCGGAAAAAAAAGATTTTGTAAGTGAGTTTTTTGAGATGGGCTATGCAAGACATTTGATTAGCTCGGGCTAACAGGATCATTTCTCAAAGAAAGAAAAGAAAAAAAGCATATCTAAAGCTTGGACATCTTTCATCTTTTAATCACTAAGGTCTCTTAGTGGATATGGGGTGAATCAATCCAATCGATGATAAAATGGAAGTAACTTGTGAAGGACCAAAGATAGGGGTGCAAATTGGGTCATGTCAACCTATGACTTACCCCTAACCTGACCCTTTTTTTGTTGTTCTATTTTGGAATCTTTACTTACAATGTCAGAGCTTGTTTCCATCTCATATTGCGTATCAAGGCCAAAAAATTACATCAATAAATAAGAGATGAAAGCACCTTGCACAGAAGACTCATGGCTCGCACATTCCCATGGACGTCCACAAGGGGTGAAGCAAGGGATCAAACCCCAGACCAAGGCACTGCTACCGAATGCCTCGACCAACCAAGCAGCACCTGACCTTTTTTTTTTATGGAAATTGACCTATTTTTTAACTAGCTTATTTTACGACCTAGGATAGGGGCAAGCTAATAAATCTAACCTGAATTTAAAAATAAAGTTAGAGTGAGCCAACCATGTCTCGACCAAAATAGTCCCCATATACTCATTTCCCGACCAGAATAGCCCCCATATATTCATTTATAAGAAAATTAAAAACACATTTTTATCATTTTTTTAAAAAAACTTCACATTATTTATGATTAATTATACTCTAATTTATTTTAAATTATATTTTGTAATGATTAATATGTTAAGTTTGACATAAATAAATTTTACACTAAATAAATATATAAAATACCTAAATTTTCAAAATTAACCCAAAATTTCAACCCGAAATGCTAATTGGAGACCAACTAGAACTTAGTCCAATTTCTAAAAACATAGGATTAATGTTAATTCGACCTTATCCCAACTTAGCATAATATCTAAGGTTGGGTAGAAGATTTCCAAATATGCTATGGTTTGGTTGTCGGTTGACCTGGACCATGCTTGATTAGCACCCATATCCAAGCTTGAGAACACACAAATTTCTACAATTTTATAAATCTACTGAATGAAATCCAGCAGGTCAATTAAAGAGGTTTTCTACCTGAGTGTATCATCTACAAAATCCATCTTTGTCCCAATGACATGCATGAGTGCTTTTGGATCAATCAATATCTTGACACCCTTCTCATCCACTAGTTCATCAAACTTTCCTTTCTCATCTGCAGAAAACAGCATCCAAGTATAAGAATTAATTCTAAGATGAGGTACGCTTCATCCTTCTAGTTAATTGAGAATAATAGCGCAAAGACTATAGATGAACAGGTCATATAACAACAATTAATGGAAGAATACAGAACAAAGCTAATCTAAAAGCATCAAAATTCTGTGCCTTTTGGGGATAGCTTGGAATAACAAGAAGTGAATCAAACTGGACCAAATTTCATATTGCTTGGACATATTATTTGCCACCATAGAACAATAAATGTAATTTTAAAAATGAAAGAGAGATTGCTAAAATAGTTCATGGCTCAAATAAATTGAAAAAGATTAAATGAAAAAAAGAAAGGAAGAAAAAAAGATTGTAACTGAGTGCAAGACCTGCATGAGTATAGTTGTGGAAGGTGCAAGTCAGACATATTTCACGCCTACTTGATTGATTACATGAGCCATAAAATACAATTGACAATGATTTAACCAGAAAGGAATGCATCTAGAATTGGAATCAGAATCGTTCACCATAAATGTTATCCAAAATAGCAACGCTAGGGTCAGTGATAACATTGAGTGATCAAGTTTTCTACGGAAGAGAACATGTTATTCCACATGGTAAATAGTGAGGGTGCAGCTTGCATCGGTTAAGCATGACCCAAAAAACGCAAGTCAGACACTCCTTTAAGTTGGGTTTAGAGAAATGCAAAAATCAATTTGAACCTAATCCAAATTGCAAACCCTTTTGGTTCAGATTGAGAAATTGATCAACCTAATCCTTTTTCCCCTCATTACCATATTCATTCCTTTCTCACTTCTCAGCCATTCCCTCTTGGCACATTTTATTACTGGGTGTTGGCCATCATCATCACCTTCCTTGTGTCTTCTAGGGCCTTTCTTTGCCTTCTCATATGACACTTCTAAGGAAAAATGCTACTTTACTTGACTATTTCATCCTTTCTTTTCTGGTGAGGTGGGAAGGATGCATGGGCCACCGCTTTTTTCAATTCATATCATTGGCATTGACTGCACTGGGAGATCACATGGTTCGATTGTTGAGTTGGCAGTTGCTGTAGAGAAGTAGTTGCTCCCATAGCTCTGACCTACATGTTTGGAATGCTAGAGCAGGAAGATGTTGATAATGCCAGTATTAAATGAAAAACAGGCAAAATCAAGAACAAAGAACTGATATACCAGGGTAGAAATGCTCATGCTCGTGAGTCAGAAATATGTCATATTTCATGTGTAGGATATCCATTCTGTTAAGACGTTTGGTTTCACCATGAATATTCCTGAGTTAAGAATGAGTGGCTTGATCACTGATGTAAATGCTCAAGATTCAGTTTCCGTCATCTGATTACTGAGTTTTATTTCAAACATGCATGAAACTCGGTGGTAGAAAAAATGGTATCAAGTTGCACCTAAGTTGATAGGCCTCTTGGAAAGAACTCTGATGGTATATAGAACATGTCCTTGGGTAAGAACAAAAGAATGGAAAAGGACCTTCCTCCCTCCCAACCCAAAACAAAGCAGCTAATCCCATAACATCCTGTTATCTCATAAGTTTCTATTGTTTCATCTCTCTTTTTGTTCCAACTCCTAAAACTCAAATGGCAAGTGCCCCATTCCTGAAGTTATATATCTACACCTTTTCTTCGATTCGTTTTGAGTTTCCACATCATATTTCCTCTATTGTTTGTGTCTTTGTGATTGATGTTGACTGCTCAATTCGTTTCGTATGCCTGTCTGTTGAAATGGGAGCCGCCACCTGATAAACTGTTTGATGGAAGAAGAACATGAAGCTCTGAGACAATTGTTGGTTGACCGCACTTTTGAAACTCATCATTTTTCTACTTCTCCCCAGTTCCTCGAAATTTTCGCATCAAAATGTTAAGAAAAGGAAGGAAGAACAAGAAGGAAAGAACCTACTTCGAAAGAAAAACAGAGAAAATAAGTCACATATCTGTAAACAGACCAACAAATCGATAACGGTTCGAAATTTGGAAAAGCGAAATCGAAATTTTCAAAATCTTGAAACTGCTCATGGTTCAAAATTGGATTTCAACAAAGAGATGGAGGAACGATTAGAATCTGAAAAATCTGACATTTCCCCAGATCGTTCTCTGTACCGATGTGAAGAGAGAGGGATGAGCATGAAACAATACCAGCGTAGTTGAGGGTGTAGGATAAGCCATTGCAGCCGCGGGCCTTGACGCCGAGCTTGAGGTAGGGTCGCTGCCGCATCTGCAGAAGGTGGCGTATTCTAGAGGCGGCAGCGTCGGTTACCGTGAGTGCCTGGCGGCGTACGGCAGGGGCTACTTTCTCGACCGCGGCAGCCAGAAAAGAAGGAGAAGCCATCTCCCTCTGTCTTATCTCGTATGGTTTCCCTCTGTTGATCGATCGTGTCTTCGTTGATGGCGAGAAAAGAAAGAAGATCGGTTCCGTTGTAACGGAAGCTGGGATGTTCGTGCACATACGAAGGCAGGAGGCGACGACAGAGAAGGTTGCTCACGCAACGCAAGCCGATCACACGTGCACTACACGATACACGTATGAAATGTTATGGAATTCTCGCAATTGTTTGCGGGGAGCCGAGGCTTGAGGTTATATTGATATTTGCGGATCGGACTGGAAGCCTTATAAACTACTCTTAATTTTAACACATTTAAAAAGTCTCAGCTCTAATCATTTTATTAATTCTTTTAAAGATTCTTAACCGAAACTTAATTATAACTTATTTAATAAAGAAGTTGGTGAATTAACCAATAATATATATATAGGGAAATGATCCAGTGCATACGACTGCAACGTGCAGTCCATGCACTGTGGGCCTCACTTGATCATAAATAGAAATACACCCCACCAATTGTATTTAGAATTGTTCACTTTATTACCATACCAATTTTCATCCAAATCCAACATGTGCATAGTCTCCATCTTAAAATGGTGCAAAATCAACATAATAAAATAGTTTAATGTAAATATCAAGTTTAAAGTGGTTTTT